>OU015462.1:56225160-56375160 GCA_907164805.1 Brachyptera putata
AGAGAGGGAGAGAGGGAGAGGGAGATACTCTAATAACACATTTAGCTGTGCGTAAGGCGCGATGAACAAAAACATGTCATTTAACGTCAATGGACTATAAAGACCGGAAGCAGAGAGAGTGAGAGAGAGAGAAGGGGGAGAGGGGGAGAGGGAGGACCTCATCATGACTATGCTGAAGGATGTTGGTGATAAACAAGGAGAGAGAGAGGGACATGAAGAGGAGAAAGAGAGAGAGAGAGAGAGAGAAAGAGAAGGAGAAAGAGAGAGAAGCAGAAAGAGAGAGGAAGAGAGAGAGAGAGAGAGAGAGAGAGAGAAAGGGGAGAGGGGGAGAGGGAGGACCTCATCATGACTATGCTGAAGGATGTTGGTGATAAACAAGGAGAGAGAGAGGGAGAAGAAGAGGAGAAAGAGAGAGAGAGAGAGAGAGGTTATCAGAGATAACAGAACGAGACAATATAATACTATGCAATTAATGGCACGGTGACGGAATTGTTACTATGTATCTAAATAGCAATATTTAGTTTGTGAGTACTTATCGTAATATTACAGTGTTGATAATGCAACTAGATGAAGTGATGATAAGCAGAACGACGTTTACAAAAACCCATGCCTTATGCGGGACTTCAACCCAAGCTCGACCTGACCTCAGTTTCTACCGCAGTGTGATAGTTGACTGAGCCCCGGGGCGGCTATATATATATATATATATATATATATATATATATATATATATATATATCTTATATATAAAAAGCTCGTGTCACATGTTAGAGGATGAACTCCTCCGAAACGGCTCAACCGAGTGCCGTGAAATTCCTCACGCACATTCGTTAGGGGTGGTAGATGGTCCTAAAGTATGCGACATCTTCCGCCGAGCTTTCTCCTATGAGCAATCCAAAAATTGGCACTTCAAGCACAACACCCAGGAATGACGTTGTTCATGTGACATTGACGACCTTGACTCAATGTCGGCCGCACTCGACAACACATTTCGGGGTACACGCTAGATATCGCCTAATCCTCCTTCCAGCTAATCGTTGACCATAACCATTACGTCAATGAAACACATTGAATTGAGACATTGACATTTTGTTATTCATACTAGGTTAGTCTTCGAATTCATTGTTGACTTTCTTTATTTCACTCCACTACTTTGCGATAAAACCAACTTTAATTCTGTTCAATTAACGTTCCATTTTCAACATAAACGATTCACAGGACCTTTGTCCGTTACGTTCATGAAATACATTACATTGGGCAATTTCATGGGGACTGTGTTTTGGGTTAAATCGGCCATCATCGTCGACGACGCACCATTCACCTGCCTGGCAGACATCCCGCACCAACACACTTACAATACATTCGTTATTTTTACATTAACAACCAACATTCACTACAAATCACTTCGATACAGAACAACGTTTGCCGAGTCTGCTAGTATATATATATATATATATATATATATATATATATATATATATATGCCTATACATGTGTGTGTGTGTGTGTGTAATTGAAGACGAGGCTTGCTTGTGAACTATCTGTGATTACGGATCTAGACGGTCGTCGCCACTCGCACGATAAACAAACAATCTGTGACGAAACCAGGAGCAAAGTCCAACAACATCCGACACGGAGTTTTATACGAGACTTTCATTATAGCTGAGACACGATTATGAGCACTGCGAGTGGCGAAACAGAGTTATTATGTCTGTCCCTCACAGCAGATTGCATGATATTAGTAATATGGGATATTATATTGATAATATATAGTCATGAATGTACTCTACCGGACACACATTCTTGTTTTAATCAATATTTTAATTTTATTTTCTAAATACTTTTCTAACAAATTTAGGTAAGTTCATTTTACAAGGGCACAACATATCAACTTGATTTTGCCAGTCACAAGTCCTCTTCCTCCTACGTCTCCTCTGCCTGATTCTGCCCTTCCTCCTCCACTTCCATCTCAACTCTTTTCACCACCTCCCTCCATTTCTTTCTATTCTTCCACCATTTACCGCTCTCAACTTCAATCCGTACCTCTCCTCTCTCTTCAGCAGCTCTTCTCACACCCATCTTCCATCTTTCTCTTGGTCTCCCCACTCTTCTTTTATCTCCACACATTTCCGACATCTCGTATACTGCTCTGGGTATTTAATATAAATTATATAATATAAATTTAAATATAAATTTAAATAATATCTTCGTATTGTTTATCGTCATTACAATTAATAATTTTGATTATCAAACATGATTATATCACTATATTTTTCAAAATTTGTTGAATGAGATATAATACTATCTTAATCTTTCTTTGGGGCGGTAAGATCGCCCTTGTGGTGCCCCGTTCAAACAATCCTCAACTTTTATCTATAGCCTTTATAGGGAAACAATGACAATCTGTCTTTTTTTTTTTAATAACTTCGAAACTTGATACAAAATTATTGTTCCCTATCAAGGCTAAGGATGGAAGTAGGATCCTTCGGACGGGGCCCCACACTTGGTCAATATTTCGACATTAATGAAAACAAATGCGTGAAATTATTCATAGACTGTAGGCCTATACAAGCGGTGTGCCTGAGTCAATTGTCTGCTGGTTTTAGTGCGCCCAATGTCGGTTAATCATCTTCAGGATGTATTTTAATGTGACAACTGATCAACTACTTTATAAGATGGTCGATCGAACCAGACCAAATCACATCCGTGAAAAAATGACTGTTCTATTTTGTATGCATGTATTTTTGTATGTAGTGTTTGTATGTAACTAGGAAAACGCCATATATGCGTTGTAAGACGAGCGGATAGTAATACCAATTCAGCACGTTTCATGTTTTTTCTTCAAAATGGCTGACCCGATCAAGCTGAAATTTTTTAGAAATGTGAACCAAAATGTAATTCAACTTCACGCGAAATTTCATTTTTTTGGAAAATAAAAATATTTTCTTTTTTTTCCGCCATGTTATTTTAATGAGAATTTTTGAAATTTCTTAAATTCCTTAAAAAAAAACGTTACCCCCCGATAATGCCACAAAACTATACACATCTAAGTTAGATGAGGAACCATATTGAAAAAAAGTTTGAGGTTGATAGATGTAGCCGTTTGACCTGTGGAGAACCGACAAAAAAACATAAAAACAAGCAAAATGAAAAAAAAAATAAAAAAAACATAAAAACGAACACCAATTTTTTTCAGCATGTCAAATTGAATCCTCGCTAAAGCTCGTCTAATTACATGTACTGTTGACACGTGCGTTTCTACACAGTCAAGTCAGATTTACAATAATGCACAGTCATGGCTCGTAGGAAGAGGGGGGGATATAGGGCGGAAATGTCCCCCCCCCCACACTATTGTTTCTGACCCCCCCCCCCCCAACACACACACTATATGCGTTAACACCCTCACAATCACTTACGATGATCGTCAGAATACACGCTAACTTGGGTTAATTATGCTTCTAAGATGGTTAATAATGAACAATGGAAGGGATTAAAAGTTTCCACCTACGGCGGCTAAGGCTCTGCCACAGATTCCACAAGTATAGGAGCCCCAACACTTATTATATTTTGATTTACCATTTACTATCAAGGGGGTGCATGCACGGTGCTTATAAAATAGAGAAATTCATCTTTACTATTTCGTCCAAGTTCACGAACCAGTGTCATTGAACAGAAAATATATCAACTCAGAGATAATGATTCCTCAAGATAATGATTCCTCAAGATAATGATTACTCAAAATGATGTTATGCTCTATTATTACAACTAGGAAAACGCCATATGTGCGTTGTTAGACGAGCGAATAGTAATAGTATGGGTAAAAATGGGTAAAAACTGCTTCGAGTGGTACCAATTTAGCACATTTTATGTTTTTTCTTTAAAATGGCTGACGTGATCAAGCTGAAATTTTTTAGAAATGTGTGTCAAAATGTAATTCAACTTCTCACAAAATTTCATTTTTTTGGTAAATAAAAATATTTTCTTTTTTTTTCGCTGTGTTATTCTAAAGGGTATTTTTGAAATGTCTAAAATTCATGAGAAAAAAAAAAACGATAATGCCACAAAACTATACAGATCTAAGTTAGATGAGGAACCATATTGAAAAAAAGTTTGAAGTTGATAGCTGTAGCCGTTTGACCTGTGGAGAACCGACAAAAAAAAAAAAAAAAATGAAAACGAACACCAATTTTTTTCAGTATGTCAAATTGAATCCTCGCTAAAGCTCATCTAATTACATTCTATTTATGTTAATTCAATGATAATATGTCAATGAATACCAAGAATGTGATGAACTTCATTGACGTATCATCTCAAAACTGATTAAATTCACCAGAATATAATGTCATATTAAACTTATACCATCTTGAAGGTATTTAAAATATATGTGTTTTCTTCTTATATTAGAATATTGACATCTTATACTGTTGAGAAGATATCGTCAAAAAACTGATTTTCTGCTAAATCGACTCCAATAGAAAAAAATTAAACTAACACCACACAAGCAATATGTCGAGAGAGAGGTAAAAGCGCTTTGTTGTTTTCCGCGCAAATCTTCAAACTTGTCCACAATTTTAAAAAAAAACTTTTCTTATATCAATCCCATCACGCATAACGGCGATAGCATACGAACTATACATATTATACGATGTTGTGAAAGAAGGTTACGAGCGACCGTTCTCACTACACCACACCACTACCGCGCGGGTGGTTCGTTTTTTCACTTTTTTCCATACAAGTATAGGGGAGCAATGACAATCCGTTTCAATTTATACATAATTTACATTACACAATGATACAGTGAAGCCACTCGATATCTCTCTTTTATGTGGGCAAATTTTTTCATGTCTTACAAGAAAGTGATGCTTTTGTGGAGGGAAAGAAAAAAATTCAAATATATATATATATGTATATATATATATTTCTTTATATATGTTCATATGCATTCAAAACGAATACAATACTGTATACCAACAGAAGTAATGAATTATGGATACTGAGAAGTGATAAATTAAATACGTCTATATATAACCATTATAGAAAAGAAAACGTGAACAAAAATCTCACCCCTATTTCATATGTAACCGCTTCTAACTTCACTTTCGGTTGACCTCTCGAAAAACCAGGTCTGCATTTTATGTTTCTCTAACGACCATATTGCAACCGACGTCATAAGCCAGTACAATACGAACATGTACAATGGCGTAACCTACACACGCGCGTGCGCATAAAAACGACAAGGGGTTTATTTTCAAGTGCAATAATTGTTGACCCGATCAAATGATTATGTACTGATGTTTTTATTGCTCATTGGTTTTTGATTGTTGATTGTTGTACGTTCGTAAACAGTACTTCCGTCAGATATGAAAAATTAAATCGGAGATTTAAAAAAATTATAATATTTTGGTGGTCATTCGATTGCCGTTAACAACAATAAAATCAAGAGAAATTCATTTTGCATTGATATATATATATATATATATATATATATATGAGTACATGGCTTTCTGTTGAAACGTACAGCACGTGATGTTGATAGGACGGGTATTACTATCACTGAAAAATACCTCCTCGTTGGGGAATCGAACCCCGGACCTTATGCTTGATACACATATGCTCTTTCCTTCTGAGCTAACGAGGGGGGTATCTTTCAATGATATTAATGAATATATATATATATATATATAATGGATCTGAATTTAGAAGAAAATAACATTTAGGCAGACAAAACAGGTCAAAGGTCATAAAATAGTGAATGTGGGACCTAATTTCCAATTAAACTTCACACTCTCTTTCAAAGTTATTGAGATTATAAAAAATACTAATTTTTTTTCTCACTGATTATAGAATAATTACAGTTCTACAACTTGGACCCAAGCAATGCAAAACAAAAGCTGAACCGACGATAGCCGAACGACGAGCGAGTAATAAAAGTAATTTGTCAAGATCTTATATAAAACATAATTACAACGACGAGCTGTTAAGAGCGCGCGAAGTGAGGATTAAATTAATTAAAAGTAATTTTCAAGTTTCTTATCGAGTATGAAAGACAAAGAGTAATTTAGTTTGAGCATTCGCGTGCTAATGTGGATACAACACCACTTCCTCGTGAGGTTCCAAGAAACTTATTCTCATCTCATCTCGCTTCTGATGATAGTATCCTAGACGACGAGGTCCATGAGGAAAACACCGACTGGTTATAAGGTACCGAAGATAACGATCATGAAGTTGAATGATGACGAAGTCTAAGAAATTACATTTTCACATCACTCAAAAAATATGAGATACGTTCTATTAGAACACTAGCTGACTCGGCAAACGTTGTTCTACCATCGAAGTGATTTTTAGTGAATGTTGGTTTTTGATATAAAATAAGGTGCCGAAAGGCGGATTAGGCGGTATCTAGCGTGTACTATTGCAAATGCTGGCGAGCGCGACAGACCTTGTGTACGCCGTCAATGTCATTGAACAACGCCATTACTGGTGTTGTCCTTGAAGTGCCAATTTTTGGATATTGCTCATAGGAGAAAGCTTGGCGGAAGATCTCGTATACATTAGGACCTTCTACCAGCCCTATCGAATGTGCGTGAGGAATTTCACGACACTCGGTCGAGCCGTTACGGAGGAGTTCATCCTCTAACATATGACACGAGCTTTTATATATAATATAAGATTATATTTTATAAAATGTTCACGATTTGGTTCCTTGACATGGACCATTTCTTTATATAATGGGTATTATCAACCATTTCCAAATGTCAATTACTATTATTTACTTGAATTTGAAGAATAATTGTATATACTCTGTATTACTTATTATATTTGTATCACTATTCACCCCCATCTTTCCGATAACTCCTATCCAACGCACACGCTTTGGCTTGGAAGAGTTTTACCATCTCAAATATTATTTCCTTATTTTTCGATCTATAGACAAGACATGTTTTCGTGATTACAACTATATCGGCATTACATCCCCACAACTTCGAGCAGCCACTGAAAAGATGCTGGGGTGGTTTTCTTTCGGTAGCAGATGCTACTGATTGCTCCCTTCGAAAGACAAATTCGCGAAGAGGAACACTTTTCCGTGTTGATTTTCCCATGATTTACGTCGCACTGCTACATCGTCCGCATGACAAATGAGGGGGGGGGGGCTGCGCACAGTAACTAGATTTATATTGGGATATTACATATTCTTGTAGCGAATAGAAAGCTTTATTATGTATAAAAGCTTGCAGACCGAGAAAATCCACCAGGAATAAGGCGCGGCTGATTGAGTACCATCACGCAGTATGAGCATTCACACTGCACGGCCACAGCCCCTGAGAGACAGCACCAGATTCAAGCAGTTTCATCTGGATGGAGGCACTGTGATGCGGGTGTAATGCAGGGGCGGACTGGGCTATCTGGCAACCGGGCATTTCCCCGGTGGTCCGCCTCACTTAGGTCCGGCACTTATAGTTTATGCAAATATGAACTCATTGAAATAAACAAATAATTTTATATTTGCAACACAACACTACAGTTCTTCAGAAAGTATGCGATGATGCGAGTGGTATTCGTACGATACAGCATTCACAATTAAGAGTAAAACGCAGAAAACATAATTAATAATATAATTTAGTATATTGACGGTGGAAATGGCATACCGGTATGTCTTTAAAAAATTATTAAAAAAATATGGAATTACACATTTGTGGGATAGAGATTTGAGACACCATAAGAGACCGACAAAAAGCAACGCAACCCTCAATACATCTTGGTCCAGCCTTTCAGCTGAGTAGATTGGTTTGACATTCCAAGAGTAATTTGAAGAAGAAACACCATTTTATATTTATACCTCTCTCGTCATGTCACGCTTTGAAACCAAAGACATTGTAGTGGTTGGATAAACCGAGCGACGAGCGATTAGCCATGCGTTCCATCGCATCTCCAAACAACAATGACATGCACAATTCAATTGTTAACAATGTCACAATTCAATACACATTCAAGAAGACAAACCAGCATATAATATATATTATATATATATATATGTATCGGATATTTTCTAACCGAAATCAATCACGCATGTAAACTATACTAACCATATATTATATGACTTCTTGAAAATTCTCTTTCACCATCGATAATCGATTGATCGATTTCGATTATCGAGCGATTAATCATTTACAGGCATCACAACTCATTGTGTGATTCTGAAAAGTGACCAAATCTGAGTTAAATAGTGACCAAAAATCAGCAGAAATATATGTAAAATGAGCGTTCTCACACAACCACGTGAGGGGGGGGGGGGCTGAAGAGCGTATACTGGAATACAGTCGACTCGGTCGTGTGACATGGGCTTCGGGGTACTTTTCAATGAAATGTGGTCAGGGTTCAGGTAAGGTTGGACACCCAAACCCATGTCACAAAACCGAGTCGTTTTTATTCCAGTATACGCTCTTCAGACTTCCCCACGTATAGGGTCATATAGCTTCTTACGTGTGAAGCAACGAATTCATCTACATCTACATTCAACGAGATTCATGAGATGCAGTACATTTTTTTTTCAACATTCAATGAATGTGAATGAATGAATTCAATGAACCAATGCCTTTTTCTCTCGTGGGTATCTATACCTATAGCCTGTATATAGCCCAATCACAAATCTTTCTGATATAACATCGAAAACATCATTTCATTGATGTATATAAATATTGGACCGCCCATACAAGATATAAATTGGGATATACAAATAAAAACCAAGTAAATAAATAAAAATCATATCTGTTAAATGTCTATAAATATATCAAAAGTCAACGAACTTTGATCAATGAAAATACCGTACACACAATTCGAGAAGTTATTGTGAAGTACAGTTACGATCACATAAAGTAGTCAATTATCTGTGATTAAAATGCATCCTGGAGATCATAAACTGATATTTCATGCAATAAAATTATAAGACAATATACATATACGCACTCCACACATAGTCGATGGAAACATTTACTGTTAAATGTGCGTAGATTTAATTTTAATTACAATTTCAATTTCGTATAAAATCATTTTATGTGCCCGCAAGTGTACAGTAACCCTAGAACGAACGGAGCGCTCGCAATGCAGATAATTGTATTTATTTTATTTTTTTGCAATTGGCAATAATGAAACGAGCGCCACCCTGATTTGTGACGATCCACCGTCTAGACGCCAAGAGTAGTCCAGTGGCGTATCGTCGACGTATACGTTTAAACATACGAAGACGGTGAATGAAAACTCCACATAGGAAAACGCTATGAGTGACGTCGCGCGATGACCTAGGAGGTAGGATATAATGATAAAAAGGGGAAATATTGGTATTGTTTTTGTAATATTTTGATTATAGTAGTACCAAGATTTTTTGTATTTTAAAGATTAAATTTCATGTTTTGTGATTTGTGTTTGCTTTGCACACCCCTAAAATGCCATTACTGTTGGACTAAAGAGTATTAATATCCACGAAACAGTTATCAATACATTTATTTTCTCTCCATGTTTTCCTATATGTAGACCTGTACCATATGTCGACATCCGCAAATTGAAAATGTTGAAATGGAAAAGAAACAGTTTCTTTTCATTTAATATTCGTTTGTTTCGCTTATATTCTCCAGCTGGGATACACAAGTTTACCTCAAATGTTCACCGAAATGTTCAACACACTGTTAACTTTATACCGACATTGCCCAGCAAATATAGACTTGTTTCACATTCGGGACTAATGTTGAGTAAAAATTGGTCTTATATTGCTTTCTTCTTTAAACAAGGTAAAAATAAACAAACGAAACAAGATTTTCAATCGTGAATTGGAAGGTTGTAACCAAGTTTAGGCCTATATTAAAATAAAGTTTCAGGAAGTAGTCCTCATGAACGACGTAATCGGAATTATGTCAACGAAAACTTAGTTCCTTGTATCGCTACTAGAGTACTCACGATCGGTACTGTCATAGATTGGGACGGTAATTTGGTAGATATTATCAACATTGGTGGGATAGGGAGTCGGGCCATCATAACAGACCGGCAAACTAACGCGTCACTTAAGGGGATGCATGCACGGTACTTATAAAAATAGAGAAACTCATCCTTACTATTTTTTTCTAGGTTCTCGAACGAGCGTAATTGAATAAGAAAGTAGATCAATTCCCAAGATAATTTCATGATCTTTAATTCATATAATAACATTCTAATTTTGTGAATTTTAATACGGACCGTGCAATAAACTTGAAATAAACGTTCATATATGCCACCTCGCACGAAGAATAGGAAGTAAGATCACGACAAAGCTGCGTAACGACCCCACCAACAGCTAGGTTATACGGGGGCCCTCAATGCATCTTGAAATAAACTTCCATTTGCCATCTCGTGTAGGAACAACAGTATGCAACATCGCGAGAATGCTGCTCAACGACCCCACCAACAGCTAGGTTATAAGGGGTCCCTCAATGCATCTTGAAATAAACGTCCATATGCCACTCGTTCTATGCTCGTACTCGACTATGCTGCTTATAGACCCCACCAACAGCTAGGTTATACGGGGACCCTCAATGCATCTTGAGATAAACGTCCATATGCCACTCGTACTATGCTCGTACTCGACTATGCTGCTTAACGATCCCACCAACAGCTAGGTTATAAGGGGTCCCTCAATGCATCTTGAGATAAACGTCCATATGCCACTCGTTCTATGCTCGTACTCGACTATGCTGCTTAACGATCCCACCAACAGCTAGGTTATAAGGGGTCCCTCAATGCATCTTGAGATAAACGTCCATATGCCACTCGTTCTATGCTCGTACTCGACTATGCTGCTTATAGACCCCAACAACAGCTAGGTTATAAGGGGTCCCTCAATACATGTTGAAATAAACGTCCATATGCCACTCGTACTATGCTCGTACTCGACTATGCTGCTTAACGATCCCACCAACAGCTAGGTTATAAGGGGTCCCTCAATGCATCTTGAGATAAACGTCCATATGCCACTCGTTCTATGCTCGTACTCGACTATGCTGCTTATAGATCCCACCAACAGCTAGGTTATACGGGGACCCTCAATGCATCTTGAGATAAACGTCCATATGCCACTCGTACTATGCTCGTACTCGACTATGCTGCTTATAGATCCCACCAACAGCTAGGTTATACGGGGTCCCTCAATGCATCTTGAGATAAACGTCCATATGCCACTCGTACTATGCTCGTACTCGACTATGCTGCTTATAGATCCCAACAACAGCTAGGTTATACGGGGTCCCTCAATGCATCTTGAGATAAACGTCCATATGCCACTCGTTCTATGCTCGTACTCGACTATGCTGCTTATAGACCCCACCAACAGCTAGGTTATAAGGGGACCCTCAATGTATGTTGAAATAAACGTCCATATGCCACTCGTACTATGCTCGTACTCGACTATGCTGCTTATAGACCCCACCAACAGCTAGGTTATACGGGGACCCTCAATGCATCTTGAGATAAACGTCCATATGCCACTCGTTCTATGCTCGTACTCGACTATGCTGCTTATAGACCCCAACAACAGCTAGGTTATAAGGGGTCCCTCAATGCATCTTGAGATAAACGTCCATATGCCACTCGTTCTATGCTCGTACTCGACTATGCTGCTTAACGATCCCACCAACAGCTAGGTTATACGGGGTCCCTCAATGCATCTTGAGATAAACGTCCATATGCCACTCGTTCTATGCTCGTACTCGACTATGCTGCTTATAGACCCCAACAACAGCTAGGTTATAAGGGGTCCCTCAATGCATCTTGAGATAAACGTCCATATGCCACTCGTTCTATGCTCGTACTCGACTATGCTGCTTATAGATCCCACCAACAGCTAGGTTATAAGGGGACCCTCAATGTATGTTGAAATAAACGTCCATACGCCACTCGTTCTATGCTCGTACTCGACTATGCTGCTTATAGACCCCAACAACAGCTAGGTTATAAGGGGTCCCTCAATGCATCTTGAGATAAACGTCCATATGCCACTCGTTCTATGCTCGTACTCGACTATGCTGCTTATAGACCCCAACAACAGCTAGGTTATAAGGGGTCCCTCAATACATGTTGAAATAAACGTCCATATGCCACTCGTACTATGCTCGTACTCGACTATGCTGCTTAACGATCCCACCAACAGCTAGGTTATACGGGGACCCTCAATGTATGTTGAAATAAACGTCCATATGCCACTCGTACTATGCTCGTACTCGACTATGCTGCTTATAGACCCCACCAACAGCTAGGTTATAAGGGGTCCCTCAATGTATGTTGAAATAAACGTCCATATGCCACTCGTACTATGCTCGTACTCGACTATGCTGCTTATAGACCCCACCAACAGCTAGGTTATAAGGGGTCCCTCAATGCATCTTGAGATAAACGTCCATATGCCACTCGTTCTATGCTCGTACTCGACTATGCTGCTTATAGATCCCACCAACAGCTAGGTTATAAGGGGACCCTCAATGTATGTTGAAATAAACGTCCATATGCCACTCGTTCTATGCTCGTACTCGACTATGCTGCTTATAGACCCCAACAACAGCTAGGTTATAAGGGGTCCCTCAATACATGTTGAAATAAACGTCCATATGCCACTCGTACTATGCTCGTACTCGACTATGCTGCTTATAGACCCCACCAACAGCTAGGTTATACGGGGACCCTCAATGCATCTTGAAATAAACGTCCATATGCCACTCGTACTATGCTCGTACTCGACTATGCTGCTTAACGATCCCACCAACAGCTAGGTTATACGGGGACCCTCAATGCATCTTGAGATAAACGTCCATATGCCACTCGTTCTATGCTCGTACTCGACTATGCTGCTTATAGACCCCACCAACAGCTAGGTTATAAGGGGTCCCTCAATGCATCTTGAGATAAACGTCCATATGCCACTCGTTCTATGCTCGTACTCGACTATGCTGCTTATAGATCCCACCAACAGCTAGGTTATAAGGGGACCCTCAATGTATGTTGAAATAAACGTCCATATGCCACTCGTACTATGCTCGTACTCGACTATGCTGCTTATAGACCCCACCAACAGCTAGGTTATAAGGGGTCCCTCAATGCATCTTGAGATAAACGTCCATATGCCACTCGTACTATGCTCGTACTCGACTATGCTGCTTATAGACCCCACCAACAGCTAGGTTATACGGGGACCCTCAATGTATGTTGAAATAAACGTCCATATGCCACTCGTTCTATGCTCGTACTCGACTATGCTGCTTATAGACCCCACCAACAGCTAGGTTATAAGGGGTCCCTCAATGCATCTTGAGATAAACGTCCATATGCCACTCGTTCTATGCTCGTACTCGACTATGCTGCTTATAGACCCCACCAACAGCTAGGTTATACGGGGACCCTCAATGTATGTTGAAATAAACGTCCATATGCCACTCGTTCTATGCTCGTACTCGACTATGCTGCTTATAGACCCCACCAACAGCTAGGTTATAAGGGGACCCTCAATGTATGTTGAAATAAACGTCCATATGCCACTCGTACTATGCTCGTACTCGACTATGCTGCTTATAGACCCCACCAACAGCTAGGTTATACGGGGACCCTCAATGTATGTTGAAATAAACGTCCATATGCCACTCGTACTATGCTCGTACTCGACTATGCTGCTTATAGACCCCACCAACAGCTAGGTTATAAGGGGTCCCTCAATACATCTTGAGATAAACGTCCATATGCCACTCGTTCTATGCTCGTACTCGACTATGCTGCTTATAGACCCCACCAACAGCTAGGTTATACGGGGACCCTCAATGTATGTTGAAATAAACGTCCATATGCCACTCGTACTATGCTCGTACTCGACTATGCTGCTTATAGACCCCACCAACAGCTAGGTTATACGGGGACCCTCAATACATGTTGAAATAAACGTCCCTATGCCATGCTGTGAGAAGAATAGGATACAAGATCACGAAATGCGACCCCACCAACAGCTAGGTTATAGGGGGCCCTCAATGCATCTTGAAATTAACGTCCATATGCCCTAGTACGAAGAATGGATCGCGACAATGCTGCTTAAAGACCCCACCAACAGCTAGGTTACACGGGGACCCTCAATGCATCTTGAAATAAACGTCCCCATGCCATGCTGTGAGAAGAATCGGATGCAAGATCCCGAGCAAGAGGCCCGAGTGTGGGACGAGGGTAGTCACACGTAGACGCCGTTATCGATTCGAGACGGTGGTAGTGCAAGCGCACTCAAATGAATTCTCATCGTGTTAGAACTAACTAGCAGAGTTGGAACACGAGATCAGGGAATCTTCGCGACATTCAAGTCAGATCGAAGGAATCACTTCACTGCGTAATGTGACAACTGATATGCAGGAGCGTATCATGCCGCCCTCGTTAGCTCGGTCAGCTGATGCAAGTTTCAGAGACTGAAGTTATCGTTGGGCGTGGGTTCGAGTCCCGCATAAGGCATGGGTTTTTGTAAACGTCTTTTCATCTATCATCAATTCATCGTTGCATTATCACCCGCTCATTCGTACCCCCGTATAACCTAGCTGTTAGTGGGATCGGTAAGCACCATTAAAAAAACTAAAAAAAGGGACCACATCAAACATTCTGCCCCCCCCCCCCCCCCCCCTCCAAGTATAGTACATAAATTCAGAATAACACAATCTATCACAAATATGACGACCAGAAGCATATTTATGACGATTTTGCTAGGCCGGCCTAACCATGATCTTAAAATGATGAAAGTTTTTTTCTGAACTTTGTTCCTTACTAATGTAGGGCCTATTATTATTGAAAGTTTACCGACCTAGGCACCGCCCTGTTGATACAACGATGCTTCCTGTCTGTTTCAATCTTTCTATGTATTTATTTTATGATACAGTCAAAGTTGCACAAAAGTGTGGTGCCAATTCATTAAACTAAATAACAAAACTCGAAATAAGAACAATAACAATAAAAATAAATACTAATCACCAAAAACAACCAACAAAAACTCTCAAATACCATCTCTCAACACTTCCCTCTGCAATATCACATTTTCACATTCTTTTACGGCCAGGTTCCCCTCCACAATCCGCCCTAAACCATTCCAATCCTCGAGGTGGGAAATGTACTTTCGTACATCTTTATCCGGTAATTTATAATACAAAACTTGCAGGCTTATTTTATGTCCCAATTTTGTGGCGCTACCATTTATATCAACAGCATGTGCAAAACTTACAACAGTGGGAACTGAAAATTAAAAAAGTTTGTATATATACGCTATGCATCAAATATCAATACAATACACGATCAAATTGCTTTTCTTAACCGCGCTTCGGATATTGTCAAACTTGACTTTATTTTTTCAATTTACCAAACAAAGTTTTAGAAACTACTATAACCGGAACAGTTACGTTTCCTGCCGCTTTCGATAGGATTTATTATATCAATTGTAACATGTGACAAACCTCAACGCAAATACCTTACACAAAATACAGATATTATAAGAACTCCAATAGAATGAGACGTAAATACTGGCAAACCCTATAATATACACTCGGCTATATATATATGTATATATATATATATATATATATATATATATATATATATATATATATATATATATCCTGGGAGAAATTCGGCTACATGAATGTCATTAGTTTTAACCGTAATACAAATCATTAACGTACTTTTTAATGCTGCTTAACGACCCCACCAACAGCTAGGTTATACGGGGGTACGAATGAGCGGGTGATTATGAAACGATGAAGTGATGATAGGTGAAAGGACGTTTACAAAAACCCATGCCTTATGCGGGATTCGTACCCACGCCCAACGATGAATTCAGTGTCTGAAGCGTGCCTCAGCTGACTGAGCTAACGAGGGCGGCCATTATTGTATTATCACTCAAGAGAATACAGGTTCGAGCCTAGACTACACGTAAATCTGACCTCATTATCGAATATGAACACGCATTTCGAGATGTATCGAGGGTTGGGTTGGGTTGAAACGCAAGCAGAAAGAGTTGGGCGATGAAGAGCCATGCACTCATTTCAATTAATGCTGCTTAACGACCTTAACAACAGCTACGTTATACGGGGGTACGAATTGAATGATGAAGTGATCATATAGATGAGAGGACGTTTACAAAAACCCATGACTTATACGGGATTCGAACCCACGCCCGCCCGACCTGACTTCAGTTTCTACTACAGTCCATGGTTGACTGAGCCACGAGGGCGGCTCCAATCTTCTTATTTCTATATTAGCAGTCCTAAATATAAAGAACATTAACTGTATAGTGCAATAGAAGAAAATATATATCAAGCAACCTGATTTTTAACATTCTGCATAAAATTATAAGACAACTCTACAAGTGATATCAAGGACGAATGTGCTCTAGACTCTCTAGGTCTTTCCTGCGATAAAATCCCCCCCCCCCCCCCCCACGGTTCGTAATGAGTACTACAGACATAAAGACTGAATCGCGTCTGGTGCCCGTAAAGACACGGCAGGGGGGGAGGGGGGGTGGGGGGGAGGGCATGAATGGCATAAATCTGTGATGTGCTAGAGAAGCGGGAACCACGCCCTTGCCAGGCCCAAACCGCCCAAACATTGGAGTACTACTACAACATCCCAGTGTTGTGACGGGGTGGCGGTCGATACGCGAGCCACCCCCCCCCCCCCCCCCCCCCCCATGGCCTACTACCGCAGAATCGACCCCTACTTCCACCCACCCACTCGCACCCGACACATACCAGAACATTGTTTCCAAAACGACAAGCTAGCTGTTTTATAGCGTTTAATTGCATTAGACAAGGGGAAGGATGAAGAATCTCTCATCTTTATTGACCAATAACTAAAAGATTAAGGAAGATATCTTTCTTCTTTTCTTGCCGAAAGGCCGCCGCCTGGCTTGTAAAGCCGCGGATTATTACGAATAGAATAGCCAATAACGACGCAGACGTCGATCGTGATCCCTTTACACGCAGGCTGGAAAGTTTCACGAGAAAGATTAGAGATTATGGGAGAGAAAAGCTAATATTACATCCAGTTATGGCCAATAACTATTGTGGATTGAAGCTAAAGAAACGTGAAATGGACGTATTAATGTGTGTATACCGAGTTTGAGTTTTATGTAGGTTTTTATTTTATAATGGCAAGATCAACACAGTTATATCTATAACTAATATGATAATATGATAATATTTTATGGTGCTCAATTTATTTTCCTCCTTTCCCACGCACAGGCTTCGGCTAATGTGGGTCTTACTTTTCATTAGACGAGCTTTAGCGAGGGTTCAATTTGACATACTGAAAAAAAATTGGTGTTCGTTTGCATTTTTTTTTTCTGTTTGTTTGTTTGTTTTTTTTATGTTTTTTTGTCGGTTCTCCACAGGTCAAACGGCTATAGCTATCAACTTCAAACGTTTTTTCAATATGGTTCCTCATCTAACTTAGATCTGTATAGATTTGTGGCATTATCAGGCGGTAACTTTTTTTTTTTATGAATTTTAGAAATTTCAAGAATACCCATTAGAATAACATGGCGGAAAAAAAAAAGAAAATATCTTCATTTTCCAAAAAGATGAAATTTTGCGTGAAGTTGAATTACAATTTGATACACATTTCTGAATATTTTCATGTTGATTGGGTCAGCCACTTTGAAGAAAAAACATAAAATGTGCTAAATTGGTACCACTCGAAGCAGTTTTTACCCATTTCTACTCATTCATACTATTACTATTCGCTCGTCTAACAACGCACATATGGCGTTTTCCTAGTTTTAATACATTCACCAAAGAGTTTAAAACCAATGGGAACATGCTTTTGTTTTGCTTTTTCTTCTGACAGATAAATAATATTCCTAGAGCCCATATTACCAATAGTAAAAATGTGTTAATTAAGCTAATTAATCAATTGCAGTACAAAAATAACATTGGTAACCAAGGGTAATAACAAGCTAATCCACTAATCAGCGCTTATTCAACAAATTTATTATTCGTAATACTGGGCCTTATTATTGATAACATGTGCCAGATTTCAATTTCATTTAAATAGTTATTACTTTCATTATCATTTTGTTTGTACCTAATTTAACTGTATGTGGCCTAGGGACGCAAAATGACTTAAAGAGTTCAGGGGAGTCGATTTAGCAGAATATCAGTTCTTTTATGATAACTTTTGAACGGTATGAAATATCTAAATTCTAAAAACAAAGAAACACGAATATTTTTAATATGTTCACGACGGTGTAAGCAACTAATAATAATATCTCATATTGTACAGTTGTCAGGCGTATATAAGGTTAAAAATGTAATTTTTTAAACCGTATACGAGTGACAATCAGGCGATTTGAGAAAAATAGTCATTACTTACACCATCTTGAAAGTATTGAAATTATCAGTGTTTTCTTGTTTTCAGAATTTTAATATCTCATACCGTTGAAATGTTATAAAAAACTAAAATTCCTCAAAATCGACTCCCATAGACTCTTTACACGTTCCTACATATCGTACCATATTCAAATGTATTATTACGTTTCAGATATCTATTAATATCAAGTATATTTATTCACCAGTAGGCCTATAGCCGTCAATATGTTGTTATCAATGTCATGTCAGAGATTAAATGCATTTGATTAATTGCATTCCGCGAAATTGTTCCATTCCGTGAAATAACATCGATTTTCCCATGCACTGAACTGCATTTGAAATATCAATTATTATGGTTATTGCATGATGATGAAGTCAGTTTACATACGCTCTATCAGAGGTCAAATCCATATGGCGCGTGATTTTATATACATGTACACTTGCGGTCACGTAAAATGGTTCATAAAGAAACATTAGATTTCAATTTATTAGAAGGTACGCATTTTACTGTTAATTCTTTCATATAGACTTTGTGTGGAGTGCGTAAGCGCATTGTCTACTAGAGTTAATGTGAGGGAATTTTCGTGAGGAAATATTTTAAGAGTGTTTAATTGACCTCTTTATGTGCCCGCAAGTGTACACTTGCGGGCACATAAAGAGCTTGGATGTGAGGTTGTCGTCAGTAGTCGAATGGGAGAATGGTATAACGATAACTTGGGTCGGTAGGTCCGAGAAGAAATTATATCTACTAGGAAAACGCCATATATGCGTTGTTGGACGAGCGGATAGTAATAGTATGGGTAAAAATGTGTAAAAACTGCTTCGAGTAGTAGGCCTACAAATTTAGCACATTTTATGTTTTTTCTTCAAAATGGCTGACCCGATCATGTTGAAAGTTTCCAGAAATGTGTATCAAAATGTAATTCAACTTCACGCAAAATTTCATTTTTTTGGATTTTTTTTTCCCGCTGTGTTATTCTAATGGGTATTTTTTAAATTTCTAAAATTCATAAAAAAAGTTACCACCCACTTTCAGACCCGACACTTTCACTTTCAGACCCAATGGTCACTTTCATACCCAATTCACTTTTATACCCAAATGTTCACTTGTAGTCATATTAAAAAACCGACTAGCAGAAAAATTCTCGCCACCCGTACACCATTAAAGTAACATCATCTCGACTCGAAAAGCCAAATTATTCCAGCTCTGCCTCGAAGACATAGGCACAGCAATCAATATCTCCGAACCCCAAGTTGCAAGGAATTCCTGGCACACGTGGAGGTGCACGATGCCTTTAATATGTCTGACAGCACATTTATTGGAGATCGCCCGACGACCAGTGTAATATTATAGTTGGGCAATCTTCGGGGAGGCGCAAGGAATTTCAGGGAATATCGTTGTGTGCGCAGACCTATGTCGCTGTATGTGTGTATATATATATATATATATATATATATATATATATATATATATATATATATATATATATATATATATATATATATATATATATATATATATATATATATATATATATATATATATATATATATATATATATATATATAGCCTATATATATACCGGTAGGCCTATATACACCGGTACAAATTACACATTGCTTTGGGGTTTTTTTGACGCGTATAATAAGAAACAAAGACAAATCCAAATATAAAATTGATTTAATATCAAGATTTCCTAACGTTTCCGGAGCTCTATCGCTCCTTCTTCAGAGGAATAAGGACACAAGATACAACAAAATACTAACAATATTAAATATTAATTCTTATTAAATCAATTTTATATTTGGATTTGTCTTTGTTTCTTATTATACGCGTCAAAACCCCAAAGCAACGTGTAATTATAATACTGAACGCGAAAGTTTAAAGAACCTGATGATATAGGCCTATATAGCCTATATTTATATATATATTTATATATAAATATTTATAATATATTTACATTGATACATAGGGGTATATGATATATTATAGCTTACGTTTTCTAACCGAAGCATCAATGATCGATGGCTTGAAGTTACGTATAGCTGGGGGAATTGGAAGGTATAGTGAGGGCAGTCCTATACATGATACTCAGGCCTACGTTGCATACTCAGAAGAGTGTAATATATAGGGAAGAATGTGGAGATGCGTATTTATGTGTGAACCGCGCGAGTGAAGCAAAGGTGGCTTCCATTTTATTAGTTTTATATCGCAATTCGCAATATTGAACTATGGGTTATGCACGTGGGTGTGGGTTTAGAGCTATGCGGTTTCAAATACGTCGAAAACGTCTTCGACAGGGCTGGATCGGTCGTAATGTATTGTAATCACATTTTTGTCTACAGGACCCGGCCCCTTTTTCTGGGTCGTGACGTAGACATCACTCGATTCTGTTTATCTACACAGAATCGCTTTTTTTTTTTTTCAATGTTGCTTAACGACCCCACCAACAGCTAGGTTATACGGGGGTAAGAATGAGCGGATGATAATGAAACGATGAAGAGATGATGGATGAAAGGACGTTTACAAAAACCCATGCCTTATGCGGGACTCGAACCCACGCCCAACGGTGACTTCAGTTACTACCGCTAGCGATAATTGACTTGGCCACCGGGGCGGCTACAGAATCGCTCTCCGGAGGATAAAAAATTAGTTATCAATTCTGAAATTGAGATAATTTATATTTTCCCCCAATCGTTATTATTCATTAAAATCTAGTTTTCAGGGTTGTAATGTCCTTTAATCCGCATTTCAAGAAAAAAGTTCATTATGAGAAACTCGAACCCACAGCCAACTCAACTTCGCTGTCTTAAGGGGATCTGTATACATGAAGAATTTATAAATATATAATTTTTTTATTTCATATTATTTTACCTTATTCTTTACTGTTCAATAATATGTAAACATGTTTCAACATCATAATGTGAAAAGTGCTTTGAAAAAAATATTCAGTTGAAAATAGAACCTTCTAATTAACCTAATAGTTGATCACATTTTATTTACTTTCCATGAACTTAAAAGCCCGTTTACTGGGTTTATTGTTTTTTGATATTTAGGAACATTTATCTTGGAATCTATCTTACCGATTTACTTGAAATTTTCACAGTTATTTACCAGCTATATACTCTATAGCTTGATCATCAAAAAAATACTTCATGTTAATGGTTTTGTATTTATTAATTGTTAGTTACGTAAAAACGTAAAACATTTAGTTTTCAGTAACCGGGTTTGAATGAAATATTTATTGAAATTAAAATAATAATATGTCAATATTTATTGAGAGTCATTTTATATAATAATCTATGGGCTACAATGTGCAACAAAAAAAAATTATATTGAATAGTTTCCAAGATAGGCCTACGTGTTCCTAAAGAAGATACAAAAATGTGTTCCTGAAGAAGATACTGCTTCTTAGCTGGAACCTCTCCGTTATTGGCAATCTAATTCCATAACCATGATTTATATCAGACCTGCATAGTAAATTCCTCTACGAAAAAAGTAAGCAAACAAACTCACGTCACTATAATTACATACCGCATATCATACGGTCTTTACCTTTCCACTCGTCTAATGAAATCCTATCCACGGTTACCTGCACAGTCTGGGGGGGGCTGTCGTCTAGCGCAGGATCGAACCAAGGACATAAAGTTAGAGGGAGCTGGAGGGGCGAAAGGTGGGAGAGGGGGTAAATACTCCTGGTATAGTACTACATGATAATATGCCTGCAGGAATGGCTGTCTACTAGAACGGATTCAATTCATTTGCATGAACGGTGTGTAGGCCTATATATATATATATATATATATATATATATATATATATATATATATATATATATATATATATATATATACATATAATATATATATATATATATATATATATATATATATATATATATATATATAATATATATATATATATATATATATATATATATATATATATATATATATATATATATATATATATATATATATATATATACATATATATATATATATATATACATATATATATATATATATATATATATATATATATATATATATATATATATATATATATATATATATATATATATATATGTATATATTATATAGATATAGATATCTACACATATATCTACACCCAGAGAGGTATACGTCGGGGATTCGAACCGAAAGACTCGAAGGTGTGTGCTGTCGACGGAAAACAGCGCGCAGCACACATGCATAACCAACCGACCGAGTATGGATCGCGTCTAATCCAGCTTGAAGCGCGCACAGATACGAAGCATCTGCTACAAAACATGAAGCTACACGGTTATTCGCACACGAGCGCGATTCCTGACGCAAATCCCATCCACCGGTATTACTGTGCAAACACTGGCACAACGCGATACATGCAGGTGTGAAATCCCTGGTTCACAATTGAAATATAGCCGCCCCGGTGGCCAAGTCAACTATCGCTAGCGGTAGTTACTTAAGCCACCGCTGGGCGTGGGTTCGAGTCCCGCATAAGGCATGGGTTTTTGTAAGCGTCCTTTCACATATCATCACTTCATCGTTTCGTTATCATCCGCTCATTCGTACCCCCGTATAACCTAGCTGTTGGTGGGGTCGTTAAGCAGCATTATAATCAAAAAAAAAAAAAAAAAAATGAAATATATGTATATATATATATATATATATATATATCTTTTTTATATGTAATGCTGCTTAATAACCTCACCAACAGCTAGGTCATACGGGGGTACGAATGAGCGGGTGATAATGAAACGATGAAGTGATGATAGGTGAAAGGACGTTTACAAAAACCCATGCCTTATGCGGGACTCGAACCCACGCCCAGCGGTGACTTCAGTTACTACCGCTAGCGATAGTTGACTTGGCCACCGGGGCGGCTAATTGAAATATGGATTACAGGGCCGTGTTAAGGCATATAGGACCAGGGGGCCCAGGCCTATAGGGCGGCAGACTTTCAGGGGGCGGCTAACTTTTGAGAGGCGTCAGGCCTCTCTATCTCTATCATCTTGAATTCACAAAAATAGAATGTCAAATTAATTAAAAAGCATGAAATTATCTTGGAGTGGATATACTTTTTATTAAATTAAACTGGTTTGTGAGAATGGGAAAAAATGTTAAACACGAATTCCTCTATTTTTTAAGCACCGTGGACGCCCACACACAAGGAAAGGTTCAGGGAGAAAGCCTAAAGTATGTTTACATTTTAAATTTGAGTTGATGCACTCGCATGGTGTACAAATTCAATTTACGTGTGATGATGTCGTAGCGTACGATGTTTGAATATTTCAGTAGGTTAACACCTTACAAGGCTCTAATAAGGCTTGCGGCTTACTAAGGCTTACTCTAATAAGTAATTGAATTTACTAATTTATTTTTATCTTCCTACCGGTATATTCTATTGTTTTTCAATTTGGATCAACAAGTTTAGCAGATTTCAAATATTTTCATAAACTTTTATGTGAAACTGTAATTTATTATACATATTTTCATATGATAATCCCTTTTCCCAATCGATTTATTTTTCCTCTATTCTTAAATTACGAATACGATGCCAGCATGTCGATTCTGGTAACGAAGGTATATTTAAACCAGTGGTTTCAGGCTCAGCAGCAATGGGTGAAATTTGACGATTAACATAACTACATTTACGCACGATGTAGGCCTATCAAGGCTACGCCATTAGACACCAGAGAATACGCTTCCATTTTAAATTTAAGGGGGTGCATACAAGGTGCTTATAAAAATGAAAAAACAAAATTTTTTATTTTTTATATGTTCACAAACCAGTACAATTGAATGAAAAGTACCGGTATATCAACTCCAAGATAATCGTATGCTCTTCAATTAATATGACATTTTATTTTTGTGAATTCAATCAGTTTCACGATGATACGTCAATGAATACCAAGAATGTGATGAAATTCATTGACGTATTTTCTTGAAACTGGTTGAATTCATTAAAAAAAGATATATCACATTAACCTTAAAGACCATAAAATTATGTTGGAGTTGATATCATCAGATTACACTGGTTTCTGAACATATAAAAAAATAGTACAGATGCGTTCTTCTATTTTATCAAGCAACGTGCACGCAACCCCTTACAAAAATGTATAATAATTCAAATTTATGCTAATGCAATAAGGGTGTACGGGCAGGTAAGCACTCATTCATCATTTATATTCCGACTTGAGAACTTATGACTTTTTCCACAGCCAGCTAAAACATGTGGCTCACCCAAATCGGCAACCCGAGCAGAAGATTCGAGTTGAATTCAAATCGACGGTAAAGAAAAAAAACCGTCCGGGATTGAGTTCTGCTTCCAAATGGAATAATAATTATCCCTCTTTGAGAGGGTTTGAAAGTTGATTTCCACAACGACGAGAAGGAAGGAAGGAGCTGGATTTAGCTTCGAAATGATGAATCTGGGGACCGAATGAGACACGATAGATTTGGCGGGAGTTTGCCTTCCGGACTCCCGGGTTATTTTTCCCGCTCTTTGCGATCCGAGCAAGGGCCACGCCCCGAACCCGGGGGGTGCAGCCAGGGGAGGGGGAGGGGGTGGCAGGCAAGGGGCGCGGGGCACGTACGTACGCAATGTTGTGACGCGGACTGGGATTCAGATCGATATTTATGTCGGGGAGTCCTCTTCGCTCTCCGTCCCCATCCAGCCAGCTCGGTCGACCCCTCTTGCGCCCGCAGCCACCTCGCGCAACGCATACCAATGCCATTTACCCCCAAAAATCAGCCCCCCAACACTCGACCTGGTTCTCTGCATCTACTCTTACCATAAACATGAAACTAGACAGAGACAAAAAAGGAATAGAGTAAAAATTAAGACTAACGGCAAGAAACGGTTGAGTGAGTGAGAACAACGAGATGGGGAAGTAAGAGGAGAGAGAGGGATAGAAACATCTTCCCAGTCCACACATGGAGAATGGAAATTTAGGAGACAATTCCAGGAAGGCATTGTGCTTCTACTTGACAGTTTCTGGACGAAATACAACTCGTCCATTCTGATAATAGGGAGAGGTTTTAAGTGCTCTTGCATAGTCTACCTCTCCCTCTCTCTCTCTCTCTCTTTCTCTCTTTCTCTCTCTCCTGATACCGCAGTCGCGGGCCAAACAGCCGACAAAAAAGAATTGTATGATATTGTTTGTTTGCTTAGCTAGGTTATACGGGGGGTACTAATGAGCAGGGGATATTGAAAGTATGATATGATGATAAGTGGAAGGACTTTTAGTAAAATCCCTGCCTTATGCGGGACTCGAACCCACGCCCAACGGAGACTTCAGTTTCTAAAGCGATGCCTCAGCTGACTGAGCGACGGAAGGAAGCTATAAGACCACCACAAACAATATAAATGCATAGTAGTGCCTGGTAACATGCCTAATAGTTCGATCAAATGATGAAGACCGAATAATTAGAAGAAATTATTATCAAAGTCAGTACGAAAATATAAAACATATGCACATGAATGTATAAAATGAGTACCCGAGTACTGAATATTAGAATTATTGAAACTGTTTCTATATGAACTGCGTATATCGATTTCAACTTTTTGATAACAGCGTGTTTTTCCTTATAATTTCCTGTCTATAACCAGATAAGCCTATATAGTGCAACTACGCATCATAATGCAGTAATCACTACAGTATAAAATGATGGCCTTATTTTTTTTTATATATATTAGGTTTAACTACGCACTGTAAGCGAAGATCTATTGGCGTCGGATACGTGGTAAATGAGATGATGAGAGAAGGTGGTACCCCGTTCAAAGGATCTCATCTTTCATCTATAGCCTTAATTGGGGAACAATGATTTTGTACCAAGTTTCGATATTATTAACAAAAAAAGTATTGACCATGAATGACAGAGGGAAACCACGAAATAACCGTCAGGATAGTCGAACCCCGATCTCCTGAATGACAGCTCAGTGTGCTAGCCACTCGACCACACGACTCAGTACAATATCTACAAGTTTTATGAGGAAAATGCCGGTATCACGTGGTTCCTATGGAACACATCCCAGACTTCAGAGCTTCTCCTATAAGACATTCGTAATGCACACCGATATTGAATATTGATTCCATCCATTCTTCAACGTTCTTTTGGTATTCATAAAAATAAATTGTATACTATATTTTAGATGTTATATGGCGGTATATGCCGATCTGGACTGAGAATGATTACTTTTAAAATATTATTCAAAACAAAATACAGTTTTAAGTGTTTCCATCGTTTAGTCAGCAGAGTCGAAAAGTAATTTTGAAAATAATTCTACATTGGGTAAATTGAAGTCTAGCTTCATTTGTTTTTGAATTCAGATTGCATTATGAGAAAAACTGTCATATTTTTCTCGCCGAAGTCATTGTTAAAAGTTACAGGCCTTGAAACAAAAATCAAGTTGCTATTTTGACTTCATTTTAGTGAAAAAAAAACATTTATCGACTTGAAATGAGTGATAATTGCTAGGTGTACCAAGATATCTGTACTAAGATATATTAGGTATATTAGGCACACTGTAGTTAAGCTATAGTAAACACAAAATTACCGAAATTCACACCCACGTTCAACCCACCTATAATAAAACAGAAGTTTCTTCTGGTTTTTAGGATATAATGCATGAAATATTTTCGTAGTTTGTGTTTAATCACGGAATTAGCGTTAATTCCAAGATTAGGGAAATGTAAAATAACATTAGTAGCTACCCAAGTTGACAATAGACTTTAATCCGCGGATTATCTGATAAGGAGTACGTGAAACCGCGCCTACAAGTGAATTGAATGAAAGTACATTTGTACACTAGACGCGAGATTGTCTCCCAGATGACTGACGTCCCTCCTGTAATGTATTTGTCCGATTGGCTACTAATGACTATCTGCACTAAAAGCTCTTCGCCCACACCTAGACAGACTCATCGTCATCCGTGGGCGGCAACTTACGTCACACACCGCTCTCTCGCTCTCTCTCTCTCTCTCTCTCTCTCTCTCTCTCTCTCTCTCTCTCTCTCTCTCTCTCTCTCTCTCTCTCTCTCTCTCTCTCTCTCTCTCTCTCTCTCTCTCTCTCTCTCTCTCTATCTCTCTCAACAACTCTCTCTGTCTCTCTCTCTCTCTACACCTCTCTCTCTCTCTATATCTCTCTCTCTCTCTCTCTCTCCCTCTCTCTCCCTCCCTCTCTCTCTACCTCTCTCTCTCTCTCTCTCTCTCTCTCTCTCTCTCTCTCTCTCTATCTATCTCTCTCCCTCTCTCTCTCTGTCTCGTTCTTTCTTCCTATCTTTCTCTCTCTCTCTCTCTCAGTGGAATGTGCCAATCAGGCGAGATCAATTTTATTGGCCCCATCAATCTATAATATTAAATGAATAATTTCCCATCTTCTCTTCAGCTGGTCTCCAAGCCTCCGCGGAGTCCAGTTCACAACGTCGTCTCATTGACATATACTTGAGAAAACGCGATAAGGCATCCCCAGTCACCACCATAAGGCACACAATTCCCGACGGACAAATTTCACAGACAAATGATCATAAAAGTTCAACAGTGTGGAATACGTACTTGACAAATACGGCGTAAGATGAAGACAATAATGGTCGAAAATGGTCGTCAAATGTTATAATAACGAATGTGGTAATATCACTTGCATGTAACAGTAACAGTCGATATTTCTGCCATTTACACTCTCATCTCAACACGGACCGTTACATACAAGTAGTCCCTAATAAGTAATTTAGTATCAATATTTGTTGGATAGATCGACAGTATTTTATAAGATAGGCCTAGTTCTCTAAATCCTTACTTGCGACTTTAGTAGCCTATATATTCTCTAGATTCTTCTTCGGATTGACAAGCTATTCAAATTTATGAATTTAACCAATGTACTGGATAAGACATGATTTAATTGCTTTTATAGATATGATTATATCTAGAATTTCCAAAAAAACGAAAATATAGAGAAAAAAGGGCGATGGAAATGACCAAGCTGTCGGTGTCACCAAAAAAAACTTCTCTGAATAATGTGAATCTCTGAATAATGTATACATCTCTGAAAAATGTACAACTTGATTAAACGGGAAGCCACAACGATCGTTTATATGTTACGCTGACACTGAAAATTATACAATTAACCTCACAAAAAACGCTCACAAAAAACGCCATATGCATACTGTAACCCCTAACAATAACTGTTTATTCTAATAAATTAAATTATTATAAATAACGTCAAATTTACGATTTGTACAAAATGACGAATTATCATATGTGAATGAAAATCTGCCCTGCTTCGGTAAGTTCAAGAAGTAGATAAAATCTTCGCCTGCCAGTGCCTACCCCCGGGTCATCCTCATCACATGACACACGTGATCAGGGGGGTAGAGGGAGGGGGGGAACCCGCGCTCTGGATGATGACGACTGACGGGGGCACACTGACTGACTATGGCTTGACAGCGTTGAATATGTAAAACGAAAATGTCGAGTCAAAGTGCTTTACAATGTTTTTCAAACGGATTTAAATCATATGAATAGGTCCATGAAAAAAGCCATTAGCATAGAAACATCCCCACAGAGTTTTGAAAGTAATCTACGTTACGTGTAGGCCTATACCATCCCCTTTCTGCGGTTCCATCGAAACTGAGCTGCATGGAAACGGAGAAGAAAAATTATATATTTTTTCATTTTATATATTATGGTTATAACTAGTGATGGGATGTTGAAAATTAATTTTCAATTCATTGAAAATTTTCAATGTGAATTTATTTATATTTTCACTGTAAATTTTCAGAAAATCATAAGACTATTATTAATACTATATGAGAAAATGTCCAAATCATTGAACATTTTCTGTTAATCCAATAGAATTCAATCAATTCACTGAATTCATTGCATTCAATTTTTTTTAATGATTTTAAGAACAATTTCATCGGTATTTAACCCACAGATAAGCCTATCCAGGCTTTGTGGAAAAGAGTTTGGATAGATCTATAGCCTAACAAATCATCGTCATTATTCTCATTTTTTCCCCATGGTTTTTGTTCATTCATTTATTTATTTCATATCACAGAACTCCATAATTGTAGAAAATTGAACCGATCAAATATAATGTTTCATTGCTATCGTGAAAATGAGTGTAATATGAAAACGTGTAATTAAAAAAAAATCAAATCAATACGTCACTTGTCACTATTATTGACGTCTATATACCGGTATCAAGAGTCTAATGTGAAGGTACACGAACAAATAGATAGGTTTACAAAACACACCAATTAATCATTCCAGGAATCCAGTCATTTCACACAATGCAGTCTAGAAGTAGCTCATTTATATCACACTGACTATTGATTCCGATGTGACTGAATGGCCTACCATCAAGCCAATAGTGGCTCGACAAGCCCATTGTGGCGCCATCGACAATCACGTAGCCTGGGCCAAATATATGACTCAATGACCAGTTAAGACATTCTGCACCCCTGGGCCATAATTTTAATTTTTCATTTGAAAAAGATTCATTTTCGTATTCTTTTTAGTACGGTATAATCTCTTCACAGTAGTACATCCCTCATCCATAGCCTTATTGGGGAACAATGATTTTGTATAAAGTTTCGATGTTATTAAAATAAAAAAGAATGACCACAACAGTATGTTTCACAAGTATGACCACAGATGATAGTTCAAAGAATAGAATACCCGACTTTGAGTGCGATTACTTCAATAGGCCTACGTACGTACTCGAGTAGGCCTATTTGGTAGAACTGTCATGTAGCGCATCGCGACCAATTTTCATTTTTATCCTGAAATTTGTGTTTTTGTAGTAGATCTATTGAATGAAGCAACCGCACGTTTAAAATTGTTATTATTTAAATAGTTCAAAACTCCCTTGAACATGATCGATTATGTATAAAGGTATCCATAAAGATCTGTCATTTTTTGTAAAATTGCATCAAAACACTTTCAATGGGTTGCTCAAACTCCTCCCCTCCAATAAAACCCATACCCAAAAGCCTTTAAAAATGACATGAAACCTAAAACAAAAATCGCGATGCGCTCAATATTAAAATATTGTATTGAGTATTATATTGTACTCAATATTGTAAGACAATATTACAGAATAGTTAGATGACACAAGTAGAACGTGAATTACCGATATTAAAAATAATGATAATAATTGTGTGCCCCACTAGTCCCTATTCACGAACCAGAATAGTCAACGACGAATATCTTGTATCTAAAGAATCGATTCCTGTCTACGTTTATACCCAAAACAAACTCTGGGTGCAATGAACTCCAGATAACAATATAGTACAGCAGCCCCTATCACCCCTCCCACCCTCCCCCTACCTTTCCGCACCTCGTACTCCACCCTCCAGGCAATTATACCAAGAAACATAATGCCTAACCCACAACACGCAACCCGCATTGCATGCTACATTCCAAGTAGCCGACGGTAGGCCTACCTGGAATTAGAAACAAAATATTCCTCTTTCTGGCGCCAGTCATCGACCACGTTCGGTACACATGCACTTAGTATATCAAAATATAGACACGTATGGAAAATAGAAAGGTCTAACTAGGGCATTAATACATAAGACCTACATGGAATACACATTCCAGAATCTATAATAACAACCAATATAGTAGATAGGCCAAGTCAGTTTCAGTCATTTGATAAGTATGCAAGGACCCGCCAATCTAGTATCTAGGTTACTACGACGTAACATAATAACGACGACGCAGTAGACGTAAACATAACCTCACTTTCAGTAGGAGTCTAGATCTAGGGTCCTAGGCTAACGTCTATGGAACGTATCAAAACTCCCGTTGTTATGGGACACCAGCTTCAATAAACAAACTTTTCTATGATACATAATACAGCATTAGTATTTACCTGTATAATTCACGATGGTAACTCACAGGATTGTGGACATTGGACAGGGATAATCACGTCTTCGTTCAATTTACTAGCTCAGTTCAAACACGTGTTTACAACGTACAGAAACCGACAAAACAGATCAATGACATTTCACTGTAGGCAATAGGCATTCGCCAATCACTATTCACGGTCACGCCTCCTTGCTTTTAGGATCACTATAAGTTTGATAACGTTATGTGCGTAGTAATATCATAAAAAACTGTTACTACTCGTTTTCATTGATGTTTTCTAACCGAGTAAATGGTAGTATTCGACTGGTCGTAGTACAGACAGCACATTCCAGCAGCCAGCTGATGTAAACACTGAAATTTACGTTAATGGTTCACCGCTAGAGCGCAGCACTGTACTGCTTCAAAGTCATTTGACAGAAAATGGAGCGGTGAATACCTGCAACAGAACCACGGCCGTGAACGGAACACAAAAGTTGAACTAATGAACAGTTTGAAAAAGAAAGAACACACATATTTTCAACAATGATATCGATTAAAACATTACATTGTTGTACGTTGCAGTCTCTTAGTACTAACTAAACACTATTTCTCATGATACATAAGAAAATGATACTAGAACATAGGCCTACACTGATTTAAGAAGATGAATAAATATAAATCAAAATTTACAAATTCCATTGTATTATTTGATGATCAGATAAAATAACTTTGGGTGACATAGATGGGATGTAATTTAATACATTTGTAATCATCGTAGAGAGTGAGGTTAACCGATTCGACTAAAAACTCAGAGACGATGCCGGTGTTGAAATCCAAGCGGGAATCACTCGGTACCGATTTTTCGATAGTAAAACGAACAAAAAGAGTAGGCCTAGTTGACGAATTCGTTTTAGCTTGTTTTGAGAAACAGAATCGCACTTTAGGTATACTTGTAACCACGAAAGAAGGTCGTCTACCAACATAACATACATATATATATATATATATATATATATATATATATATATATATATATATATATATATATATATATATATATATATATATATATATATATACCGTATATATATATATATATACGTGTGTGTGTGTTTCTTCATATATTATCTCCGTAATGGAAACAAGGATTGATATTAAATGTATTCATTAGGCATTGTTGAAAGAAATTCCCCCTCCCCCTCCAGGGATCCGACCAATCATACCAAAACCAAATCTCCACTCATTTTCAACCACGCTAATCTTGTCCATCTAGCATATCATCATTCTGGGACAAGAAAGACTAATAAGAATTCCATGGCCTTGCGGTGTCGAGGTGTAGGAAGCCTCAGTCCAGCCAGCGAGCCTCGCGAAGAAACAACAGAACGGCGACTCGCACTCGAGCTGGCCAGGTGAAAGCGAAAGGGTTCGAGGCGCGTGGTACGGATTATGGCGGTGTAAGGTAATATTGCCAGACAGTCGAGTAGAGGATGTTGAGGCCCACGTTAGTTACGTCAAGCCACCGCCCAGCAATACCTACCATCAAGTCAAGACAATAGTGATACAGTTTCAGTGGTGAAAAACAGTTTTTATGTAGAATCGTGTGTTATTTTATAGGATTTAAAAGTGATATTATAATGGCGCCAACGCGTAAATTATTAAAGTTTTTGATATTATTTGACAATACAAATTTACTTTATTTTCCTGGACAGTTTTTGAGTGGGAGGGTCCTTGTGGAGTTAGAGGACGATACGCCTGCTTTGGGTGAGTTTGATTTTATAATTACAAATATGTAGGACATAACGATTTGACATGAAATGTGTGTTTGGAATGATATTAATAACTCGCTAGGTGTATAGACAAAGACTATACGAGAGCGTCTTATACTCGGTAATGACATAATACGATGATGGCCTTCTCTTTGCATCGATGCATTTCATCTCTACCGAAGCAATTGAATATATCATTAGTTTCACATTATTTCACGATAGATGATTTTCAAACAGAAAGACAATAGATAATTACGAAGAAATTACGTTTTTTTTTCAAAGTTCTTGCTAATCTTTTTAAAAAATAACGTTATTTATGTTCTTCATTACACGGCTCTCCGATTCTCATGAAGAATTCAAGTTTATTCGTGGTTCGTAAAGCTAGAATAAGAATAACGTGGTTTTCCTTCGTTAGAAAACAACTATACTATAGGCCTATATGTGATGGAGGGGGGGGGGGGGGGAGGTAGATACAAAATGTATCTTTAAATGTAGGCCTATCTGTATTTCTATCATGTTCAAATAAGAACGTACGTTGATGCATGAATCTGCCATGAATTTGTAGTGACCTAACCACATAACATGAAAGTGCACAAAAACATTTTCTATGTGGTTACAATAAGAAAACATTTGCAGAAATTACCGTCCCCATAACCAGCGACTAAAAGCCTTTATCTATATAACCATACAAGTACAATAATTATAAAAATACAATACAAACAGCTTCAAGATTGTAGAAATGTATTTGATTTGTAAAACCTAATTTTGAAGGTACACTAATATTATTATTTTTATTATTATTATTGTGTCCAACATTGTTTTTTAATGTATGTATACCCACAGATAAGCCTGTGTCAGGCTTTGTGGATAACTGTGAACGTGTCCATACATAATATTTGGAAATAATACAAGCAATTTCAATTGCAATCGATACACAAAAAAATACAGCCGTCGAAACAAAAACCATCACATTGAAGAGAGTTGAAAATCTATGAAAACCAACCATTCCTACCGTGCCCAAATTTTTTCCGATAAATATAAACAAGATCTATCAGAAACACACAAAAAATAAAAATAAAACACCAATTGGCAAAGGTATGGGTAATGGCTTATTAACCCAACTATAACATATGGCTGAGGGGGGAAAGGGGTATAGAGATAAAAAAATGTATCTTTAAATGTACCGGTATATGCATGCATCGGCCATCAATACCAAATATACTATAACCTTGCAGCAAAAATACAATGCATGCAGATCTTGTGTCTTGAGATTAGAAATCCAATTCAACCTCGATTAGTCGCTCTGTCTCATTGTCCTAGTATTGTTGCACGTTTATAAATCACACCCTTAGAACAGTGCTACATTTCTGACTTCAATTAAATCAGAAATGCACTCAATTCATCCGGTTAGACTTGTTATGGGAATGTCAATGCATTATTTATTTGTCGTCAAACAAAGTAGACAAGAATAGACAATTCGATTTGCGATTTACAAGAGTAGAATTATCTATCGATTTACTTTTACCCAGCTGTCATTGTTTTGTTTCGTAAAGAACTGTCAATATTACAAATCGGTGGTTGTGACTAACGATTTTGACGATTACGAAAATATTTTGACGGTTGAAGTCTATAAATAGGAAATATACTTGCCTATTCCAGCGTTAAATTATAGACACAAAACTTTATCGTAGAAGTATAAAAAGTTTGGATCTACTTTCTTTGAAGAAAAATTTTTTATAGTTATTTCTATAGGCCTACTGCCTATTGGTGATTAATATGAAACTAATGAAATTGAATCAGCGTAGACGAAGACTCAATTTTACAGTAGGCCTACTTGAAAAAATAAAAGTGTTTTTTTTCGCGCTCTACAGGTCAAACAACGAAAGCGTAGATTTTGATGAAACTTTACATTATAGGCCTATATAATATAAAATTGGTTGAGCAAATTTCGAGGAAACCCCCATAATAATAACTCAGTGGAGAATATTTGTGAACATATTTTGTGCAATAAATCCAAATTCGAATTCTCTCCAGCGCCCTACAAACTTTGTGTTTTTTAACTATAGTTTTTAGTTCCATCTAACACCGACTTACTGATAAATTCTCGCTGCCGGGTGAAGCGTATACCTAAAAACTGATATTTTATTATTTATTGTGGTTTAAGAAGTGTGAGTATACTGTATAAAGTCTGCGTTCACTTGCATAGACTGTGAAGGGCCTATTTGTTCCGGCTGCCGAGATATTGACTATTCAATAACCAAGAAGGTGCGAGACGACGAAACAACCAGTGATGACCGCACAGTGCATGATGACGCAAAGGAATTCATCATCGCCTGAAGATACCGTTATAAAAAGATTTTAGGCTTCACTGGTTCAAAACAAGCTTTTATCAGGTGCTTTAGGCCTATATTCACACTTCCTGTTGTTATAGTCCAAGTATTTATTCAAATTTTCATATATTATTTATTTTAATTATTTTTAGATGTGCGTAAAGAGGACTACCATTTCGCCTATACCAAAAAATATCGGGTCTAGATTTTATTTGTAGACCGTCTATACATTTTTTTATTTTGTATCTAACCTATTATCTATCTAATCGTATTTTTATAGGCCTATTTTGTGTATATATTTTTAAATACATAAATCTAAATCTCTCTGAACTTGAAATGAGTTGTGCTTTGTTCTCCATTGGTCATTGTTAAGTTTAACTAATTGTCTTATAATTGCCCTACTCCGTAAAGAGGTGAAAGAAAAACTGAGAGAAACGATATGGGATGGGAAAGCTCATATCGTACCTGCATGTATACGTGAATACGCAAGATGAGTTCGAAAACTGAAACAATTCCTTTCTCATGATCGCTGCTATATTTGGAGAAGAACTCCGTAAACTAGTTTTTCGAGAGAAATTAGAAAAGTCAATAACATCACTAATGGTTAAACGGTTCGCAGAGAATAACTAGACAGACGAATCGTACAATAAAATGGAAAATGAGAAATTTCTTTTCCAATGTTCCGTGAATTTGTGTGTATCTTTTACTATAAAAAGTACACGTGAAATAAAACAAAATATCCCAGTATAGAGCAAAACACTACCCGTTCCCGTGGCTCATTCAACTATCGCACTGCGCTAGGAACTGAGAACTGAAGTCAGGTTGGGCGTGGGTTCGAGTCCCGCATAAGACATGGGTTTTTGTAAATGTTCTTTCACCTATCATCACTTCATCGTTTCATTATCACCTGCTCATTTGTACCCCTGTATAACCTAGCTTTTGGATGAAAATAAAAGCAATAGGCCCAGGCCTACTTGGAATCTTAAAACTGCCTTGCATTTGTGCTGGAATTTGTATTGGCAGTTCGACAATAATAATATGTTTCAATACTTCACACAAATACTGAACAACATTGTATATTAAAACCTTTTTTTTTATTATACGTCTCTTGGGAAAAATGTATACAACCTGAGTACGGTATATGAAATATCTTGGAGAGCCGGCGTCAGTGACTTTTTTTTTTAATGTTGCTTAACGACCCCACCAACAGCTAGGTTATACGGGGGTACGAATGAGCGGGTGATAATGAAACGATGAAGGGATGAATGGTAAAAGGACGCTTACAACAACCCATGCCTTATGCGAGACTCGAACCCACGCCCAACGGTGACTTCAGTTACTACCGCTAGCGATAATTGACTTAGCCACCGGGGTAGCCCCGGCGTTAGTAACCCTGTTATAGCCTGAATTTAGGAAACCATCCATAAGTATCGCGTAGCTATAGTTTACTACGAAATAACTAGTCAGGACGATCGACCATGGGCGGAACCTAACCCAAGAACACTTCACTCTTACCAATCGGTACGCCCGAATCTCAGAAAATAATTTGTTTTCTCAAAACGGCTTATAGGCCCGTTATTACCAACTCCAGTTAGCCTATATCTGAAGGGTTGTGAAAATAAAATAGCATGGGTACCCACGAACAACTTTAACTGCCAGTTAAAGCTACTCCCACGCTGTTAATTCAAGCAGCTGATCAAATGAATAGAGCTTGCTCTGGTTGTTGAGCCACCGCCTACTTGTATATAAAATAGGCTTGTATAGTTTATAGTCTATCCCAGCAGAAGTCTGTGTCCCCTAATATGGTCATCACAAGGTGCCAGCAACCGTGAGGTAGCACCGTATGCATATAGGAGAGAACAGCTGATCGTAGAATCTCTCCCAGAGGCGGCGGGAGCCTTATTGAGGGCTCAAGATTGATCAAGTTGTTGAGTGATCTATAGGAAATGGTGTGGGACATTGAGCCATATTGACGTGATTTTAAGGAGATTTAGGGAATAAGGGGATGGGGAGCTTGATTGATTGATAATTGCCGCTGTCAGGTGTTTGATTCATATAACAATATATGAACCAATTTGTGGAAATAATAAACTACACAATATTATTGTAGACACATTTTCAACAATGAAAAAAAAAATAAAGGAAAGGACTATCAAATTTTATTATGATATATATATTATACATAGGACCTATAGTATATGGGCCTATATATTCATATAATATACTTATATATAATAATTATACTTATATAATAATTATACTTATATAAAAGTACTGGATTACACTCTAATTAAATTATATAAATTTGAATTAACAAATTTTTCCTCCTCATATAAGGGTCTAACGATGCACTGTAATGACAGCGAAGATCTAATGGCGTCGGATGGATGATTAATGAGATGATGGGATCATGAGATGAAGGTTCTTGGGTAATGGGAAGGTCCCGGCATCAGCCTAGACTACAGAGGGAAACCATGAAAACTCGGGGATCGAACTGGATTCGAAATTCCCCTCGCCTCCCGGATCACACGAAGCGAGCGCGTTAACCACTGCGCTGCATGTGCCGGTACGATGTAATTTCTGTGATCAGAATAATTAATGTGAAAGTAATAGATTGAATGCTGTGTATCAGTTGTAGCCCCCATTGCTCTGGATTGTCGTGAGGAACGATATAGCTGCAGTTTTATTCCGATAAACAATTCAAAAAACCGTAGAAAGTAGAACAGTGATTTAAATATTCATTATACTGATCGAAACAGTGAGTTCACGTTTTCAGGTTTCCGTATTACAATGAAGAAATAGTCGCATTTCATTGACAATTAGGCCTATATAAGTGCCAAGAATGGCGTTCCGTACAAAGTATGCGATTCAAGAAAATGGTAATTATAATTTTTTCTTGAACAGAATAATGGAGACACGATGCCTAAAGAGCGTATACTGGAATAAAGCCGATTATTTTTTTTTTTTTTTCAAAATTGGAACTGGTTTTTCTCAAAAGTGTAGCCACCGATTATGCCTCAAAACCATATAGTATGGCTGCGTTCCGAAACCTCCAGAATCTACTGCAAGTGTAGGCCTACTGGATGCATTCCGAAACCTACTCCGAGAAATTTACTGAGCGTTCCGAAACCCTCCGCGCCAGTAAATTCTGCGTACTGGAAACACTGGAACTATTTGTCCCAGTAAACCCAGTAAAGTAATGGCGCCCTTCAATGAATGATGCTAGATTACATTAGTTAGTTCACTGACAAATCCAAGTGTAAATATTGTTGTAAGTAAGGCTGAGAAACTTCATCTGGATGGATGCTAAGTTGATTTGAAATGTATGGTTGATTTGCATATGATTTTTTTACACGTTGTTTCATAACCCAACATTTTATTGGAAAACAATAATGCCGTCCATCTTTTTACTTTGGAATTGTACTGGGTGCGTTCCGTTACTGAGGCCTACTGGAATCAGATAAATCTACTGGCAAGTACTGTACTACAAGTAAGGCCAGTAGGTTTCGGAATGCACCCTATATATATCGAGTTAGACATGTGTATGTCAAATTTCATCAACATTTATTCTTTAGTTTGAACTATAAAGGGAGCTTAAAAAAATTATATTCGTTTTTTTTTCAAGTACGGACAAATCGAGTCTTCGCTTTGCTCATCAAATCACACGATCATTACTGCAACATTACAAAATGAAACAACCTTGTAATAAATTTTATGAGAATATAATAAATATATTTTCACTCTGTTCAGTGATGCGCGTTTATAGCGTGTTTAGTATTTGATCAGGCTTAATTTAGTTAAGCAATGCGAGGGCGGTTGTGCGCCAAACTGTAAAGGTCACTTCTCAACTGGAAATAGTTGCTAAATAGTTTTTATTAATAAGCTTATAAAATGTTTAATATTAGCCAACAAGTATCTGAAGGTATAAGTTACATAAACATCACAAAATCCGGAAATGTAACCATATTACTTATACTTGTTACTATATAGTTTTTAACAATTGTTTGTATTTTATACAATACAATATACTATTCATTTTTTACCAAAGTGTATGTAAATCTGTAGAGTCTACATCAAGTATTAAATATTATCAATGAACACACTGAAAATGTAAAAATCCATCGTGAAGAATCTAGGTCTATATAGGGCCTACATGAGCAAACATTAGTATGTTTCACTTGTACATTTTAGAATAATTTATTTTAGAAAATGTTTTTTGGGCCATTCAATTTATTATTCAATCATTTTTTCATTTCAGTACAACTATAAAGCAAAGTTTTAGTTTCAGTGTATTGGAATATTTCAAAAAGTTGCTACAATATGATTCTGGAAATTATATAAAAAAGACATTTCAGATTTGGTGTTCGTTTTTCGACATTCTATAAACCCAAATACAAAGTCTATTTTCTGAATTATTCATAAAAATCAATTTGAATTTTACGACTGCATTTGAGGTCATATCAATCTCCTAGACTGCTTAGGACCACACCACACACATGAATACCATTACGTTACATCGAACCGATCCGAAGATTGCTTTTCACCGTTACGTACCAACATAACAAGCTCGCGTTACATGTTCCCGATATGTGCGCCTTAAGAGTCCACAGGAGTCGATTGGATATGGAATAGCATGCAGTTTTTTGGTATTAACTTTTGAACGGTATGAGATATCAAAATTCTGAAAACGAGGAACGATACTTTCAATACCTTCAAGATGGCCTTCAACTATATTCATTTCACATCGCACAATTGTCAGGCGTATACAGTTAAAACGTGTTTTTAGCCGTATACGCCTGACAATTATGCGATTTGAGATAAACAGTTATACTCACACCGTCTTGAAGTATCTGTTTTTCCTTATTATTAGAATTTCTATATTTCATACCGTTCAAAAGTTATCACCAAAAAAATGATTTTCCACTACGGGCCAGTTTTACCAATTTTGATGAAGTACTAATCCACTAACTATTGTACTTATAGGTACGGTATTATCAACGTTGGAGTAAGTCTAACTGTCAGTTTAAAGTTGTTATCACCATGGTTACCCATGTTGTTTCCACCAACTCTCAGATAAAGACTAACTGGAAGAAAATAACATAACCAAATGTGATAGCACGTTAATCCGTTAATCCACCAGCTATCATTTTTTTTTTTACATATTTTATTTATTCATTACAGATTGTTCATAGAACAGGTGGTAATGGTTACTATACCTGATGAAATTACAATAAAACATACTCGATATAATAATACTTCATTTTTTTCTTAGCTCTCTTCACCAATCTTCTTTATGTTCTTGATATCTTCTTCCAATGCATTCCATTCCCGCGTCGTTCTTTGTATGAATCCATATTTACCTACTTCTCTATCCACTTTTTCCACTTCCATTCTTACCCCTCCCCTTGTACTTCTTTGTAATTCTTTTCCAATTCTATTGCTTAATTCATCCCATCCTGTATGGACCTTGATCGACTCCCATGGTCTCTTAAGAACTTACCGTTAACAACAAAACTCTTCGCCATAGATATCAGCTTGTACTGCCCAGGGTTTTTTATTTATGCAAAAGGTCACGGAATCTTTGTAGGAATGTTTTCCTTCACACAATGCGATGGACCATTCTCATAATCTGTTAATTAATGGAAGAGGTTAGCGCTGTGGGAAACTGTATAAGCGATGAGTTGTTTTAAACGTGTGAACGGAAAATACAAGACATTTGTAATATGATCAACAACAAATAATATTATGTAGATAATGAAATAATTAATAATATTAACATACCGTATGTATATATATATATATATATATATATATATATATATATATATATATATATATATATATATATATATATATATATTTATATACAAAGTTATGAGCATATAATTAATGTGGAATTATGTTTCGTTCCACAATTAGGCCTATACAAGAAAATATACCGAGATATATGTGTCTAGGGCCTACTCGATATCAATAAGATCAAGCGCTTTTTAAAGGCATTTAAATCGCTACAAATGTTCATATTATAATAATACATTTAATTGAGTTGTTTATGCGAGTTTATGAATAATTATTATTAAAAAACATATTTCATAATTGTATGCAATACAGTGTATATATTTATGAATATATTTACACGTATAAAATATAAGATTATTAGTAAGTCCTTCAGAACGAAGGGAAAACCAGAAAGTGGCGGAGATTTGGTTCGTGAAGACTGCATATTCAGATTTTAAACACAGTGCATCAAATCCGAACTATAGGGAAACGCATCATGTGCATTGTTGGATGAGCGCTATAGCCATATTCAGGCCTTTATTAAATTAAATCGAAATCTATATATGCACCTTGATTTCGAAACAATTCACTGCCTTCCTGATTTATTCATTCCTTAAATTAATCGTTTACCAAATTTAAAGTCACGTTATGCCACTCATTGTTGCAAGAGACAGACAACGATGTCCACCAGTTGGAATTGACCAATCAGAATGTTTGGTAGTTCACACTTTGTTGCCATGGTAACGATTGTTTGGCATTTATTACTTCACAGAAACCTTTAGAAACCTTTACGGAATACGAAATAAATGTTGTTCTTCCCTAGTTTGTTCTAATTCATTTCATTTATGTACATAAAATCACATCTGGTGGGAGAGGATAAAGAGATATATGGAAATAATCGGTTGAAAGAGAAAGAAGATGAGGAAGAGGATGGACTAATTGAGACAAATTGGACACATATTATAGTCTGCCCTCGAAAGTAACACTCCCTGACATAATTCATTTGGTCACCTGGGGGTACATTCCTGTACGATCTAATCCGGGTTCAGCAGGTTACTTCCGGTCTATCACAGGTTCAAGTTACACGACTGGGTTTATCTTGTACAGGTACAGTTTTATCCTCTGGATAAATGCCTCTTCTCTTTCTTTTCTCATACCGTATCTCTAGCTCTCGAAATAACAACCACTAATTATTTCGAAAGAATCGTTTATACGAATAACACAACATCATTTCTGCATTCTCTTTTTTTTTTTAATTCAGAAAATTATTGTGAGAATTCATTTCAACAAGTCATTTTCACGTTCGTGACCGGTGAACCACTTACACCGTGCCGAAATCTGTATCGATATTTTTCATGTCACTTCCTTGCACCAGTGTTGACGAGTCGACACTGACGACCGTTAGCCCTTAAAGATAGGGGGAACGGTCGCTCGGGTGCACCAAATCTCGTGGCATGACGTATCGTGTATGTAGTTCATCCAAGTCGAACTTGTAGTTACCACCAAGAAACAAAAGAAGTGCTCGATTATTCACGATCACAGTTACAGTCTTAATTTGCAGCTCGAAGTCGAGACAGTCAGTCTGTTCTGGTTCGAATCCAAGTGGCTATATATCAGAACCAACGGCCAATGGCAAATTAGTAAAAAAACAGTACACTAACTGATCAAGTAAACGTCGCGGATCGCAATAATCCGCTTTTATAATATAATTTAAACTTTATCCACCAAGTAAACAAAACTGAAAAGTCCTACAATTCATCTACATGTGTCCAAGATTCTGGAGAGAGCATTAGGATTTAGCATGAGTTGCGTATCAACCAAGCTTCAAGTAACTTATATGAATTTCAAATACAATATCAATAAAATCAAAAGTAGGCCTACACATTCTACTCCTTGAAATCGGTGCGAATTCAGGATAATCACGAATAATTTCAGAGACTTCAGAGATTGCATGAATAATTAAACATGCAAATTTCAGAGACTGAAGGCATTATTAATCTATGAGTATTGTAAGACATAATTATAATAAGAGCAGAAATAAAAACGCCCTCGGTAGCTCAGTCAGTTGAGGCATCGCTTCAGAAATTGAAGTCACCGTTGGGCGTGGGTTCAAGTCCCGGTTAAGGCATGGGTTTTTATAAACGTCCTTTTACTCATCATCACTTCATAGTTCCATAATCACCTTCTCCCCTTTTACCTAGCTGTTGGTGGGGTCATTAAACAAACAATAATCAATACTAGACAAATGTACTGTGTATGAAAAAAAATATATATAAACATCCAATTGAACTTCTGTTGTTTTTATTGTGACCAATTTTGTCAAACAAGATTGACACGACTTTCACTTTGTAAGATCTTCATTCCATCAGTCAGTCTGTTACGTCACAGACTTGCATCATCACGTGATGACTGTAGTTTGTAGTGACTAACGGATGAGGTATATTTGCAGTACATTACCACCCATTAGCATTCATTCAACAGACCTTGGGTCTAATTCGTAAGATAAACATCTATACAAACTAAATTTGCAAACTAACTTTCGAGTTAATTAATTTCATGTAAATGTGTTCGTAATTAATGTCGAATGAATTTGTTTGTTTTTGACAGGTTTACATTTCCACGTGGTAGGCGAGGGAGTCATTCGATTGCGGAGTCATAGACAAGAACGAGTCTATGATCGAGAGAACTACATCGATTTCCGGATGAGACTGCTGGGGGAGCCAGGTAATACGTGAAATGAGTGTAATACCTTTTTTTATTTAATTTGAAAATTTTAATTAAATACAGGTGACAAATGTCATCATTATAAAAATAATAAAAATGAAAAAAACTAAGAAAATATATATATATATATATATATATATATATATATATATATATATATATATATATATATATATATATATATTTATGAAAATTCAATATCATTGCTGCTTATTTCAATCGTTAATGGTCCTGTTGACCAACGAATATTTCCCAACGTCCTTGGAACCTTGCTTCTCTTGGTCTTATTTTGGACACAATGGTCTAAACGTGGAGTAACATGCAGTTTTTTTTGTGCTAATCTACAGAAGATAATAATATTGTTATTGATTACATATTTAGAAAAAAAAGTATATACGGACTACAATACAAAAGCATCTACACATTTACTTCATTCAAACTATATATAAATGGTTTCTAAAAATTGAAAAGTTTTCTAAAAGATAATGCACGGTATTACCAAAGTGGGAGTAGCTCTGACTGGCAGTTTAAAGTTGTTATCACCATGGTTACCCATATTATTTGTTTCCACTAACTATCAAATAAAGGCTAGAACTGGACTTGGTACTACTGGGTCTAAGAGAACTATTACAACAAATCAAACTATTATTTATATTTGTGGAACTATTTATATCTTCATATTTATATAATTATATTCTATCTCTCGAGCTGGAATCCACCATGCACCAATGCCACCAGGACCCCTATTCCTGAGATAAATGAGATGTGAGAAAAATCAGTGAGAAAACTATCTCATATAATAATGCCATATTTCATCTCATATTTTATGTGAGATACTCGTTTTCTCACTCATTTTTATTTTTCTCACATCTCATTCATCTCAGGAAACTATCTCATATAATAATGACATATTTCATCTCATATTTTATGTGAGATACTCGTTTTCTCACTCATTTTTATTTTCTCACATCTCATTTATCTCAGGAATAGGGGTCCAGTAGAGAATGCCAGTACTTGTGAATGGTGTAGAACAAATGCTCGTTGCTGGGCCGAATCAACCTGCTATTGAGTGATGCCAGTACTTTGTTGTCGCCACTCCCCGCGCATAATTATTCGCCCACTTACATCCTACAGCTGTTATATCACCGTTACCAATAATGCAATCACTTTCACTTACACTGCATATTGTCAAGACTCCCAATCTTTAGACAAATTTGGAGGTTTATAAAAAAACTATAATGTATTTGAATCTATTTATAGGGTATGTATGTGCGAAATGGTCAATTTTGTAATGAATATAAAAACAGAGAAAAGGGAGGAAAAAAATGTTTTCAATAATAATAATAAGAGAAAGATCCAGGTGATATTTTTTCCATTTTTTCCTCCCCACTGTGAACATTTTAATTGTTTTCCAACCCTGAAATTACTACCTCAATATATTTTTTAAATGAGTCATTTTATTTTTGATAATTCTTTGGGGTGGTAAGATCGCACTTGTGATGCCACGCTCAAACGACTCAAACTTTCATCCTTTCCCTTTATTGGGAAACAATGCATTCATGTCAAAATTTTTGGTTAAGAAAAAACGTCTATCTCTTGAAATCGCCTGAAATCTCTTGAAATCCCTGAAATCACTGGAAATTCCCTTGAAATCAGTATGAAATCTCTTGAAATCACATGAAATCAGATATACACCAAATTTGCGAGTTGTAAACCCCTCGTCACAGCTTTAAAGTGCCAGTTAGAGTAACTCACACGTTGGTGATTCCTGCACTAATACATTTAATTTCTCTCCCAGGTCAGGGTCCTGTACTCCTGTCGCCTGGAATTCACAGTTTCCCCTTCAAGCTAGGCCTCCCGCTCGGCCTGCCGTCAACGTTCCTGGGCAAGCACGGTTGGGTGCAATACTACTGTAAAGCTGCCCTGCGGGAACCCAACGGCCTGACTCATAAAAATCAACAGGTCTTCATCGTCATGAACCCAATAGATCTCAATCTAGAGCCGCCAATACTAGCGGTGAGTGGAACGCTCATTTCGAGTGGAGATTATGTGGTTTTCTCAACAAATAAGAAACATTACCCTTGCTAGTGCTGCAATGCAATTTACATTCGTTCTTGACAGAGTGTTTCTTACGTGGAATCACCTCTGAAAGTGCGAAATATTAGTATTTTCCGAAGCATTTGGGAGAAAAATTCCCTCAGAAATATTCAGATTTGGCAATTGGTTGTATTATTATCTTATTTTAATTCAAAATTTTTATAACATCAATTAAATATTATACCATTATGATTATTCTGTAACTCCACGGCAACTGCATAATGGCGGCAGCATTTTTATATTTATATAAAACTATAGTGTAAGTAGGCCTACCATTCAAATGTGATTTGTTATTCTCGAGAAATCTCTTATTTCTTTTCTTGAGTATTATATTCTGAAATTTTTCTGAAATTTTCCATTTCTTAAGAAATGGCGCCAAAAGCTTCACATTGAAAACGAAAATGACATTTTGGGAAGCATTTTACTGTATTTAATTTTTGTAAGTTAGCTAAAATGGTGTAAAATTGATCTCTGCTATTTGATTTTGTTTCCATTTTGAATTTTTCACCTTTATTCAAGATTTATTGTTTGTTGGATGAGTTATCTTGAGGTGGTAAGATCGCCCTTGTGATGCACCGTCCCAACTATCTCAACTTTCATCCATAGCATATCTTTCATTCATGCTATCATTGGGGAACCAAGATTTTGTATCAAGTTTCGATGCTATTGAAAAAAGATAACATTAGTGAAAGTTATAGTAATTTTTAAACCAATGGGCTTCTTTCAACTAACAATGACTTTCAATCGTCACCACATCATTTTCGATTGGTCAATTTCAACTGGTGGACATTGTTGTTCATATCTCTCGACAATGAGTGACGTCTCTTGACAGAAGCCAATTGTTTTGTTTCAGCAACCATTTCGCTGCGAGATCGAACACAAGTTGGGCGTGAGCTGCGTCAACTCTGGCCCAGTGGTGTGCCGGGTATCGCTGGACAGGGGGGGCTATGTCCCCGGCGAGACGATTGGCATCACTGCTACGGTCAACAATAGGAGCCGGGTCACCATCAAGAGCACCAAGGCGTCGTTAACAGAGGTGAGAGCACAGTACTTGAACACACTCTGGAGGGAGAGGGAAGGAAGGGATGAGGTACTGAAGATGTCATCCGATTTATGGAAAACTCTGGATCATTCTTGTGCATTTTCAGTGCATCATTCTTATCTCAAATTCAAGTAAATTTGAATTTATTCGAACAAAATATTTTCCTCGAATTTTCGAAGGGAAGGGAAGATGTCATCCGATTTATATAAAACTTTGGATTAATGTGCATAATTCTTATTGTCAAATTCATGTAAATTTGAATTTATTCTTAAAAAATATTTTCCCCGAATTTTCTGCTCTAGGTTATTCTAATAGGGTATTGAAACCTATTGAAATGGTTTTCCCTCAAACATACTTTGGAGGGAGAGGGAAGGAAGGGATGAGGTACTGAAGATGTCATCCGATTTATGTAAAACTTTGGAATAATGTGTATCATTCTTATGTCAAATTCATGTAAATTAGAATTTATTCGAAAAAAGTATTTTCCTCGAATTTTCTTCTCTAGGTTATTCTAATAGGGTTTTTGAAACATAATGAAATGGTTTTCCCTCAAACATGCATCAATTGCGTCTCAAAAAATACAGGATCGAGTTGAATATTGACACTTATGAATGCCAAATTTCAACAAAATGTGTGCTCTCGTTTGAACCGTGGAGCGCGAACAAAAAAAAAAAAAAATCGAGAACGGTGAAATCGAGCCTTCGCTTCGCTCATCCAATTGCGGTAAAGCAAATAATAGTCATTAATTCAGTATCATTTCGTATTGATGGATGGATTTGAATAAGATTGGAATAGATAAATGGAGAGATTTGTTATTGATTTTCACTCGAATAGTATAACAAATTCAACAAATTGAAAAAAAAAATGTAGGCATAAAGTATGTTACTACGGTATATGTAATAGATTTTCAACTACCATGAATCTTAAAACTTCTGGACTGCCATTGTGTATATAGAAGAATAAAAATATACATGAATGGAAACTTGGAAAGTAATCTATATACGATCGATTCCCAACTATACAACAATAGTATTCTTCTTTCACAAACCGATGAAATATTTTGAATTTGATGAGAAAACGGTATTGTGGCAATAATAAAATCAATTATTTTCAGTTGGTAAAGAAACGTGTCGATGAGAAAAATATTCAATGTTATTCATATCCTTTGCATATTCGTATTGACCCTTGCATCTTTTACTCAGGCATAACGTGTCCAGACCACATGGCCTTCTTTATTCAGATCATTCAGTTCTATCTTATCCAATCCAGAAGGCTGTGGTTCAGAAAAATACAATTGTTATCGTTCCTCAGATTCAGCATACCATCATGTAGATCACAGAGTACGAACTATAACTGAACTTAATTTAAATATTTTTTATTGAATCGGTGAATCCGTGAATGTACGGTTGCGGTCACATAAAGTGGTCGATCAAACCAGATTAAAATGAAACGCGATGAAAATGTATACCGACACTATTCCGTATAAGCCTACTCTAGAAGAATAGCTGTCTACGATGGATACGCAACTTGTACTTTTCCCATTTTCTCCCAGCAGACGATCATCTCCAGTGCTAAGAAACCTCGAAGCCCCCTAGATCAGTAGATCGCCTATACAAGCTAGTTACAGGCTCTACAGGGCTCTGATGGATTGAAACATATAAACATCGCCGCCTAGATCGCATACAAATTAGCTGAATGCCTGAGTAGTCGATCTTAGTGGCTTATGTTAACGGTTTGATAGATCCAGAACAACGTTGAGCTTAGTTGCGTATCCATCGTAGATAGCTATTGTCCTAGATACTCGATGACTATTTTGGATTATTTAGGATTTTCAGTCAATTGATTCACTTATTCACGGACTGCTCTGACAGTATTTTTGAATTAACATGAAGAATGTGTTCCAATAGGCAATCTCAAGATGTATTGAGGGTTGGTTTGCCGGCATGGGCGTCGGCAGGAAGAAATTTAAGGGGGGGCAAAATATCCCAAATTCGAAAATGCACAATCCCAATGGGATTGGGGAAGAGAGCTTCCCAAGGGGATTTTTTTAAATTCCATCGTTTTGTGGTGTTTTGGGAGGTTTTTTGCTTTTGATTTTTATAGTGAAAGAAGACAGATAATGTTGAATTGATTGAATTCCATGCAAGTATTTAATCCTATTCATCTTTTTAAATATGTCATCATACAAAATAGCCAAAATGAGTTATTGGAATCTGATTGGTCTGTATGATACCCACTATTAAAATTTCCAGGAAATGAGAATAGCCCAATAAATCATATTCGTCAGTCAGCGAAGGCATAGGGTGGATTGCAAGAACGAAGTTTAAACCCCAGCCTACTTTAGACACCGTCTAGGTACAAAATAGCATGCTATTTTGTACTTAGACGGCGTCTAAAGTAGACCGGGGTTAAACTGTGTTCTTGCAATCCACCCATAGCCTTGCCTACCCACCCCAGTCACATCAGACTCATGACCACCCGCGTAACAAGACATGTTAAAATATGTCACCGGTACTGTCGGTACTTACAAAGTTTCGAAAAACATCATTAGTGGAAAAAAAAATCTGCCTGGTCCCGGGGGGGGGGGGGCAAGTGCAACCCTTTGATCCCCGCTGCCGACGCCTATGTTTGCCGGTCTGATATGGTGGTTCAACTCCCCATCCCACCAATGTTCATACTTCTTACTCAGTGTGTTGTTGTAGACGATCCAGTATGTGGCCAGGAACAAGGTGATCCAGACGGAGACGCGGGAGCTGGCGGCGCTCAACAAGGGCAAGATCCGGCCAGGGGACGTGGACGAGTGGAAGAACGAGCAGCTATACGTGCCCCCTCTACCGCCCACCAAGTTCATACTTCTTACTCAGTGTGTTGTTGTAGACGATCCAGTATGTGGCCAGGAACAAGGTGATCCAGACGGAGACGCGGGAGCTGGCGGCGCTCAACAAGGGCAAGATCCGGCCAGGGGACGTCGACGAGTGGAAGAACGAGCAGCTATACGTGCCCCCTCTACCGCCCACCAACCTCAGGGGCTGTCACCTCATCAAGATATCCTACGACGTCTATGTGAGTTATACACTAGCCATTTCATAATCGTTTGCAATTTTATTTTCAAGTTTTATTTTCAAGGGTAAAAACTGCTTCGAGTGGTACCAATTTAGCACATTTTAAGTTTCTTCTTCAAAATGACTGACCCGATCAAGCTGAAATATTTTAGAAATGTGTTTCAAAATGTAGTTCAACTTCACGCAAAATTTCATTTTTTTGGAAAATAAAAATATTTTCTTCAGCCGTTTTTCAGTAGCCATTTCATAATCGTTTGTAATTTTATTTTGAAGTTACATATATAAGTCATATATATATATATATATATATATTGGGTCTAAACAATTTGAAAATAGTATTTATTCGCATGTATAAAATATTAAAACTTGGAAAATTCCCAAGCATTTGTAACAGTTTGCCCTGTGTGATTTTATGGAATAATTTTTTTCAGATATTTCAAAATTCTAGCAAATTTTATTTTCAAATTTTGCATTTTTCCTTTTGACAAAAAGAATTTATGTGTAGAAATTTCATTCTATTGCAACCCATATCTTGAAGATGGAATTTTCTTGTACAAATTTCATTTTACTCAAACCTTTACTTTGATAGTTGGAATATTCGGTTGCCATTGTCCCCTTGAAAATATAATTATTTAATATTGATTTGTTCATTTTGATTGTGGTTTTGATTTGGGAGTTTGATTCATCTTGATTATGTTTGTATAATCAGCAATCGCCCTTGTGGTTGCCAATCCCAGCCAGTCCTCAGTTGTCGACATCATCAGAATAAAATCATAATCGTGTTACAGTTCATCATCGATCCAAAGAGCTTCGAGAAGCCGATCAAACTTCAGCTACCGATCATGCTCGCTACGTACCCTCTACGCACTTCCGAGGGCACGCTCAACCGTAAACAAGGCACGCACTACCCCTCCACCCTGCCAATATTCCGACCCTGGCTGGACGAAAAGGCCGTCGAGTAAACGACACTGTGGGGGGCAAACTTACACAGTGAAAACTTTGGTGCTACAAGAAACTGAATAATTCGTCAAGAATAATAATTCATGGAGAATAATTCGTGACGAATTGTAAAAACGAAATAAATTCTAGCTTTAATTTAAAATTGGAATAAATATATATATATATATATATATATATATATATATATATATATATATATATATATATATATATATATATATAATATATATATATATATATATATATATATATATATATATATATATATATATATATATATATATATATGACATAAGGGCCCGTTTTACGAATAATAAATTTGTTGATTAAGCGATAATTAGTGGATTAGCTTGTTATTACCCTTGGTTACCAATGTTATTTCTGTACTGCAATTGATTAATTAGCCTAATTAACATATTTTTATTATTGGTAATATGGGCCCTAAGCAAAATGATGCTACTTGGTCGAATTCTCAAAAATACGTAATCAATGTGAATCTTATATTCAAAAGATTTTGTATAACTCCGAGTTATGTAAAATGAGTATTGCTATCATTAAAAAAGTGCTTAGTTTATACTATTTAAATACGTGTATAATTAAAAAATAAATCCCACTTATTAATAGTAAATAAGAAAATTGTTGAAGTAAATGTAACCAACGTACCATTCATTCCTGGCAAGTGGCAATATAGACATACTATATAGTATATTTAACTTTTATAAATGCCATATTGTTTGTTAATTTAATTAAATTAATTTTAACAAATATTCAAATGTATATTAATTAATGTATTGACTATTTAAAGATATATTATGTATCCCTACTATTCTGTTTATTATTATTACTTATGTAAATATTGATGTTCGCCTACAAAAACTATAATTAACAAATGTTTTTATTCTAATTTCCCTTTTTAAAATAGATGATTAACTTTGACATAAGTGATTCGTGATTGGTTTCATTGCCCTGAGATCCTAGTCCATTCCGCATCACATCTTCCGCATCGCATGACTAGCTTGATCTACAGAAAATGGATAATTCTGAATATGTTGACATTTATATGTTGGATATCCAGGGGGTAGGCTCCCGAATACCTGCGTAAGAAGAGTTCAGTACGACCAATTATAATCTTGGAAATAAATCTTGTGAAAAAATGTATAGATGTGCGAGGGGTTAACAACTCCTGAAATCCGGTGTACATGCACTTGTCATGAAATCCCATTGAAATCCGTATGAAATCACTTGAAATGTCTTTGAAATCCGTATGAAATCACTTGAAATGTCTTTGAAATCCGTATGAAATCACTTGAAATCTCCTTGAAATCCGTATGAAATCACTTGAAATCTCCTTGAAATCCGTATGAAATCACTTGAAATGTCCTTGAAATCCGTATGAAATCACTTGAAATGTCCTCGAAATCCGTATGAAATCACTTGAAATGTCCTTGAAATCCGTATGAAATCACTTGAAATGTCCTTGAAATCCGTATGAAATCACTTGAAATCCTTGAAATCAGGTGATAACCACTTGGATGAGATCTCGTTGAAATACGTTGAATACTTAATCAATTTGAAAATATAGTGTTAAATATTAAGGATCACCTGAAAATACAGGATGTATAAAATTGAAGATTCTATGACACCGTATGTGAGAATTAATAAAAGAGGGGAAATTAATCCCTAATAGGAATGAGATTGTAAAATACTGGGAATTACTATAGAATAATTTGTTGAGAAAAATATGAGTTTTAAAATATTAAGTCGTCCCCAGACACCATATAGGGAAAAAGTTCCCACCAGGATGATTATTTTTGAAAATATTGTGAATGTTCACTATGGACCAACCGTATTTTAGAAGGTACTTCTCTGAATGGTGTGCAGCAGTTTCACAACAATGCGTTCATCCGGAAAGCCACTACGATTACCGGTATATGCTTTGGTTGACACTGAAAATGGTCACAAAACATACATCTCGCGTTACATACACCATTTGATTACTTCTTGAGATATTCTATCGTGTTTGGTGTCGATGTGTTCGTAAAAGAACTGGCTTTAGGCTAAGCTAAAAAATGAACAGTTCAACCGAATGCGTTTGGCACACAAAACCAGGGAAAGTCCACAATTGTTTTTCGTTAATCGAGGTAAACCGACACTATTTATTTGTACCAAAACGGCCATAGGTTTGCTAATGAAATTTAGCTTAGCTGATAGAGGAAGGTTTACCCTACCAACGTATCAATTGGCATCTCAATGGCAACTATCTAATGGTTTTAGTGTATGTAACGGTTTAACGTATTTTTGAACTAATTTTTCCAAAATTTCTCAGAATTTTCAAATTTTTAATACACTATTCAAATCTTGACACATCAATAAATCAATAAATACTTTATATATTTTGTGGGTGGGTTCCCCTTAAATCTATTAATCTTAATCATGTTATTTCATAAATGTATGAAGAATAGCAAATATTTGTCAAATAAAAAATATTACTACATCTTCCACTAAATTCTAAACAAGGTGAAAAAGTGGTCCGGTCAGTCAGGTTTTAGCTCGCGTGTTGGGCCATTGGTTGCTGCGAAAACCGTGGACCGTAGTGATAGGCGAATACCTATTCCAATTGAGGGGTTAATAAACTCTGGAATATTAAAGAGTTATTAAACTTTTGCAGAATAGACTTGCTTTAAGAAGGTTGTCGTTTAGTTGGTAAAATGGGTTCGGAAAGTAAACGTGGTAACTCAAAGTATCCAACTTACTTAGTAAGTGGATTATTAATTAGTAATGTTTATTTTATGTTCAAATGGTGGAGTTTGAGTGCTATGAATAATGAATTGTTACTACAAGTAGTGGATTTTGGGGATGGACTGAAAATCAGGTGAGGTGACTATTTGTTATTTGTGTCATTTCTCATTGTTTTCTTCAATCAGACGTATTATTTCATCTTATAAGCTATGATTATTAACGATAATAAATTTGAGTGTATTCATCTCTCTCTATATTTATGCCGTGTATAAACTACGTCCTGAGCCTAGCTACAGCTCCAAGAGACTAGTATGAGACTAGAGACTATTGGTTAATGTTTATAATAGTGCTAAGTTCTTTGGCAACATGTTCTGTCTTTGTATATTCTAATTGTTGTTAGCACAATATCTTAGCACTTCTTATGAGGTGAGCTACGAAATATGATGGCTTTCTAAGGGACCGTGACTTTTGTCATTATAGTATAGGTAGCTTTTAGACTTGACATTAACTAATCGAAGCCCTATAGCCTCTTGAGCTAGCTAGTCCTAACAATTATTCCATGTGATGTATTAGGTATGGGTCTTGCAGGCTAGTTGTTGACAAAGTGAGGGAGAAATTCATCTTAATTTTTTTCAATGTCCACGAACTAGTGTAATTGAATAGAAAGTATACCATCTCCAAGATAATTGTATGCTCCTTAATTAATATGTCATAATATTTTTGTGAATTCAATCAGTTTTAAGACAATACGTCAATGAATTTCATCACTTTTTCGGTATTCATTGACGTATTAACATAAACCTGATTGAATTCACGAAAATATAATGTTATATTAATGAAAAGAGCATAAAATTATCTTGGGTTTGATACACTTTTTATTCTGATTCGTGAAAGTAGAAACCGAATAGTAAAGATGAATTTCTCTAGCACTGCGTACATGCCCCCTTCAGTAAATAATTCTCATGAAATGTTTAACTGGAACCTTCGTACGCAATTATTTTCAGCGCCGACGCCCACAACGCATGTGAAGTCAAAATAATGCAAGCAGAGAAGAAGATGAAGACATTGAATAGCGAGTTGAGTAAGATTCGAGATTTACAAGAAGAATCGAGAGTAGAAAATGTAGAATCGAAAAGAAAAATGCTGGTGAAAAACGTCGAGGACGATCGATTACAAAAAGAATGCGAATATGTCCAGAGCTCTCTGGAAACATGCAAATCAGAGTTGGTATGTTCTGTTCACACCCTTCTTTGATCAGATAAGTCTTTTATTTCTTATCCAATCAAGAAGGCTGTGGTTCTGTTATCTGTTTCCAAATGTTTCCAAGGCGCCCCGGTGGCCAAGTCAATTATCGCTAGCGGTAGTAACTGAAGTAACCGTTGGGCGTGGGTTCGAGTCCCGCATAAGGCATGGGTTTTTGTAAGCGTCCTTTCACCTATCATCACTTCATCGTTTCATCATCACCTGCTCATTCGTACCCCCGTATAACCTAGCTGTTGGTGGGGTCATTAAGCAGCACTAAGAGAGCTGAGACGAGTGGTAGAGTAGCTTGCATACTAAACTGTCATTCAGGATCCAGGATCCGCCATGCTCGACCATCCTGACAGTTTTTTTTCGTGGTTTCCCTCTGTAGTTTGGGTCAATACTGGTATGGTTCGTGACAACATGCCTCGACTGACTCCTTCCCACTACCAAAGATTTGCATATAATACAAAATATCAAATATCAAAACTTGTAACATATATCGATAAACCCAGTATAAAGTTAGTAGGCCTATATAATGTATTCGGTATAGGCCCTACGAGGTAATTGAATTATTTTTGTTCTTGAAGGAATCACATCAGCACAAAGAAAAATTACTCGACAAAACCATTCGTTCTATGAAGCGAAACGAAATGTCGAATACAAAGAATCTCGACTTTTTGACTGAGACACTTGCATCAAAAGACAAAACTATTGAATTTCTTAAGAACCGAGATAGAGATCCATCGAACGAAAACCAATTACAATTGGCGAAAAATTTACAAATTATTTCTTCGCAAGATAAAGCACTCGAAGCTTGCGGCAAAGAGTTGGTAAGTCATTTTGTATTATTTGGCATCGGGAAGGAATAAATGAATATATTGTGCACTGTTTTAAACGTTATTGTATAGCTACATGAAAGAAAATAATGAATTACTCTATGCCCATATAAATGAAAATAATAAAATTAATCTTTTACATAGGCCTAAGGGATTTAAATTCAAATTGGGCGGAAATTTCGAAACTAGTGAAATCGGATCACATGAAGCGAGCGTGCTAACCACTACGCTGCATGTGCCGGTACTAGTGAAATCTCCATTGTTGATAATGCATCGAGCAATTAATGACTCTATAGAGCCTATATGTATACATATATATAATCTTCACGTAACTAATTGCAACAAATAGACAACACAAAATTACTGCCACCTCATAGCACGCGTCTGTTTTTTAATTGAACCTTAACATTTAATTTTTTAATTTATTATTGTATAATTATATATAATATAATATATATATATAATATATATATATTTTATTATATAATAAAAATTATTGATTCGTTGGTAAATATATAGAAGTTTAAAAGTTGTTTATTTATTTTGTCCGGTTATTCAGAGACAATATAGTTTGGTTCAAAACTTTTTGGAGATATATGTGAATAATAAAATAAAATACGTATTGATGGTTAGGACTAGGCCTACTATTAATTTAGTAGGCCTATTAATTCACTATTAGGCCTAATTATCTCAGTAATGTACCCTCTGTATATCATATTTTATTGATAATAGAATAGAATAGAAACGGTTTTATTACACACTTTGAGACATATAACAATTATATACAGTGTTCCCGGTGGTGTGAAGATTCAAACGATAGAATAATATGATGTAAAATATGAGTTGCCGGAGATATGCCAGCCTTAGATACCCGCACAAAACCGCAATATTTAATATATAATTAGACGAGCTTTAGCGACGATTCAATTTGACATACCGGTACTGAAAGAATTGGTGTTCGTTTTTATGTTTTTTTTTTGTCAGTTCTCCACAGGTCAAACGGCTACAGCTATCAACTTCAAACTTTTTTTCAATATGGTTCCTCATCTAACTTAGTTCTGTATAGTTTTGTGGTATTATCGGATGGTAACTTTTTTTTTAATGAATTTCAGAAATTTCAAAAATACCCATTAAAATAACACAGCGGAAAAAAATATATTTTCCGAAAAAATGAAATTTTCCATGAAGTTAAACTACATTTTGATACACATTTCTGGGAATTTTCAGCCTAATCGGGTCAGCCATTTTGAAGAAAAAACATAAAATGTGCTAAATTGGTACCACTCGAAGTAGTTTTTACCCATTTTTACCCATACTATTACTATCCGCTCGTCTAACAACGCATATATGGCGTTCTCCTAGTATTTAATAATCTTTTAGCATGTTCAACACTTTGCTTTGTGGATCCCTAAACCTGACACAGCAATCACAAATATTCAAGACTGGTTTTCCTTGCATACAAATAATCATCACTTGCACTGTATTTTCAGAAAGCTCTCCAGGCTGCCGATATTACAGGTAGTGAGTTAATCAATGCTTTGAAACGAGAAAAAGAACGACTGCTCAGTAATCAACAGCAGTTGAAAAAATCTCCATCTTCAGGACCTGTATTGGACGCGTTAGTTCAAGCGAATCAAGTCGATTTACTCGGACCCAGTGGTATGTTAATTACTATACCGGTATACCCTGCCTGTGTATTATGTTGTCACAACTTACCCAATAAGATCTCTCTTTTGTCATCACTTGGCTCATGGGTAACAACTAACAACCCTACCCATCTCCACATTTCGATTAGCAAATCAATAGAAATATACAACTTTGTAGAACTATTTTACTACATTTGATTCACAGTCTCCTTTATTAGATAAGATGTCTCTTCTTATATAGGCTTCTGGCAAGTGATGTCACACACTCACCCATTGTTGTGAGAGACAGACAACAATGCCCACCAGTTGGAATTGACCAATCAGAATGTTTGGTAGTTCTCCCTTTGTTGCCATGGTAACGATTGTTGGGCATTAGTTACTTGAAAGAAGCCTATTAGCCTTCTTTTTATCAGAAAAGAATGCTATGAAGAAAGAAGGCTGTGATTTGATTAGTACCATTGGATAAGTTTGGATTCTTCATTTCTTCATTGGATAAGACCATGGACTTTATACTTTAAATCGTCGACTTCTATACCTAGATATAAGTTAATAATTTTACATAAGTAATTTTTGTAACTCAATTGTAATTTTGTATAGATTATCAAGCTGGATCCTTGTGGACAATGTGGTCAATCACATTTGAGTGAACAGCTGACATTAAAATTGTTTTTCTTTCTGGATACCATTTATCTACAAGCTGTAATTCGACTAAAGTGAAATTTAATATTAAAGACAATAATATTAGAAAATTAGGAAATTAAACTGTCAATAAGAAATAATTATTCACTATAATCTATACAACTGCATATTCATTTATGTAACTCAATGTAAATTGCCTTGCAGAAATAACAGAGGTGAAAAAATTACCAAATCCAAGTGAAAAAGAATTATTCGCACCTTCGCAAAAACCTACTGAGAAACTGACCAAACGATTACAAAAATCAACAACCGAGGAATTCATGCGATTAAGTTCGCAAAAGACAAGAGTCGAGGAATCATCAACGACCACACGGTCTATAAAAACAAGTACGCAGGAGTATTTTGTTAGAAAAGCGGATCAAGAGGAAAGCCACATTTTAAAAAATAAAGTGAATGAGTTGGTACCACTACCTAAAGCTGTGACGTACCTAGATACTGGTAAGTGAAATATAAAAAATATATAATTTTTCAAGAACATGATTAAATCTGAAAATGAAAAAAGCAATAGTCTCTCTATAAGTGTAAGTGAAATATAATAAATATAAAAACTTTCAAGAACATAATTTAATATGAAAATGGAAGAACAATCGTCTGTTATACATAAAAGGCCTACAAAAGACGAAGCTGTCGGCATTACCCGGTAAAAAAAAAGTTATATGGTACTGATAATGAAATCTTTACACAACTTCTATGCCATGTTGACGGATGGTCGAATATGCCATAATAATAAATCCAAAATCCAATAGAGATTTCACATTTTTGGGAGATAAATCTTGTTTTCAAATATATAATTTTTTGTGAATTGATACTAAAATTCAATTGTGTTCACAAACTCCCAAACTGTTAGAGATGCTGATTTTATAACGATAGATGATAGGGAAGGGAACTCACTGGTAGACTTTTTTACGCTTCAATAATTTCGAAAGGTCTGACATTTAGAGTGAATACAAAGACACAAACATAACAGTAAACAATTAGGAGGTTAACCATCCTCAATTAATTTTATGATTTCTGATTATTATATACTGTTACTCATCAGAACATTTATTCGTCCTGTATTTTGTTCAGATATCAATGCACACAAGGACTCGATTCCAACATTGAACGAGAAAAAAAAGATGGAAGAGTATAGAAGGAACCACGAATACATCAACAATGGAGAAGTGAAAGATGAGGAAGAGGAAGAAGAGAAACATGCCAGTGAAGAACTGAAGGAGGCGGAAGAAGAGAGCCATGCAGATAAAAGATACATGTATGTAAGCTCACTTTCAATACTTCAAATAGCCTACTGATAATGAACATTTTGAAATACTTTCAATTATAACTACTAGGTAAATGCAGCATGCGTTGTAAGATGAGCACTAAATTTATATGAAATGTGAATTTAATAAACTTTGAACCCCTCACACCTTGACTTGTAAACTATCAAATCCAGGAAGCCGTGTTAATTCCTGTGCAGTAATTCTGAATTTTATTAGTTACAATTCTGGCTCTATAGGCTTCTGTCAAGTGACGTCACCCATTGTTGCAAGAGACAGACAACAATGTACACCAGTTGGAATCGACCAATCAGAATGTTTGGTAGTTCATCAGTTTTCTATGTTGATATGGTAACGATTTTTACTGGCATTTGTTACTTGCCTATTAGATTTGAAAAGTAAATATTATATATTAATTTTATATAATTTCTTCAAGTGGCTTGTCTGAACTGGGGGAAATTTGTAATATTTGTATCTGTTCTGCATTAAGTAAAAAATTAAATATTTTTTGGAGAGAATTTTTCCCAAATTTTCTCGTTCGGTTTGAATAATAATATCCTTCTGAAGAAGTTGAAAAAAAATCAAAAAATTCCGTTTTAAAGTCAAATGAATAAATCAAGAAAATATAGAATATGCCTATATAAAATCAAATGAAAGAAATACAGATACTAATCAGGAAGAAGTAAGCAGCATAAAACGGAATTGCAACGAAAACAAAGTAAATGAAAACGTCATGAAAAAATGAAACTTTAACTACGGTACCGATACAGGAAAGATCATAAAATAACAGTATTATAGATATTTAAATTAAATGTAATTATTATCGAAAACTTATCATTTTCAGATATAAGAACGACGACAAAGACAGCGAAGATTACGAGAAGAGATTTGAAGAAGCACTTGATATTTAATGCAACTTCCGACAGAATACTGATGAATGACTGATGAAACCTACAAAATCCTACAATTATACTAATATGGTATCAACTGCTGGTACTAATAAAAAATAAGATACTCTAAAAATAATTCATTTTTTAGTTCCCATAAAATTACCACATATCCCAATTGACATCCAGTCAATCTCATGTAACGCGCATATGAAAGCCTTGCCACGGGTTGACAGTTGAAACTATATCGACGATGAAAAAGCAAAATGTCGTTAGAAGCGTCATTTTTCCATGATCTACAATTTAGAACGTCATCTTTATTTGATGAATTTTCATGACAATTTGTGACGATTTGTAAACATATGCACCAACATCACAAAAAAAATTGAAAAATTATTTCTTCAACTTTGAATTTATTTAACGTTTTTAATTTCCTGTGAAAAATATTCAAAAAGGCGCTTACGACATTTTGCCTTTCCACCATCGATATGTTCATGGGCGTCGGCAGGAAGAAATTTAAGGGGGGGCAAAATATCCCAAAATCGAAAATGCACAAGTCCCAATGGGAGTGGGGGGAGAAGGCTCCCCAAGGGGATTCTTTGAAATTCCATCGTTTTATGGTGTTTTGGGAGGTTTTGTGACTATTTAATTAGCTTTTGATTTTTATAGAGAAAGAAGACAGATAATGTAGAATTGGTTGAATTCTTTGCAAATAGTTGATCCTATTCATCTTTTCACATATTTCATCATACAAAATAGCCAAAATGAGTTATTAGAATCTGTTTGGTCTGTACGTTACGCTACATCAAAATTTCCAGGAAACAAGAATGCCCAATAAATCATGACCGTCAATGTGCTCTGAAAGGTCCTACATTGGCTGCGTTCCGAAACCTCCAGAATCTACTGCCAGTATACTGGATGCATTCCAAAACCTACTCCGAGTAATTTACTGAGCGTTCCGAAACCCTCCGTGCCAGTAAATTCTGCGTACTGGAAACACTGGAACTATTTGTCCCAGTAAAGTAATGGCACCCTCCAATGAATGATGCTAGATTGCGTTAGTTAGTTCACTGACAAATCGACGTGTAAATATTGTTGTAAATAAGGCTGAGAAACTGAGGACCAGGAAAATAAAACCATCCATGCAGGAGAACGATCCATCCGGAAAAATTTAAAATAGATTATATGGAAGTGGGGTGAGAAAAAATGAATGGTACAAGCAGGAAAACGATGAATTCAGGAATGATGCATAGAGGTTTCACTGTATAAACACAGAGGACCAAACAACAAAATAAAAATTACAAATGTCTTTATTAAATTAAATGAAAAGGTTGTGTACAAAAATAATACTTAACCTATGTCACATCAGTAATCACTATTTTAAATAATTATTACAGTATAGTAATAATACGTAATACTATAGTAATAACTAAGTAAACTATGGTAATGAGAATTGTTGACAAAATAATTCATTTGCAGAGAAAATCAAGTGAAAATCATAACAATTTAATTAATTGACTTGTAAGTACTGGTAACTTCCTAGGAAGAAGAAACCAATTTTTATATTTGGTATCTGGTAGGCCCAAGTCATTACAATTTCATACTCATTTCATTATTAACTATCAGACCAACATTAATGCATGTATTTATTGTTTACTGACCCCACTAACAGCTAGGTAACTTATGAATACAAATGAGCACATGATAGATGAATGATCTTAACAAAATCTCATGCCTTATACATGACTCGAACCCACGCCTGACTTCTGTTTCCAAAGCCACGTTCGACCGACTGTTCGGGCCGCAACATTACCCATCAATAACCCATAACATATTAATTCCCGACGGTCCAAGATTAACTCTTCCCAGCATCCCGGACTCGGTCTTCTTGACGAGATGCAGGAACAATAAGATCGCGTGAAACAGATTCGACTGGCCACGTGGAACCTTGAGAGTTTCTTCCTTGAAGACCACCACGTAATACGGTGGATTGATCTGGGTTTGGTAGATGACAAGGTTACTGTCCTTCCCGGGTTTATCCGGAGTCTTCACGAGGTACTGGAAACTGAACGGGCGACCTTCCGGGTTCTTCGTCAACGGAGGGAGCTGGGAATCCAGATAAGTCGCCAACATGTGCATCACGATCTAGACAGAATGGAGTCGTTATTACACGAAATAAAAAAATTATTTCAATATTTTCCCAGTTTTGATTGATGTAGAAGATAATTAGGCCTGATTTGTGGACAGCGTCAATGTCCCAACAAAGTTGTAACGATTCTAAGGATAAAACATTTCTTATATCCAGTAAACATTCAACAGTAGACAAAACCAAGCTTAACAATTTTAATTTGAGATATTTTGTTCATCAGGTTTCTTCATTCAACTATTCCAAGCTGTGACTCAACTATAACTTCCTCTTTTTTTTTTCAATGTTGCTCAACGACCCCACCAACAGCTAGGTTATACGGGGGTACGAATGAGCAGATGATAATGAAACGATGAAGTGATGGTAGGTGAAAGGACGTATACAAAAACCCATGCCTTATGCGGGACTCGAACCCACGCCCAACGGTAACTTCAGTTACTATACCGCTAGCGATAATTGACTTGGCCACCGGGGCGGCTTATAACTTCCTTTTAACTACCTGATGCTAGGGTTTTTTAGGGTTTTTTAAAACAAAACAAAGTACCACGTGTATTTAATGGATAGCACATGCAAAATTGAAAATAAAACATAATGATGTCTTAATAAAATTACTTTGGTAAGTGAAGAGATATTAAAACAATAGGCCTACATGGAGATGTATGTTCAATTTGGATGTTTTCAAATTCTAATTTGGAAATTTAAGTCGTCTATACGATGTATCGACTTTGTGGAGTCTGACACCTTGACCCCAGATCATGTCGGTCCAGCACTGCGATTATGTAACTTCTTTTCGCCTTTGTTGATCGCCAAAAACCGTGAGAGCGACCAAACGAGCGAAATAAAGTCCACCCACTAGCGACTTTAACTTGATAGAATAAGGGTCTTGTCCTGAATTAAGAATGTAGGCCTACGCCTGCCGCATATACTATTATATAATTACATCCAAGAACTTTGTTGATCGTTCACAGTAAAATAAGGTATGTATGTACGTAATATAAACAATAGAAAAATATTAGAGGTATTAGATACTGGGTTGTTCCGTCGCGTCGTGTGAGTTAATTTGTTACTCGACGTTTCGGTCCCCATGTTGAGACCTTTTTCAAGATATAGTCTGGTTCAGAAGAATAGAACCGTCTCAGAAGAAAGAGAGTGACTTAGTGGACTTGGTCACTCTCTTTCTTCTGAGACGGTTCTTTCTTCCAAACCAGACTATATCTTTAAAAAGGTCTCAACATGGAGATCGAAACGTCGAGTAACAAATCAACTCACACGTCGCAACGAAATAATTCAAAATAATCCAGTATATAATGCCTCATATTCGGGTCGCAAAAGCCTATGCATAACTAATGCATAAAATTAAAAAACCCACTTGTGGGTAGTTGAACAGGGTTTTTTAACGTGGGTAATACCCAATAAAGCCCACCGGGTTTTATTGGGCTGGGTAGTTACTTGCCAACCCTGGATGCGCTACTTTAATTCTGTGTTTGTCATCACAACCACACTCATATAAAGTGAACTGAATGTAACACCAATATTGAGCATTGTTTTGTCGGGCGTTTAACTCAGCAATAGCTGAAAGTTATTGTTACCTATCAGTTCTACGCACATGAGGTCTGCCTTGGTGACTGAAATGATGAGTGATTATTATCATTGAAACAATATACTGGTACGTTAAGAGGGTGCGTGCACGGCAAGGGCGTGCCATCCAGGGTATACTGCCTAACCAGTAAATAATATATGAATACATTTTTTAAACAGTTTCCAATATCTATTTCTGAGAATTTCTGACTAAATAATAATTCGTATTTGCCTCTATTTTGTGCGATGTTTTTGCTGATCGTCACTCTTCGCACCATCTACCGTTCAAGCGGGTGTACCGGGCTAGCTGTACGGCTGGCTTGTCTATCTTGGATATACAATTTTTGTTCTGACTAACTAGCGTAGGCTTGAAGCTATGTTGTGCACTAAGCGTGCATTGAATGGCCTTGGGTACGGCGTAAAACAGAGCCAAAGCTAGTCACTGATTTCAATATCACTCATGCGCACTGTAGGTCTACTTCACCGGTCATAGTTCGGCAATCAGAAGTTACTCTAGGCACGTACGTGGATTTGATGGATCAAAGTTGATTGTGTTTAATAACGAGTAGATAATTGTGTTTTGGTTGGTTGCCCAATCTTATGGGGTTTTTATAAACTTTGAGATGACGTTTCTCAAAAATGGTCTAACTGATTTGACCCCAAAACTATATACAGTTCCAAGTTGGATAAGTTTGGGTATACAGAAAAAGTTTCATGTCGATCGGTCAAACCCTGCAACCTGTGCAGTGCCCACAAACAAACAACAAAAAAAAACAGAGAGAGAAAGCTCCGTAAGAGTTGCATGGAAATCTTTGCTAACGCTCATCTAATAAGAAGTATGAGTAGGCCTACTTTCTTTCCTTGATGTGCATGGCACTTTCTAGAAAGGTATCATCAAGAGAAGCTTTCCAATGAGCTATTGCTGAACTCTGGGGCTCGAATAGGAAAGGAATTATTGAGAATATTGTTCCAGCAGGTTATAATTATACCAACATGATTTTAATCATTTTAGGCCAAATTTTTGTGACCTCTCAACTTGAAAACCAATGCTCCAATTAGAAAAAAAAAATCGCTGTTGCTCAGAGTTACCATTAGGTTAGCATGTCTACCGATATTCATCGAAATTGGAGACGGTCACTTACAAAAATTATCATTTCTTGAGTCCAAAATGATGCTAACAAGATACCTAGGTTTGCGTTGTTTCATCTCGTTGGTTCAAGGTAAGGTACTTACAGCAGAATCAGTCGGTAGATTCTCTTCCCAGTCCTTTCCGTTCAGGCTTCCTCCGCTGTTCCATCGATATTCACTCATACAACCTCCCTTGGCCAAATCTAAAAACACAAAACAGTACTTCAACACTAATTTAATGTTGGCTACCAAATTGTCAACTACTATCCTTGTTTATTTTAGGGAGAGCAGCTGGAGATAAGGTCTGAAGGCAAAGCACTGACTAAAATAACAAAGACTATAGGCCTAGGCCTATATGTACTATGAGAAATAGAATAAATTCAATATGCACAGCATACTGAATAAATAATACAGTAGTGTGGACCTTGGATGATCATATATTAAACCCTTGTTAATCCGAACTCAGTTAATCCAAAATTTGACGTATTTCGAGCTTGAAATCGGTCCCCAGCTGAAGGTATAGGCATTTCAATGTTGAATAATATGGTTCGTCAGAATTCCAGCTAAACCGTAATTCAAACTAATATTTCGTCCCTTCAATTGCTTTAGCCCTGATTTCGGATTGCATAATTCGAAATAATTCAAGTAAATTCCTTGAAGTTATCATTGTTTTCCCAAGTTCCATACTTTTTATTTGATGCGTAAGAATAAGTGGAGGCACGCTCAGCTGTTCCATGCTTTGTGTACTTTGAGCTCGGAACACCCGTTCGTCCGACTCGGGACGGCCGAGCGCCAATAGAAACGGGCCATATGAGGATCACGCGTCACAGAGATAGCCGAGTACACACAATCAGCGAGGCCCTTAGCAACGGATCTATTACGTAGTCTCAGCCGGTAACATAGCTTCCTTCAAAGCGCAATACGAAATTGACTATATTCTGAGCGGTAAAAATGACTTTTTGGTTAATCCGAATTTTTATATCCCGAAATCATATTTTTAGGTTCCTTCTTTTTCGGATTAACGAGGGTTTACTGTATAGAATAAAATGAAAATAAATGAATTCTTTCTTATAAAAACATAGAGACTATAGGCCTAGAGTACCTACATTGTAAATTGTACATAGCCTGCTGGCTAATGGCTAGGCCTATATTTCTATTTCACTCGTTATATTCTTATAAACTGCCAAACCTTTAATTCTTGCAACAAGATATTCCTGATGTGGCGTCACTTCCAAGAACTGTATCAAACTCGGCAAAGTTGGAATATTGTGCAACAATTGAGCGATTTGCGCCGTCTTCTTCAGCCGCTCCAAACCAACGCCGCCGATCCTCATGTCTGCCAATCCCTGACGTAGCAATGCTTCGTCGACCAACGTAATTTCATCGACCAGACGTTTCAAAACAGTTTGAGAGACCCACTGCACAGAATAAAAAACACAATATATAGGGCAGGGACGTACTGGCAAGTAATAGGCCCACTGGCCAGCACTGAAATTGAGGGCCCACTTTATGGCGACCATTTAATTATTCATCAATTATATAAAACCAAACCCAGGACAAGGAAACCAGATGATTTTTTCTTTATCAATGATTAATAGTTTTTATCGAAGCATTTTGAACATAGCAGTGGTGCAGCTAGGATATTAGGTGAGGGGGAAGCAAGAATTTTGAAAGGGTGTCATGCATAAGCCTTTGATAAAAATGTGGATAGACAATTATAATAGGCCTATAAGTGCAAAGTCTAGAGCAAGTCATATAGACAGCAAAATATGCGTTTATATGAAAATACAATGAAAAATGCCATATGAGAAGAGTTGTGTATGCCTATCGACCTGTTAGCGCGAAGTTGTGACCCACAGGAGGCAAGCCCCCTTCTGGGCCCGCAGAGAATTTTTCGAAATTACACTTTTAAATATGGTTCAACGTGTTTCAGATAAAATCAAGATAAACAAAATGTGTTTTCTTCTAGAACTAAAGGTGCCCAACTGATTTGTGCCCATCACAGTTATTGTAACTGCATGGTCGTTCTGTGTCATTTTAGCGCTCCGGGCAAGGACTCAATAGTGAGCCCCAAAATCAAAGGGTGCAGTGCATAGCAAGGGTGGAGAAAATTACGCCCCGCAGGATTTTTTTTCGAAATTTCATGTTTTTCAATTAGATTCTAGATACTGGTTTTGGGAACTACACGAAATTTCTTGAATACATGACTGTGGGGGCCCACAGGTGGGGGGCCTACCGGCCAATGGCTGGTGTGGCCTTATAGGCCGGTCCACACGATGGTTTGCAATGGGCGAGATTACACCTCCCTTTCAATCGGCCGATTCAAGCCTTGTGTGTGGACTGCCTCCCATTGCGATGTCGCACGTTTCAGATTCAATCTTTGCGTTTAGAGTCTGCTTCTATAATCGAGCATTGTAAAGGGCCGATTGCGGCTCAGATTGGCCCAGCAGCCAATGAAAATGCATGATTATTGTGACGTCACAGCAATACTTCGAATAGCGGGAAGAGAAATGCCGCCGAAAAGTGTACAGTGGACCCTCGAAAGAGAACTTCCTTTAATAGATTATTATAGAGACAATCCCATATTATGGAATCCGAAACATCCATACTGGTCGGTCTAGGGCCTAGTCAAATATAAATGGAATGGGAATGAATCCGCACTTTCTTATTTTCATATTTATAAAATGTATATCTTCACATGGAACTAGCTAATAATTATAAAAATTAACCTCACTTTATTTGACAGCTACGTCTACGTGATCTCGCAATGACACACCGCCTTCGATTTGTTTTCTGCGCTGGGATCGATCACTGCTAAGGCTATGGTCTGCTGTGATTGGCCTGTTTGAAAGTAGCGCCCGCTTGTCACCGCATTGCAATCTGTTTCATATTTTACCGTGTGGACTGCAAAGCATTGCCCTTTGAATCGGCCTATTGAGAGGAAGGTGTAATCTCGCCCATTGCAAACCATCGTGTGGACCGGCCTTATGGCCATTACGTGCCTGATATAGGGACTGTATAGCACGTTCATTTTAAACCATGCCTCACATCCAGAAAACTACTAGGCCCTAGGTAAGCCTATTAATATCTATAAAATTGATCAAATAATCCATTTTAAATTATAAATTAGGCCTATAAATAATTATACATTTTCATAAATAATCCACATCTGCATGGTTATTTTAAATAGTAGAACTTATACCTTCCCTTTCTCCAAAGAAATGGAAAAAGAAATCATCCATGCAGGAAAACAATCCTTCCAGGCAAATTCAACACCGGTTGTAAGTTAGGACCAGTGATGGATAAAAAATGAACGAAAGGAACATATTCGTAGTACGTACTTTCCGAAGGAACTTCTAGGAATTTGAAATTTTGGGGGAACTTTAAGTTTTTTTTCTGAGGAACCGTAACGTTGACCCAGAGTTCCTTTTTGGATTGAGTAACGGGAATTGGAACTAGTTCCTTTATTTAGGTCTAAGGAATTAAAATCCCAAATTCCCAACACTGGTTGGGCCAATATAAATGAAGCGTGAAAAAAAAAAAAAATATCAGTTTCTTCCAACGTTTCCATTTTTCTGGATAATTTCACACCATATACGTACGCCAATAGACTACCGAGTAAATTTCTCACCATTCGTAGGTTGGCGGCCCACTGAGTCAGGGCGTTGGGATTGACTCCCACGCGACGCCAGAGCTCCTGGTTCTGAAGGAACGAAGACGGTGATCCAGAGTCATCGACAGGACCGCCACCAGGAGTGCTAGACGTTGTCGCTGGAATAATAATCTCACATTAACGGTACTGTACCACGGAATAGAGATGATATTGGACAACCGGATCAGATAGTCGATACTGGGTGTACTGAAAAACCGACCCTTGTACTATGCCCTACTTTCCAACGAATATCAAGTTCAAAGATTAGTAAGTTGAAAAAAGTTGACTTTCTCTTAATACCGGTAGGTAGGCTTATGGCCTGCAGACGATGATAAAACCATGCAAGCTTTTGACGGCAATATTTTTTATATCAACTGGTTTGCTATAATAATTTACAAGGTCAGATTCTAGCACATTTCAATTTCAGTTTTCCCATCCCACATTTCAACACATTTATGCCCAATATGCCAAACATCTGAAATCACCATTAAATGATGTTGACTTTTGTTTACTTAGTGACCCCACCAACGCTAGGTTATACAGGGAGACAAATGAGCAGGTGATTGTGTAACTATGAAGTGATGATAAATGAAAGTAAGTTTACAAAAACGCATGCCTTACGCGAGACTGGAAACCACGCCCAACGGTGACTTCAGTTTCTGAAGCGGTGCCTCAACTGACAGAGCTAACGAGATCGGCGTGACCATTAAAATATTAAACTACCGTATCTTCATATATAAAAAAGTATAACATTTACGTGGGGTAGGTGGAGCCATTTGATAAGTGCAACGCCGTAGCATCGGCGACGTTTCATTGGTCGCCCGTGCGGCTGGGTAGCTCCAGAACGAGCCCAGCAAGCTAGTGGGCGGCTCGACACTCTTCTCGACCACTGCTTTCTTCTCGTGAGTTTCAAACTCCTTCAGATATTGAGATAGAGATTGCTCATCTTCAATTATTCCGGCTGACGATGCGTTTGAGAGTATGGACGCGTTGGGAGAGCCCACGTGTTGTCTGCTACGTACGGAGTCGTTGGGCGTCATTGGAAGCGTCATGTCGGGGGATCCTTGACGGTAAATCCAGGATGGTGATGACATCGAGTAATTGGGACTTAAGCTCTCATTATTGGGCGTACTCATCGAGGTATTGTGCCAACTGACACATGAGAAATTGATAGGAGTTGCAGGTGAGTTATGCATGTCTGGGGTACTTGATGTTGGGGTCGAAGGGAATTTAATATGGGGGTTGGAATTTTTGACACCCAAAAGTTTTTTCTGCTTTGGGGTTAAGAGCAAAGGCTCCATCCAGTAACTATTCTTGACGTAACGGTAGAAGTGGAATGATGCATTCAAAGCAAGCAGAATTGCGAATGCGCCTTCGATGTACTGGAAGGTTGAAGTGTACCAGGGACAAGAGTAAAAAAAATCGTAGAAAATTATCTGAAAAAAGGAAGTCATTCAATATGAAATATCAGTAATGAAGTACGTAGGCCGAAGTCATTGCCCAAGTGACCTAGGCTATGTCATTGAGTTTGGAATGCCTATGTGACCTAAGTGGAAAAATGAGATGATCGGAAGATGAGAAGAAGCGCTTCAAGCGCTCTTGGAACTGGGAAGGAGTCGGTCGTGGCCTGTTGAAGGAACCATGCCACTGCCAGTACATCATCCTAAATGACAAAGGGAAACCAAGAAAAAACTCTGTCAAGATGGCTGTACATGACTAGAATCGAACCCTGGTCTCCTGAATGATAGTGGCCTACAGTGTGCTAGCCACTGATCCACCTTTCTCAGTTTTCTACCTGATATAAGATCGGCCGGCACGGCTCAGTGGAATGGCTTACTATAAATTGACCAAACCAGAAATCACTGTTCTAGTCCCATTCTTAGCACGAAATTATAACCTAGTCTAGCAGCTGAATTGAATAAAAAAAAAGTGGGCCTAATATCTTACCAAAGAAACAATAATATTTATGAACCCCCATATGAAGCTGGTACGTGCTGTGTGAACCGCTGTTTGGGCTTTCACAGTCTTGTCAACAATTGGTGTCTGCGAGGCAGGTATCGGCCGGGATGGTACGAATCGCCTGTAAAATAGAGTTAGTAGATATAGACCTAGGCCCTAGGCCTAGATGTGCTGCTATGCTGAATAGGCCTATGACATAATTATCAGCTGAGATATGGATTTAAATGAGGGGGCAGAAATGCAGGTATCATATTTTAAAGGCAATGTGGTGAATGAAGTCGCTTGAAAGAAAAGTTGGTAGAGGTCCATTGTTGAAATGCAATGGTGGATTGTGCCTCAATAATTGTGCTCTATACCACGATGTAGTGATACCAACTTACTTCATCATATTATAAAGAAGGTGTGCCGACTCCATGATTTAACATGGGAGCCTGTTGGTGTTTTCGTGCCGTCACTTCAGAGCCAAAAGGGCGCATTTCCCTGTAGCGATTTAGCGGATTCTCTTGTGAACTAGATGAGATACGAGTGGCTACAGTACCGGTGACATTGATGACGTCATTATTTGATTGTTATCAAACAACAATATGTGCATCACGCATGTTATCTATTGAGCCGTGATCAGTAGTTCAATATGAGAAGCGATAGTAGCGCTACATGGAAATGCACCCTCTACGACGAAGGAAATGCACCAATTGGAAGGCTAAGTTAGCACACCTTATTTATAATATGATAAAGTAAGTTGGTATCACTACATCGTGTCTATACCATAGAGAAGTAAACAAATGTCTAAACTCATGACATTGTCTAGGTAGATAAGCACTCACTCTACAAAGCAACTTGAGTAGAATCATTGAGTTTGTAATGTCATTACAAACTCAATGGTAGAATGGTAGAGCCATTGTAGATCTAACCTGTATACTTAATGGTAGAGCCATTCAATGGTAGAGCCTAGTCTAGATTACGGTAACTCTGGGCATTGATTTTGCTACAAATTCAATGCTCTGGGGCTTGTGCTTAGGCATTGGTTTCGAGTATTAACGTAATATAGTCCTAGGCACAGTCATCGTGTTTGTAGGTTTAGTTAAAATTATAAACTCAATGGCACAGTTAACGGTTATTCTCACATAGGTCATTGAAATACTACAAAATCAATGCATAGGTCTAGCCAATTTTAGGTTAGGGTCCGAGTTTTGGTCGTAACCTCCACAAAATGTCTAGATAGGCCTACCTACATCATTACATCTTATTCTGAATGGAAATTACATCAACTGATTTAGACCTACCTCATTTTCTTGTGGGCCTAGGCCTATGCCCTATACTATTTAGTATTTACTAACAAGAGAACAACACTAGGAGGACTAGCGGCGCTCCCGCCTAAAACTTTGCACTGAGCCGACTCAGCCGAGTGCAAAGAGAACCCGTTTCTTTCGACCAAAGATAGTACACTTTACGCAAAGTATTTTCTTTGGACATGTTTGAACCTCGGTCAAGTCCATGGTTTGAATATAATTATCATAACTTGAAAATATACCGTATGGTTCAATATATCTATGACTACTGATTTTATTCAGCTCTATTTAAGTGGGTTTACTTTATATTTCTAGAAATTCTTGAATAGTATAGAACACTAATTTGCTCAATAGACAAAGCTCAAGATATGCTTGTTGATTCTTTTATGTCTAGAAAGATTATTATATATTTAGATACAAGCAATGCCAGATGCTTTTTTATCTCAGTACCTTTGTTTATCGTTTTTTACCCCACCAACATCTAGGTTATACAGGGGTACAAATGAGCAGGTGATAATGAAAATATGACGTTTGGATGATAAGTAAAAGGACATCTACAAACAACTCTTGCCTTATGCAGGACTCGAACCCATGCGCAACAGTGACTTCAGTTTCTAAAACAGTGCCAATTAGCTGACTGAATAATGGAGGAAGACCTCATCAATTTAACGTACACAATAGTTTTGGTTTAATATGTTTACATCAAGATAAAGAAACTCAATCTTTTCTAGAAAAAAATAGTTGAGATTTGTTGAAACAGTTAGGGATGGGATGTTAGGGATGATCAACAAACTAGGCTGTGAACTAAGGCCGTGAGTAACTAGGTAGAGTACACATATAGGTTTCGAGTACATTCAAATCACACGATTGAGCGGGACAAATTGACATCTCAGTGGAACGCAGGACATTGAACTATAATGCGGGACTGTCCCGCCAAAATCAGGGCGAATGGCAACCCTAGTAGAGATACAGATAATCAGGTATTATTATTCTATATTATTAATAGGTACAGATGAATAATTGTACATTTTTATTGAAATGAGTGTCAGTTTTAATTTTAAATATGAGAATAAAACCATTGGTTATTATTAGGCAATCTATTTAAAAGTATATAGGCCCTAAATGGTGGCAACAAAACTACAAGTACGGTAGTTTATATAAACTCTCCATGAATACAGGATGTTGAGATGAATAGGGATCATCTATGGAGACTCGTGAAGCCATCTGGACGCAGGTTATTCGTCTTTTTCTTCAGGTGTATTGGTCTTCAAGTGTTTTACCCGGAGGTGTGACTTTAGTTGAGGCATTATATCAGGTGTGAACTTGCACTTGTGACACTTGAGTGCGCAGCGAAGAAGCAAGCGACATTCATCTTCTGATTTTATCGTCACTTTGCCCGCAGCCTGTAACTCCTCATACACATCTGCAGCACAATCAACACCAACAATCATTGCAATGCGAATGAACACTTTGTTATAACCTGTCTTACTATCATAGATCACAGAGAAATATCATAGATTGTTATGGGAACTTGAGAGATATTTAATGCCCATCATCTGTATGGTTTAGGTGCATAGAAGCTTTGCTTGTACTGACTGAGCTACAGGGCTGTCACTACTTGACAATTCCTTCTCTCTCTAGCACTCGTAATTATTCTCGACTGTGCCGTTGCTGCTACGACCGGCTGAAAACGGCCGGGACTTTTGAAGAGAGAACTTGTGGATGGGGAAAGTGGGAGGAAATATTTCAGCCAGCTAACTATATCAATAGTGTAGAAGTAACAACGTGCAGAGGGTAGATAAATCATGAAAAAACAGAAGAACCTCGTTAGTAAGTTTCTCCTCATTATATTTATTGACTCGGTAAGTTTCATTTTTTGATCCCATTCACATGCTCCCTCAAGTAGAATTGTTTCTTTAGTAAGTTTTTCCCTTTGGGGACTTTTCAATCTGATTCCCTGACAAATGTATTAAACAGGTCAGTAGCACTAAACCGTCCCGATTGCTTGCTATGTCCTGCGCAATGCGAAAAACCTCATCGGTCTCACAGCAAAGAAAGGACTTTCCATTCGACAAGACCAAAACTACTACATATTCAACGCTTCTAAATAGATCGTTATCCGTGGGTGCAAAGACTTGTGCTCTCTAACGGATTCACGGACTTGCGCTTAGCGAGAAGTTTCTTATTACGATTGAGAAGTAGCTTGACATTCATTGACAATGCACACAGCCATAAAACGCATTCAAGTGGACGAAAATATTTCCCAAAAATATCGCTTGACCTCACCTTGCACTAAGATGAGCTCAAGAGTAGGGACTACCAACCTATTATTCACTATTGATAATAAGAAGTGTTGGTTACTATCCTAATGTGACGATGACTATGAATTTACATCACAACACGCACACCCACACACCCTTAAATTGAACAACGTGATCAGATGAAGAGGTAGTTCACATAGGCCTACTGAATTAACAGCACATTACATCAAGTAGGCCTGATGCAGTTAGGATAAACTTTATACTTGAGGAAACTTGAATTCCTTCAGCGGCTATAGGTCATCTCCGTTAACCCCTTCTGATTTAGTAGTTAGGGTTAATATATTATTGCACCCTGTTCAATATCTATGCCCACCAAGGGCTATAAACCTGGCTAAGACACTCACCAGTCCCGGACATCCGGTACAATAGTGTTAAATCGCATGAACCTACCTGCATAAGGTAAGAAGAATTCCGTCGTAAACGAATTCCAATGTTTCTTTGTCTTGAGAGTCGGAGAGTGGAAATCGTCGCTGATAACATGGAGATGTAACGGACTCAAACTTGCGTGAGCGTGATAACCTATTTTAAAAGTACTATCTGATTGCTCTTTGGCCAGTCTCTTGCCTACTTTGTGCATGTGCTTCAGCAATCCAACGTGTTCTGGTTTCAAAGCCTTCAGGCTTGAAATGTCTTCCTTTGGAATTACCAAATAATGGAACTGTGCCTGAAACCAATTAATTCAAGTATGAGTACTAAAGTACATGTGACGAAAGTGAGGCAGCAATATTTTAAGCAGTGACAGTGCTTTTTTAAATAATGACAATAAGCGCTAACTTTTAACATAACATGTTATTCAATTTTAATTGTAGGCCCTACATAATTTCCACAGTAAAATTACTACATTGAGCATGCCTTTTTTTCTGACCTCCCCCCCCCCCCTCCCTAACGACAGCATCAACCTCCCTCCCCCCCTCCCAAACAACATTGATGAACAGCTGTCAAAATACAAATGTCGATGCAAAAAACATAAGATTCAACCAACAATTCTTGATGTCCCATGACTTTTTCTGACAGATATGAACAAGATCTTTTAGAAGATCTTTTTTTCTAAATCAATACCTTGAGCAACCTATATTGAAATAAGTCCTGATAGTGATTCAACAGGCGGCAGGCCAACTTACGAACACTGGGCACGGGCCAAGGAGCCAAACCCTCCTGGACCCCTATTCTGTAACAACTTTTTCGAGCAGTCGAATTCATTTCGACTGGAAACGGGACTGTTTCGATCTATTGACGTTCTATAGCACTTATTTTCCCATTTCGACTCGAAACCGTTTAAACGGATACTGCGGGATTTGCGCGCCAGCAATGGGATATTAATGAGGTTATATATATATTTTTTTATATGGTTGTATATAGTTATATATGATTACATAAAATATGTAATCGTGAGTGTTGAGTGTTTAAATGGTTGGAAAGTGAGAAGATATTTCTGATAGTAGAATAAAAACAATTCACTTGCCATCTTGGTGGCTCTAATGTGTTTTCCAAGATAATTGACGAATACTTTCAGGTTATGTTATTTTTTGACGTTTGACTTGTATGTTTGTATTATTTCCAACTTGTACGAACTAGGGTCACAGGGGGAACTAGGGTCATTTCAGAACACAATTGCACTTGAGTGCATGTGCGTGTGTAAGTGTGTGTGAGTCAAGTCATAAGAAAAGCTGCGGTGGCTCAGTCGTTACAAGTGTTTTACCTGAAAATAAATGATACATCGCACTTTTTCCACCTCCTGTGATTTTTGATGAATGCCTGTTTCCATCGGTGCTATAGAATACCGATTTCGACCGAGATCGAAACGGAACCAAAGCGATATCGAAACAGTTTCGACTAGTCAAGTAACATACAGAAGTTATAGAATAAGGCTCCTGAACGAATCCATAGGGTGGCCCGCGACCCGGTCGTGTCCCCAGGGCCTACCAGCACAATTCAATGCCTGCAACTGACCATTGAGGAAACTAATTACCCAACATAACCCTAAAACAGATTGGTTGGCATAATTGGCATAAATGGACAGATTGGCATAATTACCCCTAAAACTAGGCTTAGGCCTACTTCGGTAAAAATAGTATTTAATCTGTTGGAGTCACCTATCGATTTCCAAATGAAAATAGACATATTACCTTTGGATATTTATCTTTAACAACAACTACTTGATCATCCTCCTCAACTTTTAGGTTAGGATCTTTCATTGCTGAGAGAAGACCCAGTTGCCAATTATCATTTGACTTTTCTGGCTTTTTCACTTTTCTCAGAGTTTCTTTTCCTTTCTTAACTATTTGCGTAGGCCTACCCATAATTTCTTAGATAAGTCACTTAGCTATTATCCTTTTAGCCGTTGATGAGGAACGACGTCCAAACTAAGCCTACAGACACGTGTGGTAGTGAATAGTGATGGTAGCAAAGAATCAGTGTTGCCAGATTTGAAATATAACATTATCGTTTTTTTTCCACGAAAATTATCGAATTTTATCAAAATTACGGTACACTTTTAAAAAAAACACTTATATACGAAGAAAGGTTTCACGTAGATATTGCAGTGCTGTCTCCGAGTAATTATTTGATAATTTTACAACCAATTATAAAATATGTACACATCATTTGACGCGCGGGTAGTTTGAGCTTTGATCTTTCAGGGATACAAAAATATACTTGGAAATTATTATGATATGAAGTATTTATAAACCCTTATAGGCTTCTGTCAAGTGACGTCACCTATTGTTGAAAGAGACAGACAACAATGTCCACCTGTTGGAATAAACTAATCAGCATGTTCAGTAGTTCACCAGTTCAATTTGTTGCTATGATAACGATTGTTTGTTACTTGACAGGAGCCTATAGATGGATATTCAATATTTTGATGATTGTGCGTCTCCCGTGAATATGTCTGGGCTTTGACATTAGATAAAGCCGAAAGCAGCTGGCACTCATTCATGATTAGAGCTCTGGTTTCCGTCGAGAATTGTGTTACTAGGCTAGTGGTTTGCCATCCTATAAGTCTAGATTTACACTGAATCAGTGTCTCACCATATCTTTTGCTACAAAATACATTCGTTTTCAAATGAACTGTCATTTCCATAAAAAGTGAATTAAAATTATGAAGATTAAAAATTATGAATTTTCACGAGAGAGAAAAATAGTTTCTTTTTGATTGATTGAATACAAAATATGGTACATTGTATCAAGATAATCGTACAATTTCAAAATTACGGTACATTTGGCGATTATCGTAAGCACATTATCGATTATCGTTTGATGTCAAAATTATGGTACGAATTCGATAATTACGGTACATCTGGCAACACTGCTGAAAGAATAGAGTCGCCCAGTCCAGTAGGCCTGTTTGTTTGTGTTGCACCACTTGAACTAAAGTGTAGCTGGTGTAAAAAGGAAATACGTCATATTACGGGTTTTGTGCAGGAAATGATGAGCCTGTTTGTTTGTCCTGCACTAGCTGAACTGAACCTCAAAATGAACCTCAAACCTCATCTATGTGTATATATACTAGGCAAACGCAGGATGTGCGTTGTACGATGAGCGAGATGTCTATATAAAGTATAATCGAAAACACTACAAACCTTGATCATTTGAAATGAACTTCATCTGATGTCAATGAATCTAGAAAGCCGTGACTTCGACAATGCAACATTTTTCAACTAATATTTCTATCTTTCCGATGAATAAAATACATTTATTATATCATTTTCTCCAAAACGGCTCGTCCGAATATCAAAACAAATTTTTATTCATGTACATTATTCTTGTGTTCACATTTGTGGAAAATTTGAATCATATTGAAGAGATTTTTTTTCCAATTTTTTTCCGCCCAGCCAAATCTTATGGGGTTTTTAGAAACTTCTAAATGATGTTTCTCAAAAATGGTCCTACCGATTAGACCTCAAAACTATACAGTTCTAAGTTGGATAAGTTTGCATATATAAAAAAAGTTTCATGTCGATCGGTCAAACCCTGCGACCTGTGCAGTGTTTACAAACAAACAGAAAAAAAAAAAAAAAAAAAAAAAAACGCACAGACAAAGCTCCGTAAGACTTGAGTGAAAATCTTCGCTACGCTCATCTAACTAACATATGAATTGGGTAAAAGGGAAAGAGAGAACAGCAGCTTACCGAGGTTCACAAGTAGATAGGCCTACTTGTGGTGGTGTTGCAGCCGTTGATAGAGCACATAGAGATGAAGTAACACAAGATTTTGACGTTTCGGCTGTTGCCTTTATCACTGTAGAGTAGGTATATATACTAGGCTAACAGACATTTCGATATTTGAAAGCAGTCCCAAACATTTTACGAGCTCAATGCTACAGCAAATAGCAAAGCAAAAAGCTACAGCAAAGTAAATTATGTATATACATACTAATGTGCAAGTTGAAATTATTTTACTGAAATATCACTTCATCTTTCACAACTTTTTATAAAAAATAAAGTTTTATGATTTGCCGCCCTACGAACAGTCATCAAGTAATGCACGCATAGTCTGTTGAGTTTTGTGAGATACCGAGGCATCTGCTTCTATTTTCTTATTCATTTCGTCGACTTCGTGACTAATTCTTTCCGCTTTTGCCCGTCCTGCGGCAACCTGCATCCGAAGCCAATTCACCTTCATTTCTTTTGCAAGAACATATTCTTCAAGTTCAGCTTTCTTCTTCACCTTTTCCTGCATGTCATGTGCCCACAACTGCTGTGCAATGTTGCCCGTTGCTGGTCTCCTGAAATACAGAGCAAGAAGAAATTACACAATTATTGGAAAGGGCGGCCAAAAATATATGAATATATCTTTGTAGTAATGTAAATAAGAACGTGAATGGAAATCCAATTTTTTTCAGTTCGTCTCCTTTGAAATATTAAAGATTACTTAAGTGTTCCATCTCTGCAATGAGCTACAATATTTATAAATGTATTTTTTTCAACAGCCTGCACTCAAGAATTTGTGTTCTTACTCGGGCTTCTGTTAACTTCATTATCTCCGCTTATATCATGCATGTATCAGCGATATATGCAGAATAAAATAAAATGAAATTGATTGAAATGAGAAAGTTTGGATGATTAGTAGCCAGGTTGGCAGTCAAGGTAGGCCTACTCTTGTACCCAGCCCAATAAAACACAGAGAGCTGTGGGTAATCTTGAAAACCCGTTTCATCTCCTCACATACAGATTTTTTATGCTTCTCAGTAGCACTCCGGTAGGAATGCCGTGTCTCTATGAGCGTACCTTTAGGAGTTTGTGAAATGGTGACAACCAGAAAGCAACCATTAGCCAAGGTCGATTTGCATAGCCAATTGTCAGGATTTATTTATTTATTTATTTATTTATTTATTCATAGTTTGTGAACAATGTCATTGTATAAACCGTGTCAAGTACTAAAATTAATATGAGAATGTGAATGAGTGAATGATGATAAATGGAGATGAAAGTAAAACAATATTTCATTTTAAACACTGGGATTGCAGGTATTCGTCAATGCTGTAGAAGTTAAGTTTAAGTAAGAATGTTTTTATCGCAGACTTGAATTCTTGACGCGTTTTCAATATTTTTATGGAGTTTGGTAGAGCGTTGAATATCCTCCTTCCTGACTGCATAACACCTTCCGTGGTCGTCTTCAGCCTGCAGTACTGATGAGGCAGTTCTGCCGCTCCTCGTGTGTTGGGATACGTTTGGCGAGTATCTTGGAACAGAGCCAAGTTGTCTTTTACAAACAGACAAATTTCCAGTATGTACAGGCAGGGGAAAGTAAGGATTTGCAACTCATCGAAAGCTGGTCTGCATGACTCACGACTCCGGCGGAGTGTCATATTTCGAATAACTCGTTTCTGAGCGCGAAACACTCTAATACTTGTGGTAGCTAAACCCCAGAAGAGGAGTCCGTAAGATAGGAGGGATTGACATTGCGCAAAATAGACGATGCGGAGGGTAGCTCGGTCGCATTGGCGTGATAACTTCCTAAGGGCAAAGCTGATCTTGGCTAGCTTACCTACTAGCTCGTTAATATGTGCCTCCCATTTTAGATGTTGGTCTACTATTACCCCTAAGAATTTTGTTTCATTTTGACAGTACGCGTTCATTGTTGGGAGTTCCGCGTTACCACTCGGGGTAAACACCACAACAAAGGTTTTTCCTTCGTTCAGCTTCAATTTATTCGGGCCAAACCAATTTTTCATGGCAGCAAACGTTGAAGAAAGTTCGTCATCTAGTTGAAGGATGCTACCACTTTCAACCGTTGCACTGGTATCATCGGCATACTGTATGATTCTACGATTTGGTTTGTTGTTGGTTAGAGAAGGAGTCAGATCATTTACAAAGATTGTAAACAATAGTGGGCCAAGTATGGATCCCTGTGGAACTCCACGTCTTGATACTTCCCAGGTAGATGATCCGTTGCCTACCAACCTCACCTGTTGCTTTCTGTGGGAGAGATACGATTCGATCCAATTTCTTGTAACACCAGAAACACCATAATGTCCCAGCTTCTGCAGAAGTAGATCGTGGTCCATCGAGTCGAACGCCTTCGACAGGTCGCAGAAGATGGCTCCAACTTTATTCTTGGTTTCCATTGCAGAGGTGACTCTGTTTATCAGTTGGAAGATCGCCGTTTTAGTAGCCTACTCTAAATCCATGTTGGTCGGATGAGAGAATGCAACATGTTTCAAGATGGTTCATTAGCTGCCTATGCATTATTTTCTCGGTTATTTTTGAGAACGATGGCAGAAGAGAGATGGGTCGGTAGTTGGAGCATGCACTTTTTTCCCCTTTCTTGTAGATGGGTTTGATTATTGACATCTTCATTTTGTCTGGTACGACTCCAGAATAGAATGAAAAGTTAATAATGTGAGCAAGAGGCGTCGCTATCCATATCGCACATTTACTCAATAGAAACATCGGTACTTCGTCCCATCCGCTTGAAGCTTTTGGTTTCATTTTTCCTATGATGTCTACAATATCCATGGCTGTTACCGATGGTGCTTGCATGATCAATGCAGTTGCTGGCACTACTAATTTCATCTTGTTCATGCATTCTGATGTAGTATCGACGAGTGTTGGCGAGTCTGTGTCACACACAGATAAAAAATATGTATTCAACTTGTGTGCGACTTCATTTAGATCAGATATTTCAACGGTGCCTTCTCGTAAGATAATGGACTGGGGTTTCTTCTTGTTCTTCCCTGTCAGAGAATTTACTAGGTTCCATGTTGTAGCACTCTTATTGCTTGATTTCTGAATGAGACCCGAGTGATATTGCTTTTTAGCAATCGATATCTTCAGTTTTAATTCTGCTTTGAATGTCTTCATGTATTTTGGCTCTACTTTACCAATTTTAATGAGACTATTCAATTCTTGTTTTCTTCTGCACGCATTCCGTATGTCTACAGTGATCCAGCCGTTCGATTTATTTGAATCCTTGAAGTGTGGTCTATGTCGCTTCGGAAAGTGCTGTTCGAAGAGAAGAAGAAATAAACGCAGGAATGCATCATATTTACCATCAATACAGGCTGCTAGATATATACTGCTCCAGTCGGTTTTCACAAGGTCTGTTATAAACTGCTGTATGGCATGTTCCGAGAAACTCCTCTTCATCACGGGAGAGTGAGATGTCTGTGTGGTAGCGCTACTGGTTGGGATAGCAATCAGCTGGCCAGCATGATCAGACAATCCTGGGTCTATGTTCTGTAGGAATATTGCATCGTCCCAGTTTGTAAGTACGTGATCAATGGATGTCTTTGTGGTTGAGGTGATTCTAGTTGGCTCATTATTCATGCTTTTGAAGGCGAAGGCAGCTGAGACTTCCTCCATTTTTAATTTCATTTTGTCATTCATTGTATTTACATTGAAATCGCCACAAATTACAATTTTTATTTAAGTCCTGCTCATCTTTTCCAATAGCGCTTCGAGGTACTCGAAGAAAACTGTTGTAGTTTCAGGATCCGGCGCTCTGTAGATTGTGATCAGGACGAAAGGCACTGGACGAGTCACTTTGATTGCACATATTTCGAACGATCTCTCAATGGGATTTAAATTTAAAATCTCAATGTAAGAGTCTATTCCTCGTCGGACGTAGATTGAAGAACCTCCACCACCTTGATGAGTTCTCGTGAAGCTAGCAGCGAGACTGAAGTCTTTTATATTTACTAGATCTTTGTTTTCATGTGTCAACCAATGCTCGGTAAAGCATAGGAAATCAATCCTGAGATCCATCGAGTCCATGAAGATTTCCAACTCATCTACTTTATGTTCAATGCTTCTAATGTTTAAGTGAAAAATACCCTTGCATTTTCTATTCACTCTTTTATAATCTGAGCCACTTGGATTTTTAGTAACTGCTAGTTCAAGTTCTAGGACTTTCCCACTTCTTAGTGATTGAATATTCTGGTGCAGTATTCTTATAGGTGTGACTGAATCTTGATTCAACTGTCTATCGTCAGTTTGGCTCGTGGTTGAAAAAATTTATTTACTGCCGTTCCTTCAGGCCAGAATTGAGGGTTGTCGAACGTGTCTTGCAGTGAGCTGCACGCACTCACCTTGACGAGCTGTATCAACTACACTACCGGTAAGCTTTATAATTAGATACCACAACGTATTTTCAAGTGCTGTAGCTTCTAATAAAAAGATCGTACCATTATCGTACCGGTACGTAAGTGTATTTTTATGTCAAGAAAATATCAAAACTAGGCCTATGCAACCACGACTCACCATGCTTTAGTATTTTCTGGTATTTTAGATTCCTCTTCCAGTTTGGCTAGTAAAGCAAATTTTTCTTCAAGGTTTTCATCTATAATAAATTCTTCTATTTCATTCATCATGTAATCACATGTTTTCTGCTGGTAAATGGCCCACAGCTTGGGAATGGCTGATGGACGATCTTGTAGAACCTCTCCGAACAGTTCGGTAAACCTCTCCAAGCTGAAACAAACCGTCCAGTTCCCTTATTTCTCTTGCCAGAGCAAAGAAGACTAATTACCGGTAACTTGAAGCTGTTTTCATTATTGGTAAATGGTCTTGCTTCGTCGTCACATACTTCCTTTTTTTTATATTGGGTTTAACGACGCACTGTTGTGATAGCGCAGATCTAATGGCGTCGGATGGACGATTAATGAGATGATGGGATGATGAGATGAAGGTTCTTGGGTAATGAGAAGGATAGTGGGAAGGAAGCGGTCATGGCCGACTTACTGTAGGAACCATCCCGGCATTAGCCTAGACTAGGGTGACCATATTCAAAAAAGGAAAATCCGGGACAACGCCAAGACATGGGTATAGTCAAAATCATTTGTTCCAAATTTTATTAGGGGGGAGAGGGGTCGAGGGCTCAACAGCCCCGCAGGGGAATTTTTGGGAATTTGTATTCTTCTAGTCAAATTCTGGATGTATTTTCTAGTCATATAAAATCAAGAATATATTTTTTCCTATTGTAATTGCATACAACTTTATACTCTGGGGATGTAGCAGACACATGTTAATGATAGAAAGATAGGTATTTGAACTTGATCTGCAATTTAAAAATTGATTCAACAAATATCACAGTTTTTTAAATTTAAAACGAAAATAAATTATGACTAGATGAGTTTTACCGAAATGAAAAATACACAGTTAGGCCTGTTTATATTTCTTCCGTTTCATTGAAAATCTTTCGAAACCGGGAACTGAAACCGGGACAAATACGTGTCCCGAAATAACTTTTCGGGACACCGGGACAAAAGATGGAAATCCAGGACAATCCCGGTTTTCCGGGACGGATGGTCACCCTAGCCTAGACTACAGAAGGAAACCATGAAGAAAAACCTCTGTAAAGATGGTCGGCGGCGGGGATCGAACTGGGTTCGGAATTCTCCTCGTCTCCCGAATCACATGAAGCGAGCGCGTTAACCACTGCGTTGCATGTGCCGGTACATACTTCCTCTAGACCAAACCTAAACCTGGGCCCATGACCTAAACGAGCAAGCCGATCAGGAGGGGAATTTCCCCGGGTACGGCCGTGTCTTAGTAGACCTACGCCGATGCGATTTGTTGTAAAGAATAATTCCCATGTCAACGAATTTGTTAAAACTGTTCACAATTTATTTTAGGTGTGGATTACGTGATTCTACCATCAAATGGCCTAGTCCTGACTGCAGTCGTCTAGAGTGTAGAGAACTCTTTGTTCCAGACAACTTATGGTGTGTTACAGATGAGGGTTCAGAAAACTACTTTGCCGTGTATTGCCCCTGTTTTACGTGCTACCCTCACATAACTTTAAATGATGATTGCATCCCAATGTTGCATCATTAAATCAACTATTGAATTACGCTGTTTTTTTGTGACTCACGCAAAAGGAAAACATGTTTTTCACTGGTGATGGCCTATTATTTTTTCTAGCAAAAAATAATTCAACAGGCCGCTCACCTGAACTTCAAAAAACATGTTCTCTTTTTGCCGGCATCACATGAACACGGCGTAATTCTTCAGTTAATTTAATGACGAATCAAGTAGGCCGGGACTAACAACGGCCGAAACAGAGATATTTCACAGCCGAAACAGAGACATTTCACGGCCGAAACAGAGACATTTCACCGCCAAAACAGGGACATTTCACGGCCGGAACAGAGACATTTCACGGCCTAAAGAGGGACATTTCACGGCCGAAACAGAGACATTTCACCGCCAAAACAGGGACATTTCACGGCCGAAACAGGGACATTTCACGGCCAAAACAGGGACATTTCACGGCCGAAACAGGGACATTTCACGGCCAAAACGGACATTTCACTGCTGAAACAAACCTTTCACGGCCGAAACAGAGACATTTCACGGCCGAAACAGAGACATTTCACGGCCGAAACAGGGACATTTCACGGCCGAAACAGGGACATTTCACGGCCGAAACAGAGACATTTCTGTCCCAATTGTCATACGTTTCGGCCGGCCGAAACAGAAACTTTTTAGAGACTTTTAACGGAAAAAATAGAGACTTTTCAGGGACGTAATTTGCTGTATAATTTCAGTAGGGGTAGCCATAGACACGAGAATCGTGAATCCTGCCCATATACACACATTTCTGCGAGTCTAGGTATATGGGGTTGAATTAGGTTTTATTCTCATGTCGCGATTGTTCGTTACATTCAGGTTATATTTATACATGGTAATTAATAAGAGTTCATATCATTGTATACTGATTTAATACATTGTTGATAAACGATGTAGGCCTATAATAGGCCCTACAGATCTTCCATGATTTCGTCTATCCTAACAAATGTCTAGTGATACGTCATGACGACTTCGTTTTTATGGGAAGATTAGAGGTCATTTGAATTTATGTCGAGAATGTCGTGTCTGGGCACACCTAGGTGATGGCACACGAATTTTGTGGATGCTTCATTTTTCGTCAAAACGCAAACGAATTAGATTCAGTGTAAAATTAGAGACACTGAGCACGCCTACTTGTGTTTTTTTTCCCAACCTCCCCCACTAACCTACCGGACATATTACACCCTCCAGCAGCTTCCCCCTAACATGGCATCAACCTATCCCCTAACCTAACCAACAAAAATCACCCCCTCCAGTACCACCCTTATCAAACAACATGCAAAAACCATCAGATTCAAGTGAGTTTAAAAAATATAAAAACCAACAATTCTCAACCTCCCGCAACTTTTTATGAATAATATAAACAAGATCTTTCAGAAAACACAAAAAAATCGAAAATCCAACACCAATTGGCGATGCTCAGTGTCACAGTAAAATTACCAGCTAATGGCCTAGCTATTCTAAGACCATTCTAAGGCCTAGGCCATTGAATTTGTAATGCCTAGGCCTGGCCACTGATTTTGTAACCTACAAATTCAATGACCTGGCCTACCATCGAGTTTTTAAGCATAGGCCTAATGGCCATACTTACGAGACGCCCGAAGATATTTGCTTAAATATTCCACGAATAGCTACTTTAAAGAGAATAATTTGATTCGCGTCATTATTTGCTGGATCTTTAATCGACTCTTCCTTATTTTCCATATTTCATTTGAGTTTACGTGAACATTGACAGGGAACAGACTTGTAATCCGTCAGCCAGGGAAGACTGTGTGTAATTGGCGCCAAACTACTATTTCCACTTGACACTTGACAGTTGACAGTTACTACCACTACAACATTCATCTTTCAAGTTTCAATTCATGTCACGTTGGCTAGTCTGCTTGTTCAAAGAGCGAATAGCGAGGTCGCTTTGTGTCGGAAACGTAAACAAATTTATTACTTATCATATGATCGTATAATATTTACATAGAATGTTTGAAGCGCATAGTATAAATGCTGAACATAAAGACCTAATTCATGATGTCGCATATGACTTTTATGGGAAGAGAATGGCTACATGCTCTAGCGATCAATTTGTCAAGGTAAGTTAGGTTAGGTCTTGCGGTTACTTATACTTGATGCCTATAGCCTAGTCCTACCATTAAGTGTATAGGCCTAGGTGGTTAATGGTCCTACCGCAATAGGTCTAGGCATGGCCTAGTGTCTAGGCCCAAGGCTTAGTCAAATGGAAAGACCATTGCTCAGTGGAATGGCTCACTGGTCCTAGGCTCAAAAGCTGTCTTTGGCTATCATTTAAATGCCCTTATAGGCCTACGATCTCTCCAACTAGGCCTAGGCCTACGTGCCTGGGCCATTCCTAGACCTATGGCCTAGTAGGCTATGGCATTTGCCTACAGTGTGAACGTGCTAGGCATAGGCTTTAAATCCTCAGAACGATACTTTTTAGATTAGAAAGTCATGTAATGCTTTTGGTGACAATTTATTGGACTTTTTTCCTCCTCGATGAACCGATATTTTCGATGTCTCCTCGATCTTTGCAGGTAGCAAACCGCCAAAGCAGGTAGTTTTTCAAGGGAGTTGAGTCATTTTTGATCACACTTTGAAAAACAGATCCTCCAATAATAGGTGTATGAATGAAGTTTCTACCGTTATTTGTTAATTTGTAGTTGATTTATTCCTGCCATTAAATGACTTTCGGCTGGAAAACGGTAGCAGAAACGTGACCTTGGGCTATTTAAAAGTGGCAACATTTCAGGTGTGGGATCAAGACGAGCATGATAACTGGAATCTGACTGCAAGCTGGAAGGCTCACAGCGGATCGGTGTGGAAAGTTACGTGGGCACATCCCGAGTTTGGACAAGTTCTAGCTACGTGCTCATTTGATCGTACAGCTGCTATCTGGGAAGAAATTGGTGAGCTATTTATTTTTCTAATTTGCTAATTGAGAAATTAGTGTTAATTTTTTTACCTCAATGTACGTACACTAGCACTACATGTAGGCCCCATAGCAATACGCTAGTGTATTGGAAAATGATACAATACAGTCAGTCTGTTATTCCAAAACCTCGTTCCAGGCTACATCTGTCAAATTGAAGAGCCTGTGAATGGTAAATAACAATGATCGGTGAGTTTGTTGTTTCACATATCAAGTAGGCCTCTAGCTACAAGTACAATAAGCCGCCCACGTGAGCTGAGTCAGCTGAGGCACGGTTCAGAGACTGAAGTCACCGTTGGGCGTGGGTTCGAGTCCCGCATAAGGCATGGGTTTTTGTCAACGTCCTTTCACCTATCATCACTTCATCGTCACCCGCTCATTTGTACCCCCGTATAACCTAGCTGTTGGTGGGGTCGTTAAGCAGCATAAAATAATAATAATAAAAAAAATTATAACATTATAATATCAATACAATAAAACCATTTGTTTCCACTATAAATGTTGTAAAAGGCCGTCCAAATATTAGTATATGTGCAATATAACCGGATAGAGGCAGGGTAGTGATTTCGTAGCGTGACTGTCGAGTGGTTAAAATATCAACTGTTTTCGTGTTTCACAGTTGGCGAGGGTTCGGTACCTGGCGAGCGAGGGATGCGACACTGGATACGAAGGACTAATTTAGTAGATTCCCGTACTTCGGTGACCGATATAAAGTTCTCCCCCAAGTCTTTGGGCCTGCTTCTAGCGACTTGCTCGGCCGATGGTGCCGTGCGGATCTACGAGGCGCCGGACGTCATGAACTTGAGTCAGTGGACGTTGCAGCACGAGATGAATTGTAATAAAATGTCGTGTAGCTGCCTCAGTTGGAATCCATCCTTCAATAGGTACAGGTGAACTAATGTTAAATTGGGAGTGCTCGCTAGGTTATATCGACCATATTGTATATGGATTATTTATTTTTAAAAATTTAATTGAAAGTTGATACAAAATCATTGTTCCCCAATTGAGACTATGGATGAAAGATAGGATCGTTTGGACGGGGCACCACAAGGGCGATCTAACCACTTCATAGAATAATTGAAATAAGAGAACTCATTTAAGGTCCTGAGGTAGTAATTTCAGGATAAAAAATGATTCAAGCATTCACAGTGGGGATTTTTTTTTTGAATATAGAATTATTTGCTTCCTAACAATGTATCGAATATCTACTGGTAACTCTAGATGCCCCAGTTGACATCCATGTAGATAGCCAGCCACTTGTTCTTTTATTTTATTGTTATTTAAATAGATTGTGCTGTTTACGGATATAAAATTACTGTACGTAATTAACTTTACGTTTTCAGAAACCATCCGCCAATGCTTGCCGTCGGTATCGACGATTCTAGCCCGACAACTGGCGGAAAAGTTGTTTTGTTCGAGTACAGTGAAAACACGCGACGGTGGATGAAGTCTGAAACGTTGTCGAGTATCACAGACGCTGTCCACGACATTGCGTTTGCGCCAAACTTGGGTCGCTCGTATCATTTACTTGCGATAGCGACCAAAGATGTTAAAGTTGTTACGTTGAAACCCTTACAGTAAGTTGATGTGTTTGTACGAGCGAGAACGTTCATTGATGTAATTTCATTGATGTAATTTTGTAAACAAAGTCAGTTCCTTGTTTGACTTTGAAGAATAATCCAACCCAAGATGTAATGAGGGTTGCGTTGGCTTGCCAGTATGTTATTGTGGCTCAACTCCCCATCCCACCTATGTTGAAAATATGTACGGTACCAATCTAACGTCCACATTTCTGAACCTACCGATTGTGAGTAAACTAGCAGTGATACAAGGAGCTGTTTTTGTTCACAAAATTATGTTTACGTCGGTTCATGAAAAACGTGAACAAAAAAAGTATCAGTAGAAACAGTAACATCAAATGCCAATATTTGAGTCAGAAAGAAGGTATGATGCGTAGTTTCTATAGGTGGACCAGCGATTGATAGGTTCAAGGACAATTCTCATGAAATAGAGTAGGATTAAAAGCTGAGTGAAACCATTATGTAGTTAGTTGACTATTTTCTGAAATTATTTACACATTCTATTTTTGGAGGTAGGCCTATATTAGGATCTAAACCAATCATAGGCCTAACCAATGTACAGGGTAATTGAGTTGGTACAAACTTTTCCTGGTGAAGGTATTTTCTACATATTTACGTTTACATTTACACATTTACAGTACAGGTAACATTTACACATAGTAACTAAATTACATAATTAGGTATGGTTTGTATCCCTGTATTGGTGTACTGGCGGTGAACTTTCACCTTTGCTCAATTTAATATTACGAAACTTGGATGAGTTATATTTTCCATCTTTCAAGTACCGGTACGTGACCTGATATTTACTTCAATCGCCATGTAATTAGCATGACGTAAATTAACCGTGACACCGATCGTAATGTTGTCGTTGATTTATCTTCAGGGAGAGCGCCGCTACTCAGAGCGGAAGCAGTCGTTTTGACATTCAGCTTGCGGCTCAGTTTGAAGATCACTACTGTACGGTCTGGCGTGTTTGCTGGAACGTGACGGGAACGATACTCGGGTCGTCGGGTGACGACGGCTGCGTGCGTTTGTGGAAAGGTAAGCGTCATTCGGCTTCGTTTAAATCGCTTCTTTAACAGGGACCCAGACATTGCATTGTTTGTTTTCTGTTTTATTGCACATTTTTTTCATTTGAAGTGTGACAAACCGCGACAAATGTGAAAAAACCTGTGACAAATCATTGTTTGAATCATAGGCCTATATGAGGTTGGGTTGATGAATCTTTATCTTGTGTTGTGATGTTCAAAACAATTTGAGGCCAAGTTCTTTTTTGCTATTTGAAGCATATAGGCCTATATGCCTATATGCCTTTTACAACAATAAATCAACATTCACCCAAAATTTTGATGCTAAATTACCGTAATACTAATTTTAAATTTGCTGATGCTAATGCTACAAAATTTGACTAATGCTATAATGCTATAATGCTATAATGGTATTTTATGATTATGAATGTAAGGTAATTTTATGAAAATGGATGCTCTAATTTCATGCCTCTAGCTATATCGTGCTATGGTGCTATGGTGCTCTAGCTATATGGTGTATGATAGATACAGTATATAGGTGATTTTTTTTAATGCTGCTTAACGACCCCACCGAGAGTCAGATTTTACAGGCGTTCAAATGAGCGGGTGATAATAAAAATATGAAGTGATGATAGGTGAAAGGACGTTTACAAAAATCCATTTCTTATGCGGGACTCGAACCCACGCCTGACCTGACTTCAGGTTCTACCGTTGGCGATAATTGACTAGGTAGTGAGAATTTGTCTGCAAGTCAGTTTTGTCAAATGGGACTAAAAGTGATCAATGGGAACGCCACGATTTGCAACGTCAGGACTCATGATATGATAAAGTAGCGTTAGGCAAGCATATGTCTGTGTGGGGCTACTGGTAGCATAGCTGCCTCACGTTTTGAACTCCCGACACTGTTACTTTTTTTATAGCAAAATAACTACGGTATCAAATGTTGACTCGAGCTCAGGGTTATGGTTTAGGTTAATTTTTTTTCCAATTTGACTACAGAAACAAAAATATCTACACAAATTGGGATTTTTAACTACCTACTAGTGATGCCTACGGATACCCGGGTACCCGGTTCTGGATCGGGTATTGGCATACCCGGGTATCAATTTTCATACCCGGGTATTCATGTTTTTTTAAATGAGTGTACAAGCGGTTGACACGCGACGCGAGAGAAGACTGTTTTCTCGGCTTTCTGTCGTCATAGAGTGCATCTGGCTGGCAGATCGCTTCTGCGCATCACTTTCCTCACCCCTCACCCATCTCACCCAACATCTGCCATCACACCCGCGCATGTCACGTCACGTGATCGCTTGCCTGATTGCCGTGATTGGCTTGCCTGTGAGCCAATGAGCGAGAATGAAGTCGACTGTCTCTCGCTAGAGGGCGGAGCAAAGCAGACGCAACGGCGGGAATTTGATTACACACGCAAAATAGATGCTTTTCTCGAAGTTTTGAATACCCGGGTATTTTTGGCTGGTACCCGGTTCCAAAATTTGATACCCGAAGGCATCACTACTACCTACTGTATTGTTTTTAGTCCCATTTAAAAACCGACTTGCAGGAAAATCCTCGCGGCCAGTTAATGTTTATATTGACCTGTTGATTGTTTACACTTGTCGTAGCCAACTACATAAACATCTGGAAGTGCGTGGCCGTGCTGAAAGGTGACGGCACGCAGGCGCCAAGCGATACGGCGACGCCCGCTTCCCCTCCCGCCAGTGCCGTGGCCGCCGCCAATCTGAGCGCGACGACAAGGTATTACAAGCTCGGTACCATTAGCAACCCTAACCAAGTGCCGTGGCATTAAGGCCGTGCTGACACACCAATTCACAGTTATTGTTTACTTTTGTTTTTTTGAATATCATTCAATACAGTACCTTGAAAACAAATATACATATATAGGCTTAGGTTAATTTTTTAATACGAAATTTGATTGTGAATAAATACAATTTCTATATTATATGAATCAGTTTGTAAATGTGGCTATTTTTCCTACCTGTACCTTTTTCTTTACCGGTGAAATGAGTGATGGGAAGTTTTTTAAAGACTAATTTTTAGTTTTAAAAGAGTACAGTTTAAGGGACTGAGACTATTATGGGGTGAATGTTAACGGCGGGGGTAGAGCGGTAAAGTGAGTATCTTGGTTTATGCAGGAGCCGGGCTGAGACTGTCATGGATTAAATGTTAACGGACATCATAGCTTGCAGGTTCAAGAGGTGAAATGAATTTCTTGGAGGGTGCAAGACTTGTTTAAGAAAGGGGTCCAGAAATTCAGAAGGTTTAGAAAGATGTGTTCGGAAATTGAGTTCGAGTTCCAAATATATTTTTTTTTAATTGAAAATTAGCAGTGAGTAAGTGGCCTATTCAAGTGGTTAAGTTTTCTAATCATCCTAATCATTCTTTCCAAAAAATTAGAGCATTAATGTTTTCAAGTAATAGAGTTGCGTTATAAAACCACTATGGCTAGCGTCATAAAAATTGGAATAACATGTGCCTAAATCTAACCATAGCTAACCACTTCTAACCATAGGTGATCATGGCTAGGGGTGAACAGTCCAAGTGAACAGTGAACAGTTGCTCGTGATATGTGAAGTTTGAACTAGTCTGATACTGGAATGAAAATGAAATAATATTATCTCATATCTAAGGTCAAGGTTATAGGCATATATATGAGATAATCTTGAGTAAAAATAAACAAAAACAATAATATAGTTGTAGCTTTGTAGGTGACACCTGTGTAGAAGTATGCTGAACATATCTGCCATAACCAATAACAGTGTTTTGAGTTATATGAATTGGGTAAAAAAAGAAAGAGAGAACAGCAGCTTACCGAGTTTCGTTAGTAGAGTAGGGCCTACTACTTATGATCGAGAGCCGTTGAAAGAACACAGAGATGATGAATTATTAGGCCTACACACGAGATTTTGACGTTTTGGCTATTGCCTTGGTCACAGTAGAGTAGGTACTCTACTGTGCTCTACACTATTCTACTCTACCCTAGAGCTAATTAATTATTATTGCAGATAGGTTAGTTGTATATATGCACTAACATGCCATATACGCATGGTTAAGAAAACAAAATCCGTTACTTGTAATGGATTGCCTAACTGACAATTGGTGAACTAAAGACTTGTATTTTCACTGGCGAATGTTTGAGGAGAGTGATCATGTAGACGTGCACACAGGGCCGCGTCGGCACAGGCCGAACCTAACGCATCACGAATCTCGGAATCAGAAATAAACTGAATATTCCATCCTAAACTGGTATCTAAAAATGGTCACAAAATAACATTTCTAGAACCAAAATAATTTTTACATAACTGTAAGATAACTTACATACATACCGTAATTCATTTAAAAGTATCAAGTTTTGATATTATTATTCAAAGAAAAAACATTCTGCATTGTGCCCAGCTGTTAATGCGTCCTTATTCATTAATGTGATCCGTAAAATAAGTCGAATGAAATATTTATAATCCACGTAACGAGCTTCCAACGAAAGAAAAGCAAACTTGGAGCGACGTGTTGCTGATGATGGCGAGATGTGTATCGATAGCGGAAAGGCAATATGTCGTGAGCGACATATTTTTCTTTTTCCGTTATAAGGCCCGTTTTCATGGCTTGCGGCTGGCGTTTTTTTTTCTGGTCAACCAGAAAGCCGTGAATTTTGCCGCTTGAACTTGTTGCTCTCTACCGTGAGAGATTGAAAAATTTTACCTTTGGAAATAAACACCGCGGTTAAATTGCCTCACACATACAAGAAGTAGGGTTATGTAGAAATATTACATCTAAATCAGTACTTTTCAAATATTCATTATTATTGTATTTGCGTGCCACATAGTACGATGCTGAGAATCACTTCAACGCCTGAATTGAACGCCTGATATATTTAAATAAATGAATGAAATCTCGAACTGGATGAGAAGAAACGCGAGTTTGTGAACAGCGCAGGCGGCAGGCGATATTTTTAAACGCCGCCGCCTGCCGCGAGCCATGAAAACGGGCTTATATACAGTTGAGAAGGTCGTCTTCATCGATGTGCAAAGTGTCGTAAGTGACATGTCAATGCATTAGGCGTGGTCATCAATATAATTTTGTCGTAAGCGACAAGGATTCTGTACATTTTGTCGTAAGCGCCAACTCAGTATATCGTAAGTGTCAAATATGCTATGCAATTTCCCAATTAAAATATAACATGATATGTTGTTGTAAGCATCAAATATGCTGTGCTATTTCCTAATTGAAATACAAGTTTGTGAAAATGTTCACGGAAATTTTGAAAATTATATCTCAAAATTCCACGGGAGTCGATTTAGCGGAATATCAGTTTTATGGTGAAAACTTTTGAACGGTATGAGATATCGAAATTCAGAAAACGGAGGAAATATAGATATTTCCAATACCTTCAAGATAGTGTAAGTAATAACTATGTATCTCAAATACCCTGATCGTCGAGCGTGTACGCTTGAAAACACATATTTTTTAACCGTATACGCGTGACAATCATATATGAGAACAAAGTTATTATTACCTTCTTGACGGTAGGCCCTACTAAAAATATATATGTTTCCTCGTTTTCAGAATTTCGATATCTCATACCGTTCAAAAGTTGTCACCGTAAAACTGATATTCCGCTAAATCGACTCCCGTGGAATCGCAAGATATAATTTTCAAAATTTCCGTGTGATATTTTTGCTTACGTTTACAGATCCGTCACAAATTTTCATGAACATTTTCACAAACTTGTATTTCAATTAGGAAATAGCACAGCATATTTGATGCTTACGACAACATATTATATTATATTTTAATTGGGAAATTGCATAGCATATTTGACACTTACGATAATCGACTCCCATGGACTTTTAAGGTTGAATTTATTAAACGTTTTCAACGTCCTATGAAAAATATTAGAAATAACGTTTCCGATATTTAGCCATTCCACCGTCGATATGTGTGTGTTGTTACGTAAACAATAAGAGAAACGTTTGGTGGATTTCTCCAGGCTAGTGGAAGAAGTGATTTCCACGCCGAGCAAGTGGCAGGCGCCAGTCATACGAGGCAGGTTTCAAAAGATGACCTGGCTCGGCTCAGACTCGCCACCTCCGCCCGTCGGAAAACCAAACCCGTTTCATTAACGGGAGAGTCAAACCGAAGGTAAATAATCGTACTTTATCTTTCACTTTTCATTGAAAACGAAAAAGCAAACTGCCTAAGAGCATGGAGTTGTATATATGGAGGTCTATCTCAGTGCCGAGCCGAGTACCAGATCGCTTACTTCCGGTTACTTCGAAATCGCGGACATGTTCTTTTTTCAACTGCCAGTTGGAGCTACTCCCACATTGGTAATTCAGCAAGGCCTTCTTTATTATCACAAATTATGTAATAATATAGAAGGCAAGGCCTTCTGTATTATTACATTATGTAATATTATAGAAGGCCTGAATTCAGACACTACAAGTTTTGTTCGGCCTACACCTGACAACAATCAGCTTGAGTAGGGAACATGGCTGCCGTTACCCACTATTAGTTGTGATCAAGTGGGCCGAGTTTTTAACACGGAGTTATACCTCCAGTACGATACAACTCCATGCTAAGAGTCTATGGTAGTCGATTTAGCAGAATATCAGGTTTTTGGTGATGACGGTGAGATGATTTTTTGGTGATAAACGGTATGAAGTATCGAATTCTGAAAAAGAGGAAGCACAGATATTTGAGACGGTGTAAGTAAATAACTATTCATCTGAAATCGTCTGATTGTCAAAAGAGTGTGTGCTTGAAAATACAAATTATTCAACCGTATACGCGTGCTTTTTATAAAAGTTATTACTTATACCGTCTTGAAGGTATTCAAAAGATCTGTGTTTTCTCTTTTTCAGAATTTTGATATCTCATTCCGTTCAAAAGTCATCGCCAAAAAACTAATATTCCGCTAAATCGACTCCTATAGACTCTTCAGTAGGTGCATCCAGCATTTGTCACTTTTTATTATATGTTTTGTTGTCTTCAGTCAACCAAATTCAAGTCTATATGGCTTCTTACAAGATCATGTTCTGTCGTTACAACTGACAATAGTAAATGATGGAAAAACAGTCCAATACTGTTGTTCTTGCTTAAAATTCAACTGTGCCGAGGTTTGGTGGTTGATCTTGATCCACGATAATATCATGGAGTTGTATTGTACTGGAGGTATAACTCCGTGCTAAAAACTCGGCCCACTTGATCACAACTAATAGTGAGTAATGGCGGCCATGTTCCCTGCTCAAGCTGATTGTTGTCAGGTGTAGGCCGAACGAAACTTGTTTTATATTTATTGTCTGAATTCAGGCCTTCTATATGATTACATAATTTGTGATAATAAAGAAGGCCTTGCTGAATTACCTATGTGGGAGTAGCTCCAACTGGCAGTTGAAATAAGAACATGGCCGCCGTTTCGAAGTAACCGGAAGTATGGGATCTGGTACACGGCTCGGCACTGAGATAGACCTCCATATATACAACTCCATGATAATATACTAATAAACTACGGTAATAATAATGATAATAATGATATATTCATTGTAGTCTTTGAATCCACAGTACAATAACAATATAAAACACTCTACAATGTGTTATTGAAGGATTTGGTTAAAAACAATGGATAATTATGAAAACTTGCATCTTGCGATAAGTCGGACATTTAAAACATGTTGGATGGATGACGACAGTTTGTAAGAAGCCTCGATGTGATCGTGTTTCTCTAGCAGAAGATTATTTTAATATCTCTCAGCCTATATTTGCAGACAACGTTCTAAATACACAGTCTCAGGATCAGTGTTGGGGAGTGAACTTGCAAAATGAACGCGTTCATTTTTTGATGAACTTTTATATGAACGCATTCGTTTTTTACATAATGAACGTCAACTTAGTAAAAGTTCCTTTTTCGGTCACGAACTTTTCAAAAGTTCAAAAGTTCGCCGGTGAAACGTTTTTTTCAAACGAGTAGTACATTTTTCCATGACGATTGTACTTGAGTGAGAGAGAAGGAGATAGGCGCGGTTTTCTGACCAATCCGAAACGCTGATTCATGCTCAGTTTGGCTAGCGGTGTTTCCATTGGCCGAAACTTATAACCGAATCCGAACCGAATCCTTCTCCTCACAGTAAGCCCTACCAATATTAGCTATATACAACTGTCCGGTGGTCCAAAATGACGTTGAAAGCAAAAAAAATTGCGAAATGAACTTTCACGTGAACTCATGTACTTTTTACACGAACTTGAACTTTTCAGAATAAAATATAGAAAATGAACTTGAACTTTTGAAAAGTTCATTCTCACAGAAATGAACTGAACTTTTAGAAAGTTCTTTTTAAAAAGGAACTTCCCCAACACTGCTCAGGATATAGGTAGGATGTACACCAGCTTATCCTCGGAACATTGTATACATGTTACATTTTCCTCATTGAGTTGTCAACACAAAATAATTGAATAAGTAACTATGTACGACTATCTTTAGATCTTTGCCATTGCCAAAGACTATTTGGATCGTTATTATCAAAGTCTACTGAATCTTGGTAGGCCGCTCGACCATAGCGATACATATTTCACCGAGAGATGCATCTCTTGGTGAAATGTGTATCGCTGTGGCTACAGTGCGCCTGACGAATCAACTTTTCGCCACGTTGAAATTCCGTGCAGGCTGGCAAAGCGCTGGATGAACTTACTTTTCTAATTTCTATTTAGAACCAAGTTGGAAAACATATTTTGTTCCGACTTTGTATTTTACACTTGGGTGTAACTCAACGTTTGAACGTACCGGTATATCTACGACTGTGACTTTGAAATAAGTGAGCTTGAATTTGCTGTTGAGACTTGCATACTGATTGAATGTATCAATGTTATAGAAATTCTATATTGTATAGATGGGGTAAGCGTGGTAGACTAAGGTCGTGCTAAGGTCTATTGCTGGAGTCTAATACACAATTCGTGTAGTACTTTTAAATATCGATTTATTGATTTAACTCGATTTAAAGAATATCAATTTGTGATGAACTGAGGATGAGCTCTCATATCATCCATCACAAATTGATACAGTGTACTTCTACAAATGTTTTCCCCTTTGAAATTTAAGAGAACCTTTCAGTATTTTTTGTTGAATTTGGACAAAACAAAAGAATTGATGTGATTTCGAGTTTTATTATTCCATTTGCTTAACGGTTGTAGTGTTGTCATCCAATGGAAGGATTGGTTGCTATTTGTGAATTGCAATGATTACTTTCGTAATGAAAAAAAAAAATGAAAATGAAAAAAAAAAAATCAAATGTGAATAAAGTACTGTTGATTAAAACGTATGAATGTTCTTTGAACGAGATCATTTTTGAAGCCATAGAGATATTTTGATTCTCATGTTGTGTGATATCACTGCTATGTTGTGAACTGTTTGAAAATTCACAGTCGTCCATTTTGAATTTAAAACTCGTGCGTATTATTGCCCAATATATCTGCACAATATGCAATTCATTCATTGTCTACGTATTTTGTCGATGTACCTGTAGGCCTATTAGGTTTGTCACTCATATGCCCGTGAGTGGGTATTTTTTCAGCTACTGGAAGTTTTCAATAGGTCGAGTCAATGTGTAGGTAATTACCGATTATATCTCACTTAAGCTCATTTCTCACTTAAGGTGCAGAATAGCAAACTACAAACATAAGAGCTCCGTGGGCGCTGAACGGATACGGCTGAGTGGATGTTGAACGGATTGGAGGAATGCTTGGTTGAATCTTACTGCCATCAGAATGTTTTGTTTTCATAAAACTACATTCTTTTTAAGGTATTTTAAATTATCAATTGTTAGGTTTGCACTTTATTATCGCTCGAGAGGTTTTTATGTGATGTATAACGCTTGTTATTGCACGTCAAGAGTACAGCGACTAGTAGTGGTACGATTGGCCACGGGCAGCGGGAAAAATATCCGCTGGCAGTCAAATTTCAGGATTAATACGTACTTCTGTAGTCAGTCACACTGCTCAATACTAGTGCCCACTAATGAAGCGGGGCGACTCGATATCTTGAGCCATGTCATACATATCGTCTGCAGAGACCAGAGCTCTAGGCCTCTGAGGTTTTTGCTGGATCGTATTTTTTATTTGAAATGAAATATATGTTGGTAACTTACAAGTTGACGTATGTTAGATGTACGCTCGCTCGTCTGTTCAATAAGTATTGTGCTCGTTAATAATCTCACCAGTGTTACTTATGTTGATGTTACAAATATATTGATGAAGAAGGTTAGTTGTAGCTTATAAGTAATTATTAAATACTAGGGTTGCACAAATCATGAAAATTCAAGAAGAGATCGAGACTCAAACTCAATCGATTATTATTAAATCTTCGAGACGTTTTAGAATGTTTCGAGCGAGATTCAAGCAGAATTTTCATCAGAATGAGCTCGAGCAAATTCGAGATTGGGCTAGTCCAAGATCGAGCGAGTCAGGAGCATGTTTGATTTAATAGATTCTGAAAAATGAAAGATTTTAGGAAAGAATTACAAAATACGTTTGTAAATCACATTTTCATTCTATTTATCCTTCATTTTAAAAAATGAGTTATATAAAATACACTATTGTTTTGCTTGAGCTTGAATTATTCCACTCTCGAACTAGCTCGATCTCGATTTGATAACAATGCACCTCGAAACTTGCTCGAGTCTTGCTTGAAATATTTCATTCTCGCTGGAACATTCTTACAGCCATACTAAATACAGTAGAAAATTGATTGTGTGCTCTTTTCTGTTTAGTTGAAAAGATTCACATTTATGATACTGTTGAGCATCTTTGTCAGTTATTAAAAATGTTGTAAGTTGTGATAAGTCATTTTTAAACTGTATGTGGTATGTAGATCAGTATTCTGTGATTCTCTCGTTAACTATTAGGAGCTTTGAAGACTTTGTAGGGCATAATCATTGAGTTTATAGTGCTGTGACATAATTGATTAGAGCTATGTTACTGATTTATGTTTACTGCATTTAAGGTGGTTTTCCATGGACGCGAATTTCGCGTCGCGTAGCGAAAGCGAATTCGCGTTGCGAACTTTTGGTAGACATTTTGAAAATTCGGCCAATCGGTCACCGATTGGCCTGCAACACGAGCGACGAAAGTTGAACAAAATTCAATATTTTCGCATACGCTGAGCGATTTTGCCGGAAGTAGGCTAGGGTTCCTAATAAATATCCCAGGATCGCGTACTGCATCTGGCGAGATATCGATTTATCGAAACTCGATCTCCAACATGTTTCGAGACAACTTTCTACTTCCTACTTTCATCTCTATTAATTTTACCTCCAAATTTGTACAATGGGCATAGAACTTTTTATTGAAGAAATACGGAATCATCCAGCTCATTTTCTTAGCATACCAAGTAAATCCATTATGCTGTCTCAAAACTAAAAAGTGTGACAGTCAAGCTTTTCCCGCAAAAACGAGGTTGATTGAGCTTTGAAATTCTACCGATAGAGTGCTGAACTCGGCCGAACTGTACCTCACCAGTTCACCGCTAGAAGTCGCACCACCACGCGAATTAAAAATGGCGACGCGTTTTCGGTAAGCGAATTTGCTTTCGCTACGCGACGCGAAATTCGCGTCCATGGAAAACCACCTTTAGAGTACTTTTTAATGAGGCCTATATCTTGCTTTGTAGTGCCATACGATCCATATCGTATGTAACAAGCTTGAGGCCTACGTTGTTATGTTGGAGTATTTTTTTGTTATGTAGGCTACCACTATTAATTTTTCTGTTGACAGCAGTTCCTTTATAGTACGTAGTACATATTATATTAGATATTACTATGTATTTAACCAGCATTTTTATCTTTAATGAGTATTTATTTCTCACTCTGTATTAATTTTCTTGATTTTAAGAATTCTTCACATGTAGTAAATGCAGTTTTGTGTGCTGATAATTTGCTTGTTATTCCTGTGGTATCATCATAAATGATCCTTACAAAGTAGGATATTCGAAGTTCTGTCCTGATGATGAATGAGACAGTATAATGGACTGATAGTATTTCCATGACAATTTTTCTTGACGTTTGTCACGATTTCGAACCAATTAAAATGTCAAATTGAGGTTGACAAAAATATCGCTATCAACATAGCATTAAGACGTCAAATTTTCAGCTTGATTAATATAGGTAGGCCTAATGTAGAAAATCTAAATTGATAAATTTGTGACGCACGTTGAGAAAAATTCATCGTTGGGTTCAGTTAAAAGCGATTTCGAACCACTTAAATGTCAAACTGAGGTCGACGAAAATATCGCTATCAACATAACATTAAGACGTCAAATTTTCAGCTTTATTAATATAGGTAGGCCTAATGTAGAAAATCTAAATTAATAAATTTGTGACGCACGTTGAGAAAAATTCATCGTTGGGTTCAGGTAAAAGCTTACATTAAACAGCTGTGCGCCACTAGGGTCCAGCAATTACAACTTGAGGTTGGAACAGTATTGTATTATGTAAACTTGCTTTCTAAAATCGTATTCAATCAACGTTTGTATTATTTAATGTTTCCACTCTCATGAGTTTACCATACTGTAATTTTGAAAGAATGAATCATCCAGTGATGTGGCTGTGCTAAGACTTAGTTGCCAAATAAGTGTTCTTGGTAAGAATTATACTTTATTAATATTTGTAAAATTGACCTAGCTATACCAATTGATTACTACATTGTTGCTACTAAGCTGCAGTAATCATTTTAATAGCTTATTACAATTTTCTATTGTGAAGTCGAAATGGAATCCTCAAATAAAATATAGAATATGACGATTTATATTATTGTTTTGTAGTTATTATGCCTCCTCTCTTTTGTAGAACAATTCTTTTAAGATTTGAAATGTTTCTTTCCGTAAACAGGATTGTGTTGCACAGTCGTTCAGTATAGAGTGACGGGCTGATTGTGCTCCTTGAATCGCTTACCGTAGGCCTATCGCAGAGTTCAAACTGGTGACGTTAACATGTCTTCTTCGGGCGGAAATACAAAGGCTTGAATAAGAATTATGTTTTGGTTTTAAATGTTTATTATGAAATGAGAATTACGGTTAACTTCAGGCTTGGGCCATGTTCCCGTACTGGTCAAAACTACCCTATTTGTGACTGCTACTGGCAGAGGGCCCACAGCACACCCTAACACTCTTAACAGTTCTGTCACTAGAACTATTGTTGCAGAGTTCAAACTTTTGTTCAGTCTTAATGATTGGCTACAAATGTAATACTGTATCAAGAAGTTGGATTTTGTATCACATCAGAACACAATTTGCATTTATGGAACGGAATGTTAGAACCTACATATTGCAGCACCTAAACCTACTTAATAGTTAATATCAAGTTTCCACAATGTGTTACATTGTTAACGTGTTGGAATTCTAGATGATTCAACAACAAAAGTGATACACAATAAACAGCTGATTAATAAACTACCTTAGTAATAATTTTCAATTACTGTTATTAGAGATAGAGGATAGTAGTAGTGAAAAAGAGGAAGAAGTCGAAAGTGGCAGGAACCGATTGACTGCCCTAAGAAGTAGCGGAAATACCCCTTGGCCCAATCTAATTGGTTACCTGGGATTGAAAAATACAGTGAAACCTCTATGCATCGTTCCCGGATCCATAGTTTTCCTTCTTGTATCATTCATTTCTTGTCATCCCACTCCCATATAATCAATGTTAAATTTTCCTGGATGGATCGTTCTCTTTTTAATGGTCCCTTGAAAAACGACGGATAGAGGTTTCACTGTATATTGTAGGTAGAAGAAAAAACTTTTTTTACATCTTTTTCCAATTTATTTATATACACTTGAAATGTACAATTTGGATGAGCAAGTTTTTGTGCACACCCCTCTAGTGTGCAAATAATTAAGACTATTTGGATGTTAATTACTATTATACATACAATTATTACCGTAATTATAATTATCAAGTCAATGAGGTTCTAGGCTTAATTCTAGAATATAATACTGAGATTTCCCAGGAACATTATCATGTAGATTGAACTTTTCATATTGACTTATCAGAATTTAGCTTGTCACTACCATACCTATAATCAGAACAACAAATCAGTAGTATTGTATCGTATAGACCTTGACTCCTCGTTCGAATCAGAAATAGTAGCCTATAATACCGTAGTTGAAAAGTATACACTTAATTTCAAAATACTATTTTCAATTTTGGCATTTGTTAGTTAATACTTGGCAATGTGGGTATATTGTTGAATGAGTTTATGAATTGTTGTGAAATATACACAAATATAAGTTTCAATGTGACATGTTGAAATGTTTTGGAAATCCATATAGACCTTATTCAAAATCTTCAAACATTATTCATTGTCATCGGTAAGTACAATAATTGTGCGATAAGACATTTGTCATGAAACTCGGAGAAAAATTATGGTTTTACAATTTAAAAGTAGTATACATATTATGTAGGCCTATTCACTTAATACAAATAACACCATGATTATCAAGCTCCCTTATATATGTCTATTAACAACCCTATGTGTGTAGTATACGTCAACAAAACTGACAACGACTGTGGACGCAGAAGCTTAATTATTGCACAATCAAAGGAATCAACCAATAGCTTTGTTTGTGTGCCGTGAAAGTCCTGCACCAACGTACGGTGGTCATTCAAGACGACAAAAACACCGTTGAGTCAACTAATTAACCCGATAGGGGCTGTCCATAAATGATGTCACACAATTTTAGGGTATATCGCCCCCCCCCCCCCCCCCTCTTGTCCGAGTTGGTCACAGAGATGATGCCCTCCCCCCCTTTAATGATGTCACAATCCAGCCAATATTTACCTCCCCTCCCCCCATGAAATTATTCATGCTAATTCGGAAAAACTGGGATTGGGATATTGTAAACTAAGTTTTCCTCGATTTTTTAGTCCCCTAAATCTCCTAAAAACCACCTAACCCTAAATTCTGCATTAAAAGATACCGGTAATTTCATACAAATTATATGTTGCCAACTCATTTTCCTGAAAATTGAAAGAAAGGAATAATATGTAGTGCAAATGTGGATGTCACATTAGTGTATACCCCCCTCCCCCCTTGTCACACATTGTCACATGGTTGATGACCCCCCCCCCCCCCCCCCCGAAATGTGGACGTCATTTATGGACAGCCCCATAGGAAAGAAACCACAAAATAAATGTATATACATCATCAAAGAGGTAATATTAAAAATTGCGCATGAAACAGAGATTTACAATCTGTTTAATTTACAGTCATTGCAATGGTCCACTGCTTGTAACATATTCACGTTAATTTAAATATTTTAGCTCTGTGAAAAGTCACAGCTCAGAAATAAGTTCTCAAAACAAACAAGCAAATTGGTAACAATGTAAAATGTATCAAATGTTATTAAAAGTTACCGTAAATTGAATCGATGAAATAAACGTCAAGTCCCTTTTTGTGTTAACCGTGTATCTCCCTATAATAATTTCATTACGACTGCAGTTAGCGATATATTGTTTTGAAGATTTAATATTTCAAGCTTTCGATTTGATATTGAACTGCTTGATATTGAAACAAATACTCAAAGTCCATATTCGATATTGACATTGATAGGCCTGATTGATAATTACCGCTGAACAATCACAATCGGAGTTACACCTAAGTACGGTAACAGAAAATCTGGCACTGTACAATCTCGCAATCTGGCACTGTACAATAAGAACCCTGAATATGCGGGTGCCATTCTTTACAAGTTACCACAGAGGATGAAAACCATGACCGACAATAATCTCAAGCTATCTCTCAAACGTGTTCTCGTTGAGCTATGCCCCTACACCGTCAACGAGTATCTACAATATGAATTTCCACGCGACACACTGTAACCATATTATCAAAGTGACTATAGATATACCTACTGAAATCTTGACATATTCTACAACTGGTTTTACTTTGTCTAACAACTCTGTACTACATTTGATTCTATTGAATAAATAAATTTATATTTCTACAAAAAAAAAAAAAAAAAATGCAGTTACTGCATTTGACGCAATACTCAATACGATACATGAACCTATCATTCTGTCATAGTGCACAAATCCCCCCCCCCCCCCCCCCACACATCCAAAACAATGGCCGATGTTTTCCGTGTTGATTTTATATTTTCGAAATTACCCTTCGATATTGAACACACAATTTTGATCGAATGACAAATTCTAGTTTGGATATTATACAGACCACTCATTATACATATTAAACCACACTGTACGAGGTATTTGAATGTTCGAATGTATGAAATCAGTGTAGCTGAATGCTGATATTTTTTCATTTCTGTTATCTTAGCTGATACGTCTAGTAAATAAGAAACACATGACACGCTAGTGAATTATGATTAATGGAAGATATGAAGTAGTCCAAATATAAATTTGTCCCAAAGATCGTAGTTTAGATTCTATTGGCAATCACGTCGATATGACTCTTCTTGGGCGTCTCCTCCGCTCCCAAGTCATTTGCTTCCTCCATTCGCTCCGCTTCCTCCAACTGGCCGTCCGCTTCGTTCTCAGCGTTCGTTTCTAGAAAATACCAGTTTACATTATTCAACGTATCTCGGCCTGGTTTTTATGTAATACTAATAGGCCTACCCCCTTTACAGGATCAACTTATCCCTAAAAATGCATTTTCGAAATGTATCGCTACGAAGTAGAATACATGCCTTTCCTATCTCGCGTTTACACTACAGTAAAAATACCTATTGCTGTCAACGCATTGCCTCGAGTAGAAATACGTTCAACTTTCAAGGCCGTATTGCTAGTAGCCCACCAATCAGCGGCCAGTAAAGTGAAACGTCACATTCCGTTGACTGTCTAGCTTCTGTTGACGGCATATCGTTGAGTGGGAGAATCGAAGATTGGTGACTGACCGTTTTCGATACAGAAGATTTTCACTGATACTGAAGACACTTCACTTTTGGGTTATGTTTTTATTGATATCTATATTCTAATAATTCAAACAGATGTTATGTTATGTAAATACTGATCGATTAGTATTTTTATCGCAACTGTCGATAAATGTTTTGGAGATTTGAGCGCTAGGTTGCGCTACTGGCATTTGCTAGTTCAAGGTTCAAGCTACTGGCACCGCTACGGCAGAAAATAAAAATTTTAGGATCCTATCCACGACAGGAAATACATTGCCGAAATGCATTGCTATTTTAGTTGATCGTGTGAAGGGGGTATTACAGCAGTGAAATATACAATGATTGAAATCAGGGCTTAATTTGTAAATAAAAAGGAAACACCCACGTAACGCAGCACAAGGTGATCCATCATCCCTTCTTCCCCCCTCAACACTAAAAAACATTATGGAAAAAATAAAAAATGCAGCAGATTAGGCGTAATTAATTTGGCCTTAAAACGTATTTACAAAAATGTATTCAAAATTATTTTCATCTTTATCGAATGATAATTATTTATAAGACTAATAAGCCCTACTGGAAATACATTCTCAGAATAGCAAAAATATTTATTTTACCTGTAAAAATTATATTGCATGCCAAAAGTATTGGTGAATAAATAAAATTCCACCTTATTATCGATTAATTGATCATTGATTTTATAATTTTGAAACTGGAACGTGCATACCGGTTTAAAAAAAAAACGCCGTTACGATGCGTTTCAGCACAAATTAACCACTGATCAGTGTTGGGGAAGTTCCTTTTTAAAAAGAACTTTTTAAAAGTTCAGTTCATTACTGTGAGAATGAACTTTTCAAAAGTTCAAGTTCATTTTCTATATTTTATTCTGAAAAGTTCAAGTTCGTGTAAAAAGTACATAAGTTCACGTGAAAGTTCATTTCGCATTTTTTTTTTTGCTTTCAATGTTAATTTGGACCACCGGACAGTATTACGTACCGTATTGTCCCGAATATAAGCCGAGGGTTTTTCTCGAAATTTTGAGTCCAAAAGTCACCCTCGGCTTATATGCGGATCTCGGCCTAAAATCGGTCAAAAACACGTTTTTCACCAAATATAATAGGGCGCACTACACATGCCTACTCTGAACAACAGAATCAACTTGAAACTGCAAAATATTGCACTAAAAACAATATTAATAAATGTTTTATCATGAAGAAGCATCATTTTCCCATTATCTGTCATTTTTATTTGACGCGCAATAATAAACAAAGGCCCGCTCAGCAGCTGTGACTGCCTCGTCTTGTCAGACCTTGGTCCTTGACGAGTAGGCGGGCCATATGCCGATCGCGCGTCATCGGCACTAGCCGAGTACACACGATCGTGAGGCCCCAATCAACGGTTTCTCACACGCAGTCGGCATAGCTTCCTCACGCGCGCAATGGACGAAATTAACTAAATTCAAACTCAGGCGAGTGATGATTGAAGTGGAAAAAGAGATGAAACCTTTTTTTCAATTGTTGATCTAAAAGTTTGGGGGTCGGCTTATATTCGGGGTCGGCTTATATTCGGGGTCGGCTTATATTCGGGACAATACGGTATATAGCTAATATTGGTAGGGCTTACTGTGAGGAGAAGGATTCGGTTCGGATTCGGTTATAAGTTTCGGCCAATGTAAACACCACTAGCCAAACTGAGCATGAATCTGCGTTTCGGATTGGTCAGAAAACCGCGTCTATCTCCTTCTCTCTCACTCGTGTAGCCTACAATCGTCATGGAAAAATGTGCTACTCGTTTGGAAAAAACGTTTCACCGGCAAACTTTTGAAAAGTTCGTGACCGAAAAAGGAACTTTTACTAAGTTCACGTTCATTATGTAAAAAACGAACGTGTTCATATAAAAGTTCATCAAAAAATGAATGCGTTCATTTTGCAAGTTCACTTCCCAACACTGCCACTGATTGACACGTAGATTAGGTTGATAAAACACAGGTAAGTCAATAATTGGTAAACTTTCCAGTCAACTAACCATCCCCTCGCTCCCCCGCGTTGTTCTCCTCGTTCTCAGCCTTGTCTTGAGCTTGAGCATCTTGGGCCTGAGCGTGCTCGTGATTATCCACCGCAACGGCTGCTTCTGGCAACGCTGGTATTACGCCTACAACACAATTCCACTCTCAATACTTACAATACAGACTAAATACAAGTTGAAATATATCTTTTAGAAGAAAATAGAATGATGTTGAATGCTAATTGAAAATAATATGCTAGTCCTACTTGATTTGTAGCTTACAATAATTTGAATATTATAAATTTATCCCGTTCACACTGTGTTCACTAACTGTTGTTAAGCACTAACTGACATCAGGCCCGGTTTTACAAATCTTAGTTAAGTACTAATCCACTAACTATTTGTTTAAGGTACGAAAATATCACATGTAACCAAGGGTGATAACAAGTTAATCCGCTAACTATTGCTTAATCCACCAACAATCGATTCGTAATACCGGCCCTTAGCAACATACATGTGAATGGAACGCATTTAGTACTAACTGACATCGAATGCTACAACTTTGCATAACTTCGTTAACGCAGTTAGCGCTCAACGACAGTGTAGTTAGTGTGATCGGGGTATTGAGCTCCATTCATATAAGGTGACAGAAAGTAGATTTCTGGCACTGTATTCGAGTGATTTACCATTTTTTAAAAAAATACCTTGGTGTGATGGAAATACTATTTTTTTTATAGAAAGTAAAAATGGACCTACGTATTCTGAAATTAGAAACATCGGGTTTTGTCTAGTTGGTGTCCCGGACTGACTATGCATAGCATATTATATACTGGACGGTTTAATATAGTCGTTAGTTAAATTGGATTGATCAATGAAGCATGTATAACTGAAACTAGCATGAAAGATGAATAGAGAAGACATGTCTAAGCCTATATGCGAGCCTCTGAAATAGAATAATGAATGGATCAACGTCCCACACATTCCAAGATTTTCTTCAGAAACGTAAACAAATCGCATAACTTCACGGAACATGGCAGTGTTGAAACGTTTCATATAATGCCCAACAACGTTAGCGACTATCGACACTTTGAAACAACAGATATAGGGTAGATCGTTAGTAATTAGTATTCAGCAATTCTCGAGTTTTAGTTGGCAGTTACCTTGACCAATTGAGCAGCAAGACACTGGAAGTTAGTCAAGGATAACCGTACTATTGACCTCAAACAAAACACAGAAACGGTCATACCTACGAGGAGGGTGGCGTGATGGGTGATGATGATTATTGTTTGCTTAACGACCCCACCAACAGCTAAGTTATACGGGGGTACGAATGAGCAGGTGATTGTGGAACTATGAAGTGATGATAAGTGAAAGGACAATTACAAAAACCCATGCCTTATGCGGGACTCGAACCCACGCCCAACGGTGACTTCAGTTTCTGAAGCGGCTGACTCAGCTGACTGAGCTACTTAGGGCGGCTGGCCTGATAGGTTATTTGCTATGTTTTTGTACAGAGGGAAGGAAGCGGTCAAGACCCAATGTGTAGAGGAACCATCCCGGTTACTATGTGAAACCTCAATCTGCATTGTTGACCACAACGAGAATCGAAACCCTGGTCTTCTGTTTGGAAGTATAGTGCACTACCAACTGATTAGCAGCATTGATTATTCTCGTCCGTAATTATTAGACGAGCTTTAGTGAGGATTCAATTTGACATACTGAAAAAAATTGGTGTTCGTTTTTTATGTTTTTTTGTCGGTTCTCCACAGGTCAAACGGCTTCATTTATCAACTTCAAACTTTTTTTCAATATGGTTCCTCATCTAACTTAGATCTGTATAGTTTTGTGGCATTATCGGGGGGTAACTTTTTTTTTTATGAATTTAAGAAATTTCAAAAATTCCCATTAGAACATAAAAATATTTTTCTTTTCCAAAAAAATTAAATTTCGTGTGAAGTTGAATTACATTTTGGTACACATTTCTTACAATTTTCAGCTTGATCGGGTCAGCGATTTTGAAGAAAAAACATAAAATGTGCTAAATTGGTACCACTCGAAGCAGTTTTTACCCATTTTTACCCATACTATTACTATTCGCTCGTCTAACAACGCATATATGGCGTTTTCCTAGTATGTACTAATATAATAAGTACAATGAGTATTTTCTTCAAGACGGTGTATGTAATAACTATTCAACAATTCGTGTGCGTAAAGTTGTATTTTCAGTGGAAAGGAAAATGTCTACAATATGTCAGGAAGAACGTCATACCTTTATCGAGATACGTAACGCTGTAAAGTGGTTTAGGTCGGATCGCATTAGGTGGATCCTGCGGTAAGATAGGTCCTCGACGAGCAGTTATTCCGGAAAAACCAACAGGTTGTACCAAGACTTGATTCTCGTCCATAGTTTTCAAATCTCCACTACGTGGATTAAAACCAGGCGCTACAACCAAATGTATCATTAACAGAGAGATTTATCATTTTATCATTTTCAAGTGGAAAGTAACTATCTAATACTGGCATCAACTACAATTTATATTGAAAATTACGTAAGCGCACTAAACTGTGGATCAAACTCATGAAAATTAAAATTTTGAACATACTGTATTAAATAAACATTTAGCTAATTGATGTCCCAGTGATAAATTTGCAATTTAAAAAAAGTTTGATTCACAATTTAATTAAAAAAATTACCTGCAGTCTTAAATGGAAAAACGGAAAAAAAGCAGCATCAAATCAAATGATAGGAAAAATAATGTACAGAAAAAAATGAGAATGTGTAGAATATAATTATAATATAATTTACTACGCGGTATACCGTAATAGAAATGAAACAAGTAAAACAAAAACAAACAAACTACCGTTTCAACTGCCGATCCGTTACGGATACTACATCGATCTGTGATCCATGTCCACGTGTAAGACTAGTCCGAGCTCCAGAATTACATTAAATTGAAATCATCAAGTGGTAATTATCTAGATTAATAAACTACGAAACAACTTGCTAGGGTCTACAGTCCTACTACTACAGTAGGTCTACTAGTAGCATATAGTACTACTACTACTACTAGTACTAGTACTACACTATACGGTACTACTAGCAATACTACTTCAAGAATAGAATTTTAATTCTATTCTCATTCTGAAATTTAGATTTTTGCTCAAAATAATAATTAAGGGTTTTCTTGATCAAGAAAATGATAAATATAATTAAATCAACCAGTGCCCATAGACTAGACTCTCGAGACACAATTGCCATAAATCTTTGGTAAAGAAAATACTATACACGAATTTTCGTACTACATTACATAAGGTTAGGTTGATCAGGTAGATCGATTCAAGTTTAAGGGGGGGGGGGGGTTTGGTTTTACGATTTGGGGGAAAGTTTCCCAGCGCAGTTTTTAAGGAGAAGTTGCTGATATTTTTCTCAAAAGACGCTCAATCGATTGCGTCACAAAACTATCCAGTATCGAGTTAGATGATGACATGTGTGCACGCCAAGTTTAATAAAAACGAGTGCTCTTGTATGGCCTGTAGCACGAAACAAAAAAAGAGAGAAGAAGTAAAAAAATGAAGAAACACGTACGTTTTTTCGAGTACGGTAAAATTGGGTCTTCGCTTCGTTCCTCCAATAATTGAATGCATAATAAAGCTTACAGGCACACATTTATTCAAGGTCAGCCATTAAATAACAAAAATATTGTTTACTCGGAACAGATCTTCCAAATTAGCCTTCTTACCATTCAAATTCTAGAACTTTCGTAAATAGTAGTTCTCAAAACCCATAAAATAGCATTAAAAAAGCAATTTTCATTAATTTTCATGTCTGGCATGGCTGATAGCCAGTTATAGGTTACAACCCCACAGCAAAAATATCACATCATTCTCTCGGTGTCAATTGATGGAAAAAATGTGAAGATATAATATTTTCTCACGTTATTAAATCAACGTTTCTGGAGGTGGTAGGTCCTATTACGTCCCTATTTAAATATATCTAACTATCTATTTTATTATTGGATAATAGATAATAGAACTTCATCGCCATGAATCGGTACACCTCTAGGCGTTGAAATAAAAATTGATGAAAAATTAATTGATTGATTAATTGATAAAAAATAAAAATGTTATCTACTGGGCCTTAAGAAAGCATCCACATTCCGAAAATTTTGTGTCGTCCCCACAATGGATAGAACTGTATTTCGATTAAAAACAAAATCTGCAGGCTCGTTATAACGGCTTCGCACCAATCTTGGGGATTCAATTGAATCCTTACCCAGGGAACTTAATGACAGTTTCATGACAATTGGTCGAATCTAAAATATATACGGTAGATTATAAATCCTAAATCTAGAGATTATAAATCTAAGTTAAGACGATCAAAGGTATGGAGAGAAAGACTGAAAGCACGCGTCTCAATTTGTATATATCTAACGAACGATTCCTTGTGAGAAGCAGAGCAATTACACCATTTTAATTTCACCCAACACAAAAATACTGTGGTCGAATCTATATTATAGGAACCAGACATCAATTTCCTCCGTGTGTAATGAAAATAAAAAAAAAACAGCCTAATTAGGCTTACGGGAGAGAAAATGAATAGATGAAAAAAAGTGGGTTATTCACCTTTTATTTGGACGCAAAAAAATAAAACTCAACGAAAATACAAAAAAAACATCTAAAATTATTAAACTTGACCATAAACATATGAAAAAGCATAAGCAGATATCTAGAATTAGGATCAGCCAAACTGAAAAATATGTGGAGTGAACACTAAATAATTACAGTATTATCATTCATATGCCTACATGAATATTATTATGTGTGACAGGTATGACTGATATAAGTGTGGTTCAGCTAATGTTCACTACAGTATCACACATTCTGTGGTCACGCATTCGGCCAAGCACTTACAAATACCTTGCCTAGTAAACATCTACGCAATTGCTAAATTGCTACCATAGGTCACGTACACGGTCTAGAATAGTATCGTTTTGTATCGAAACTATTCGGCTGATACCAACAGTGCTACTAGTACCACCAGAATCCGTGCGGAACGCTGGGTGACAAGAGGCCAGTGGGCCACGCTCTACGCATGCGCGCACCTAATGTACGTCATTGCTGCCGGCAAGACGTCAACTGGCCTCTTGTCACCTAGCGTTCCTCACGGATTTTAGTGGAACTAGCAGCACTGTTAGTATCGGTCTTCTGCCCGATACAAGACATCTCTATTCTAGACCGTATCACGTATAATAAAATAGCTAAGCCTAAAGGCCTAAGAGTCAGAGTTGAGTAATGCAAAATTATTGGTCCTATAACGAGAGTGAACGTGATAGAGAGAGCGGTACATTGAGAATGACCTTGGAATGAAGTATTTATGGTTACTTTTAATATCCACACACAAACTTGTAAGTAAATAAAAATGGTTTATGTACAGTAAATTAGTCATTCATTGTCTAAGATAAAAGTCTATAAGTAGTTAAGAACCCTTTGTGCTCATTTAAATAAAAAATATCTCACTTGAAAATTTATCACATCCAAAGCTCACTCCCTTTAGATCCTTACATAGTGTGAAGTAGCTCAACTTGGAAAACAAAATTTAATTAATGTAGGCCTAATCAAGTCAATCCATATCATTCCGAATTATTTGTTGAAAATATAATTCTGAATACAAAAATACTTCTGATTTCATTATGACATTGGTGTTAATGACTAACCTGTATTAAATACATGAATTGGGTAAAAGGGAACGAAGAACAGTAGCTTACCGAGGTTCAAAAGTAGATAGGCCTACTCATCGTGAAGAGCCGTTGAAAGAACTCGGATGATTTACAAAAGAGGTTTTGACTACAGTGAAACCTCTATCCATCGTTTTTCAAGGGACCAGGAGAATAAAACCATCCGTGCAGGATAACGATCCATCCAGGAGAATGTATCATTGGTTGAATGGGAGTAGGATGGTCAAAATGAATGATACAAGCAGGAAAACGATGGATCCGGGAACGATGCATAGAAGTTTCACTGTATTGCCTTGGGCAATAGTCAATAGTCGAAGGCAATAGTCGAAACCCTCGAAGCCTCATGTGTCTAAATCACCATGTTCTTCCAACGGCTCTCCACCATCAGTAGGCCTATCTACTTATGAACCTCGGTAAGCTGCTGTTCTTTTGTTCCCTTATACCCAATTCATTCATCAAACCTCAGGCTATTTTCCTGCATTAAATACAATGTATAATGGAATGTATAGAAACCAATAAAAAACTATTCTATTCTATTCTATTCTAGTGCTTGGTTAAATGAAATAAGCAATAGTTAAAAAAGCTTGCCAACCAAAACCATAAAAGCCATTCCCAAATAGAACAAGTGTAGACTAGGCAAAGCCGTACCATTCTTTGGAGTGGGTATTTTCATCCCGGCCCTATCCAGTGCTTCTTTAGCTTTCAGTTCCGCTTTCAGCTGTTCCGTTTCGACGCGGAGCTTTTGTGTTTCCTGTTTCCGTTCCTCCAACTGTGTGCCGAAGCGCTCTTTCTCCAGACGAAGTGTGGCGATTGTGCCATCTTTAGATATGTCCAGTTTCTTTAGAGATTCCTGAAAAAATTTGACCAAACATTTGAACAATTTTGGAAAAAATAACTCAAACCAGTAATACGTCTACAGTAAACCCTCTTCAATTCGAAATTTAGTGGATCCAAAAATACCCATTTGGAATTATAAAAGTTCTAATCATCAAAAAATCCAACATTGAGCTTGAGGACCAGAATTTTGTTTGAATTAAAGCAAAATTTGAATGATCAGAATATATTCAAATTAATGAAGGTTTACTGTCCTGATCGGTCTCTTGAATAAATGTACAGAATACCAGGGCATTGATTTTTCAATGACCAGGGTGACGAACAGAATACAGTCTATGAAAAGCAAAAGATTTAGGGCCCAAGTCAGGAATACATGTTTAACAAAACAAAATTCCTAAGCAATTTGAATGACATATATTATATATATATATATATATATATATATATTATGTATAGCCTATTAATATAACTTATATGGTACAGGGGGGTAGGCCTATGTATTTCCAATTCTTACCAATTCAGTGTTACATAATACACCAGCATTCTGAATTTCTTCTTTTTCTTTTCTTAAACTCTTAATTTCAGCGTTCAGATCTGTCACTTTCTTTTTAATTTCGTCATTCTCTGCCCTGCTTTGTTCCTCATGGACCCTCAGTGTTGCGATTTCTCCATCGAGATTTTTGATACGTCCTTCGGCTGACGATCTCTGATGTATGCATAGATCCTGTTCGTCAGAGCTGAAAAATACAAAAATCATAATTTAATTAGTTAAATTCATCTGATGTGCGTTACAAAAAAACGACTTTTTTTTTAAGACAAACCAACAGATGCAATTACATGGTAGCATTGAGTTTGTAGTTAACTACAAACTCAATGATGGTAGGCCTAGGGAGTTTGGGACTAGACACTGTCTATAAAATCAATGCTCTCGACTGAGACGAGTGGTCAAGTGGCTAGCACACTGTCATTCACGAGACCGGGATTCAATTCCTGCCATCGTCGGGATCTTGTAAGTTTTTTCCGTAGTTTCCCTCTGTCGTTCTGGTCAATACTGGGATCCTCCTTAACAATAGGCCACAACCCAAATCCTTCCCATTATCCAAAAACACATAATACAATAACCCATTATCTCATCGGGGCCCTATCATTCACTGATGCCCAATAGATCTTCGTTTTAAATAAATAAAAAATCATTGCCCCAGATCATTATTCCTAGATGATGCATTGGTCAGTGTCAGCATTGAGGTGTCAGTAAGGGGGGGAGGGTGCTCACCACATTTTCAATTGTTCGCCGATGTGCTCGAGTTGTTTGATCAGTTCATCATTTTGAGTTGACATCGTCCACCAGTTAAACGCTAATAGCATGCATATTACAATTAAACCACCAACTAAAAACGGTGGACATCGTCCACTTCCCCGCATGTTTTCTAAACCCATTTCACTATCTACACTTTCGATGGTCAATCAGCTCATTCAGCTGCTGTAAGCAAGTAAAAGTGACACGACGGTTGACGTCTCCTGGTTTGTACGGTAGAGTGCGAGTCATGTACCTCTGATATGGCGCAGCGGGAAAAGGAGAATCATTTTAAAGTAATCATTTTATAATTGGAACACTGGAAGATCGTTATAATTAGTTGGAAGCAGAACCATTTTGAAGCTTACATTTTATAATAGGTTGGAACTTGGAAGACTTCGTCACTCCTTGCTATCTAGTATCCAGGTATAGCAATGAACTATTTCTTATTTATAGTTTCCACTCAATTTATCAGATATATTTACATTTTCTTAATCACCTTCTCGCATAAATCAATATAAAATTATGCAGATTATAATATTCCTTTTTCTCCCACAGTCAAGTCTTACTTAGAGGCCCACAAGTAGGCCCCACACAACTATGTTTTTTAGATCAAATACTAAGTATTTAGATCATTTGAAAATCTCGGCGAGTTTCAATTTATAGCCTATATTTTCCTTCAGTGGGCCCACTTCATAAACAGAATCCCTTCGAAACTTGGAAATATCTATAGTAGGTGACAAATGGAAATCAAATACTGTAAGATGGAATATTTAATTTGTGATCAATATTTCACAGTGAGCGGTTTGAGGTCTTATCGTTTCGTCAAATGCCACGCCCATAATCAATTTGAACCCTAGGCTATAAAACAATACAAATTCTAAGTGCCTACTATTATTTGCTTGTGTGTGGACGATACTCGGTCTAACGCGGCAATAGGTTACCTGTAAAACCGCGACCGTGAATAAGTACATTCATCAACCCAAGTGGTCAATATTGATTGCAAACCAGCTATATACACTTTTTATACCCATTTTTCTCACATGATTGCGTATTGTAATGATATTTTCATATTATTTCATATTCATTATTACAATTATTATTATAATTATGTCCGTAATACTAGCTCTAAAATGTGCGCTTTAGAAATATTCTATTATTGATGATGATTATTGTTTGCTTAACGACCCCACCAACAGCTAGATTATACGGGGGTACGAATGCGCATGTGATTATGAAACTATGAAGTGATGATGAGTGAAAGAACGTTCACAAAAACCCATGCATTATGCGGGATTCGAACCCACGTCCAACGGTGACTTCAGTGTCTGAAGCGTGCCTCAGCTGACTGAGCCAACGAGGGCGGCTATTTTATTATTATAAATTTATAATACGAAAAATACAAAAAAGCTTTGCTCTTCATGTGTCAGACAGGTGATTCCTTCTGTAGTCCAGGGCCTAGGCTGATGCCGGGATGGTTTCTACAATATAGGCCACGACCGCTTCATTTCCGCCATCCTTCCCCTTACCTGAGAAAACCTTCATCTCATTAAACATTCACCCGAAGCCCATAGTTATCATTACAGTACGTCGTTGAACCCAAAACAAAAAATTATCACGTGTATATTCGTAGTGTTATCATTGACTGTTATATTGAACAGTTTGGGGTGATAAGATCGCCCTCGTGGTGCCCCGTTCAAACGATCTAATCTTCCATCCATAGCCTTAATTGGAGAACAATGATTTTGTATCAAGTTTCGATGTTATCAGAAAAAAAATATATATTGAACAGTTCCTCCAGTTTATAATTCTCCAGCTTACACGTCATTCGTCTGAGTTATTTATTATAGGAAAACGCAGCATACAGGCCTACATTGTTGAATGAGCGATGTAGGCATATAATTATGGAATATAATGGAAAGCTGCATCGATATGCACCTTGAGTTCAAAACAATTTTGTCACTGCCTTCCTGTTTTATTCACTACTCGTTGTGATCAACAATTTAATTGTTTAAATTTTTAATGTTTAAATCGTTACTTACGTTGTAATTTTCTATTCAAGATTGTCAATAAGATGTGGTACCGTACATTTTTTTTAATACTGATTAACTACCCCAACCAACAGCTAGGATATACGGGGGTACGAATGAGCGGGTGATAATGAAACGATGAAGTGATGATAGGTGAAAGGACGTTTACAAAAACCCCACCCATGCCTTAAGCGGGACCAGTTCGGGTCCATGGCCCCGCGATCAAAAGGGGTGGGTTGGTCCCGAAGGACCTACCTGACCAGACAGTATTTGATGAGTATTAAGTATAGATCGTACCTAGTCAAAACTCCAAAAGATGTCTTACTATTATGCCAATGTATGCCGTTCCATCGACATTTTAGTTTTGCACCTGGTTTTTTACCTTACCACCTTTTTAACACCTGGTTTTTTATTTTCTCGATTTTTTTAATTCTTTTTATTTTTCTTGATTTTTTTAATCTTACTCTTAAAGTAATTACTCTCTTAATACTAATAATTAGTATTAATAATAATAAATAGTAATTACTCTCTCTTAAAGATTTTACTCTTCTACTCTTTTTTATACTTTTAAGACTATAGAAAAGTATAATTCTATATAGTCTTTGATTCTTATTTTATTTTTCGTGATTTCTCGTGATAATTTCTTCGTAGTCTTCAATTTTTTTTTTAATTTTTCAAAAGAAAACTTATTTAAAAAAAAAATGTAAAAAATGAAATCGATTTTAAAAAAATGATTTTTTTGAGAAAAACTAGATTTTTCAAAATGAAACTCTTTTTTTCTGAAATCTTGATTGAAAAAAAAATAGATTCATTGAAAAAAAAATGATTTTTTTCAAGGATCAAGAAAAAAACTTTCTTTTTGATTATATATTTGTTTTTGAAAAATCAAGATTAAAAAAAAAATGATTAAAGAAAATGATTTTATTAAACATGATTTTTCCGAAAAAAAAATCGATTAAAAAAATCATTTTTTTTTTAGAAAAAGACAGATTTTGAAAGAACTTGACTGACAGCAAGAATAATATATTTTTATTTCAGAGGACGTCCATGAATTACGTCACAGCTTAGGGTGGGAAAGGGGTGTTAAGATTTGTGACAAGGTTATACAAGGGGGGAGGGGGGAGGCAACTGTGTGATGTACCATTTTTTTGTTCTACGTATTTGGTGCCATTCTTATAGATTCTTAGGTATATTCATACCCACCCTAGAAACAGCAGATGCATATCAAATAATTATCAAGTTTGACTACTCAAAAAGCAAACATGAAGAAATGAATATTTTGATTTTATTACTTTATTGTACCTTTGCCACCTGTAAATTCAAATTTTTTGTTAAAGGGGGGTATGAGAATTTGTGACGTATTTAAAGGGGGGAGGGTAATAGGTTTTGTGACTCACTGTGACATGGGAGGGAGGGGGGGGTCACAGTGGCCTGAGAAAGTGTGACATAATTTATGGACGTCCCCTCAAATGGCTTCTCCGATTATTGTAAAACTGAAATAACCCGGATCATTCGTATGCTTACGTTTCGTGATGATTCATTCGAACGAAATATTTTTCCCAAATTTCCCTCTGGCGCTTCTGACGATTTTCAAAAAAAATTCGAAGTGTTTTCTCCTAAAAGAGTTTCAACCGATTGTACCTCAAAACTTTAGGGTATCGACTATCGAGTTAGATGACGAAATGTGCATATAAAGTTTCATCATCATTTTTCCTCTCGTTTTACCTGTGGACCGCGAACAAAAAAAAAGGAAAAATAACAATTTCGTTTTTCAAGTAGGCCTATACGGTAAAATTAAGTTTTACTTCGCTCATCCAATACATTTTTTTATATGGTTGCCAATTTCAGACACAAATAACAAAAATTATACTTGAAAGTAAAAATGAAAAACAGAGATAATAAATAGAAATTTCAAAATAGAAAGAAACTTGTTACTGAAAGAATATAGTAGGCCTAAGGCTAAATGAGAATATAAAAAATATCCAGAACAGATTTATAGCCACAGAATACAAATGGAAATTAGATGAAAATGGTGATTGAAATAGATGATTTCTCAATGAGCATTCAGAACCGTTTGAGCCCAGAAGGCACACAGAATTAATCAAATCTGTATTTCCTCAACAATAAATTCGGAAGTAGGCCTACTACATAATTATATGCGTTTAGACAAAAAAACTATAATTGTGTCAATTTATTAATAAGGCCTTTACATCTATTCATTCTTTCGACTTTTTAAAGACCAAAATTCAAATTTGAGATTTCAATGTGCTACTTTTTCAAAGATTGGGAATTGGCAATTGGTCATAGGCTTACGGCTATTCCAATCTAGGAGGATTTAATATAAGTTATGTACTAATATTAAATCCTCCTAGATTCCAATCCATAGTACAGTCTAGATTTTGTCCAGTGTGCTGTATATCTGCAGTATTTGACTGAAAAATACATCAATATTAATTTTGCATGGGATCACTCGCCCCATGCACACAGATTGTTTATCCTTCAGAGAAGAGCTTAACTCTTGTTCAGATTTATTTAAAAAGTTCAAAATTCTTACTCTTCCATCACTACACATCTATTATACTATTATTTTTATTGTTGATAATCCTCAATTAGGAAAAGAAAACAATAGTATCCATAGCCACTCAACAAGAAATAGGAATAACCTACATTTGCAAAAACATCATTTATCTCTATCAAAAAACAGCCCTCATTATGCAGCACCTAAATTAAATGACCACTTGCCTACATTCTTGAAACAATCATCAGGTCCAGCTTTTAAATGTAAATTAAAAGAATTCTTGATATTTGAATGTTGTTATACTGTAAACGCTTTTTTAACAGAAACTTTTCCAAATTAGATTTAACAGCCAGAATTTAGGATTTCATTACTTAAGACCAAATTTTGATTCAGAATATCAACTTAGATACGATACTTTATGTGATAACATTTTAATTCAGATTAATTTTAATTTCAAGTATTTTATAAGTTAAATTAACGACCTGTCAAATATTTTACCATGTAAAATCATATAACTGACAATAAAGAATATTATTATTATTATTGTTATTATTATTATTATTATTATTATGTTAAGTGTAAGGATAAACTGTGGCTGGTTTTGGTCGACAATTAGTTATTAAAGCTGTGATGTCTAGTCGACGACGTCTGCTTGACACATGGATGTTTTGTGCTCCATGATCACTCTACTAATTAGAGAGTCCCGCGCTAGACGAATGAGGCGGTACTTGTCAAAGGACAGCCATTTCTTGTGATTGCTCGAACACAAATCGTCTTTTTTCTCTTTGGATGTTTCAGTTTTTATTTAATTAAAATAATCTTTTCAACGATCTGTAGAAATCAACCAATCAGACAGCTAGCTGCATGTATGCTGTCCAGTGGTGTGCATTTCAAACCAATCAGATACAGCTAGATTATAGAGTTGGACCATATAGGATAGACAAAATGATAGGACTTTCGTCTGTATTGTCACGACTACATTTTTACCTTCACAATGATTAGCAAGTTGGCAACGATGTTCCGGTATCGTGACAATATTTATCAATGTATAAAAACTAATTGGGTAGGCCTATAGTAAATTATTTTGTGGAAGCTCAGGTATTACAGGTGTAGGCCTACTCGTGCTACGGACTATTATATGAAAAATAATACATTTTTATTTCATTCATTTATATTTTAATTTGTTATTCTTAATTATTTCGTCCCCAGTCTCCACAGGACATAACGTTCCCGCCAGAACGATTTCATAGATAGAAATGGTCACATATTTTAACAGTACAAGATAAACAAATGTACAAATGTAACAAAAAACAAATTAATAAATGATGCAGAAGGTTTTGTCGAAACTGCCAATTACTTTACTTGTATAACTAGGAAAACGCCATGTATGCGTTGTTAGACGAGCGGATAGTAATAGTATGGGTAAAAATGGGTAAAAACTGCTTCGAGTGGTACCATTTTAGCACATTTTATGTTTTTTCTTCAAAATGGCTGACCTGATCAAGCTGAAATATCTTAGAAATGTGTATCAAAATGTAATTCAACTTCACGCAGAATTTCATTTTTTTTGGAAAATGAAAATATTTTCTTTTTTTCCGCTGTGTTATTCTAATGGGTATTTTTGAAATTTCTAAAATTCATAAAAAAAAAGTTACCACCCGATAATACCACAAAACTATACAGATCTAAGTTAGATGAGGAACTATATTGAAAATTTTTGAAGTTGATAACTGTAGCCGTTTGACCTGTGGAGAACCGACAAAAAAACATAAGAAAAAACATAAAAACGAACCATTTTTTTTCAGTAGGCCTATGTCAAATTGAATCCTCGCTAAAGCTCGTCTGATAAGTTAATAACGAAGACGAAAAGATGAGCTGAGAAAAGCCTCAGCCGCCAGAGGCGGTTCCGACTAAAGAAACTGAATTGTGAGTGTGTTAAAAAGGCATATAGAGTGGGGAAGGGTCATTTCCCCCTATCTCTACCCCCTTCTAAGCGCCTGAACTTAATTGAGTTGGGCCTACTACTTTTGAAGAAACTACTATAAAAGTGTACGTTCTTGTTTCGTTTGAGCAAACAAATACAATACAACTGCATGATTGATAGCGATCATCACATATAGCTTGAACCAAAACTAAAAGTCCGTCTTCGTTTTATCTGATACCTGTTGATTCCTATGCAATATCTCAAGGTTGATTGGCTCAGACATTTAGACAAATTACTTATACTTTTAGTTCAAACTTTACAGCATGTAAAGTAACTTACAAAAGTCCCCCATTTTCTTCATCCTCTCTTTGTTTAGTGTCATCAGTCAAAATGAGACAGAAGCGTCTTTGTCGGTCCATTCAGATCTGCCTCAAAGGCGGCATTAGCCCATTAACACACTGCACACAACTAACGAAACTCGATTAGTTTCTCCGTGACACCACAGTGAAACTCGATTAGTTTCTCCGTGACACCAGGAATTGTGTCGGGGTCGCCACATGACAACCAGGCGAACATGAGATGAGCTTCTGGGTAAACTACACCGCGAAACAGATTTGCAATGGAATTGAACTCATGCCCTTCTATTTCCTGTATTCTGAGATGATGACAAGAGTTCGAAGAGATAAATGAGTTAGTTCAATTCTGTTTTAATAAAAAGGTTGAAACTTGTGGCACTTGTAGCCACAAAATTTAAAAATTGACTATTCAATTTAATTAAAATTAATTTGTGTGTTATGGCCAAAATAACCTTAGCTCTAACTGGTAGTTAAGTATTATTATCGCCATAGTTATCCATGCGCTATGTTTGCGCTAACTCTCAGAATAAGATTAGCTGTATTTTGTAATTTGTATGCAGGGAATTACAAACATGGGAATAGCTCTATCTGTCAGTTACCTATCGTTATGGACTTAACACTATGGTTATCAACTTAACCAAGTGATTCATTAACTACCATGAATGATGTTAACTGGTCTTGGTACTACCGACCGGGCCTAAAGCGTATATTATGGGCCTAACAGGACACAACGCTATATAGGCCTACGTATCGCGTTGATAATCGAGCGCGGTCTTTTCTGTGAAGGAGTTTTTGCCCGTCGCACAGAGCATGGAGTCCGAAAAGTGAAGATTTGCTGACACTTCTCACCAGGCACCACTACATCAAATCAATGTAGGCCTATACCTAGGAGTATAGGTCTACATCAAACGGGATAACCTGTATCCTCATTACCTGAAAAAAACAGAATCTAATTCGGTCTCCTGAATGACGGTTCAGTGTGCAAGCCACTCAACAACTCGTCTCGATAATTATTATAATTTAGGGCCCAAATATATATATATATATATATATGTATATATATATATATATATATATATATATATATATATATATATATATATATATATATATATATATATATATATATATATATGCGTGTGTGTAGATATAGGCCTATATATATATATATACATATATATTGAAAAGTAGAAAATTATTTACGATTTTTCACGTCATAGGCCTATACTTATATCCACAAAAGGTGAGGGTAATAATACATAATAATCGTAAAAACTTCAGAACTTTATTATAGGCTTATATTTATTACAGAATCTCGCTGGATGTAGGCCTAACTTTGAAGTTTTAAGCAATTTTCAAGACGTGGTATCGATCGTTTCTCAAAAACCTCGACCTGAAAAATCACAATAATCTAAAAATATCACGGCTATACGAAGTTATTTGTGTTCCTTAGGCCTACTGGTAGAAGACTTTCTTCTTTCGTGGATGCAAGTATATCAGCATAATGTGTATGAATGAAAATTCATTTTCACTTTCATCCCATGTTATATTCCGAATACCTCTCCGTTCTGTATTTCTCAAACGATTCACTGATTGAGTTGAACGTTTTGTGTTCAACTCAAAGAGATTCTCTGATCAAAATAAACTGATGCATGCAGTTGTAGAAATAACGGACACAGAAGAAGCGTCGCTAATCAACTCCACATGCCGCTAAACGCACCGCCTCCTGTATTTCCTATTAATAATAACATAACTCTTCATTATTCATTTGTTATACATCCAGTCTTTCTATTAGGAGCGTTACTTACGTTGTAATTTTCTATTCAAGATTGTCAATAAGATGTGGTACCGTACATTTTTTTTAATACTGATTAACTACCCCAACCAACAGCTAGGATATACGGGGGTACGAATGAGCGGGTGATAATGAAACGATGAAGTGATGATAGGTGAAAGGACGTTTACAAAAACCCCACCCATGCCTTAAGCGGGACCAGTTCGGGTCCATGGCCCCGCGATCAAAAGGGGTGGGTTGGTCCCGAAGGACCTACCTGACCAGACAGTATTTGATGAGTATTAAGTATAGATCGTACCTAGTCAAAACTCCAAAAGATGTCTTACTATTATGCCAATGTATGCCGTTCCATCGACATTTTAGTGTACACCTGGTTTTTTATTTTCTCGATTTTTTTAATTCTTTTTATTTTTCTTGATTTTTTTACTCTTACTCTTAAAGTAATTACTCTCTTAATACTAATAATTAGTATTAATAATAATAAATAGTAATTACTCTCTCTTGAAGTTTTTACTCTTCTACTCTTTTTTATACTTTTAAGACTATAGAAAAGTATAATTCTGTATAGTCTTTGATTCTTATTTTATTTTTCGTGATTTCTCGTGATTATTTCTTCGTAGTCTTCATTTTTTTTTTTAATTTTTCAAAAGAAAACTTATTTAAAAAAAATGTAAAAAATGAAATTGATTTAAAAAAAATGATTTTTTTGAGAAAAACTAGATTTTTCAAAATGAAACTCTTTTTTCTGAAATCTTGATTAAAAAAAAATCGATTCATTGAAAAAAAAATGATTTTTTTCAAGGATCAAGAAAAAAACTTTCTTTTTGATTATATATTTGTTTTTGAAAAATCAAGATTAAAAAAAAAAAATGATAAAGAAAATGATTTTATTAAACATGATTTTTCCGAAAAAAAAAATCGATTAAAAAAATCAATTTTTTCTTAGAAAAAGACAGATTTTGAAAGAACTTGACTGACAGCAAGAAAAGTAGTAGAAGGCATATAACCACAGGACAATAATTTTCAAAAGTGCTAGATATAGAAAGAGAAACCAGAATCGATTCTTTAAATGTTGTTCAAGACTCCAAGGCAAAATACTGTTCAATGTTTATCAATGTTGACTGACTTACTATGCTAGGCAGAAGGACTCCCAGTCAAGTCGTAAACATCATTCATTGCCTATGCTGCACTTCTGATGATGATGACTATTGTTTGTTTGTCACCATTCACGATTAAACTTAATCTTTAACTAAACTTACTAAAATGCTACCTCATTCACGACACTAAATTCCTACGTTTAATTTCAACCATGTCAAAACATCTCTTTCAATCAGCTGTCACTTGAGCGTAACATAACCTGAAAGTAGAACCCAAATTCTAGTGAGAGCTTTTAATAATTTTTTCACAGTTTATGATATACGTAATATGAGAAATTATAGAATTATTACAGTTTTTAGTATGTCGTAATTCAATTACACAGCATCAAGTCTTGTTCCCAGGTTGTTATAGTTGTTAACAAACAATAGGCTGGACACATTCTGCCAATATGGCGTTCGACCGTATGTTTGAACTGGGCGCTGATTGGTCGATTCCCACGTTTTCTGTAAACTTAAGAAACCAAGTTTGGAGTTTGAAAACTTCTACGTTACTGCTACTGTTAATTACTAAGTTCAATGTTGTAGTGAACAGTAACGAGAGATAGGCCTACCGTATGACAAACAATTAGTAAGTTCCTAAGTTTACGGTCAAGTTTAATCGTGAATGGGCCTTTTAACGACCCCACCAACAGCTAAGTTATACGGGGGTACGAATGAGCAGGTGATGATGGAACTATATGAACTGATGATAAGTGAAAGGCTGTTTACAAAAACCACAGGGCAACGGCGGAAGGCATTGCCCACTCTTCTGTCTACTTGAGTATCAAAATCGTGTTGTACATGATTTACGATCCTGCCAAATGCAAAATGGCGCATATTTTAAATATCAAAAGAAAGAATTGTATCGAATAATCAAGAATATTTTTTAACATCACTCATTTATTTTTCAAACTTGGATTATAGTTAGGCCTAGTGACAAATGACAAGTACATTTTAACCTAAATCACTACCACAAAATGAAAAGTATACTCACTTGATTATACTAAATTATTTCACTTAGCCCCGGTATTATGACCAACTTTATCTGAGACTTGGTGAAAACAAATAGCTTAGACCCTATAGTTAACCATGGTAATAACAACGTGAAACTGCCAGTTAGAGCTAGTCCTATCACGTAGGCACTTTTATTACATTTAGTACAAAAAAAGTATTAGCAATGGCAACACTGCACGAGACTAATTTAATATCGATTATTGTTTGCTTATAACGACCCCACCAACAGCTAGGTTATACGGGGGTACGAATGAGCAGATGATTATGAAACTATGAAGTGATGATAAGTGAAACCACGTTTACAAAAACCCATACATTATGCGGGACTCGAACCCACGCCCAACGGTGGCTTCAGTTTCTGAAGCGGTGCCTCAGCTGACTGAGGTACCGAGGGTAATTTAATATCTCGTTTTGGAAAAATACTTGCAATCTGTACTGTATGGTAACGTTGTTAAAATAAAATGTTGACTTATGAGATCCTGGTCATTTAGACCTTGCGATCACGCACAGTCTTATACTGTCCAGTTATGAGTCGTTTTTAGGAGACCATTTTAAAAACAAAACATAATTGCTACATTTTTAAATGTAAATGTAAATGTATATCATCTTCACAGCATCAAAGGAAATCAAGTGCCTCTCGTCTGCCAGTCACAGCGTGCTCGGTCTACTCTCATAGCTATAGCACTGTGTTTTATAGAAGCTAGATTAAATGGAGCGAAACAGTATTTTAAATAGAATTCTATTGTGGTATATAAAGATGTGGGATATAACAGTCATGCCACGAGCTACATTTATATGTATTAAAATGTGAATATTGTGTTTGGTGACGGGAGTTTCATTTGTGTTTTTGTGTTGATGCTGCAGACAATTTGTATAGCGGTCTTGTCTACCAACTATAGGAAACCGCCATATATGCGTTGTCAGACGAGCGGATAGTAATAGTATGGGTAAAAATGGGTAAAAACTGCTTCGAGTGGTACCAATTTGGCACATTTTATGTTTTTTTATTCAAAATGGCTGACCCGATCAAGCTGAAAATTTTCTGAAATGCGTATCAAAATGTAATTTAACTTCATGAAGAATTTCATTTTTTTGGAAAAGAAAAATATTTTCTTTTTTTTTCCGCCATGTTATTCTAATGGGTATTTTTGAAATTTCTAGAATTCATAAAAATAAAAGTTACCACCCGATAATGCCACAAAACTATACAGAACTAAGTTAGATGAGGAACCATATTGAAGAAAAGTTTGAAGTTGATAGCTGTAGTCGTTTGACCTGTAGAGAACAGACAAAAAATTCTCATTAGCTCATCCATCAACGCGGAAACACATAACGCGTTTTCCTAGTTCGATGAGCGTTAGCGAAGAGTTTCATCCCACTCTTACGGAGCTTTGTCTGTGTGCTTTTTTTCTGTTTGTTTGTTTGTGCGCACTGCACAGGTCGCAGGGTTTGACCGATTGACATGAAACTTTTTTTTCATACGCAAACTCATCCAACTTAGAACTGTATAGTTTTGGGGTCAAATCGGTTGGACCATTATTGAGAAACATTATTTCAAAGTTTCTAAAAACCCCACAAGATTAGGCTGGGCGGAAAAAATTGAAAAATAAAACTCTCCAATATAATTCAAATTTCCCTCAAATGTGAACACAGAAATAATACACATTAATAAAAATTGACCTGTAATTCGGACCAGCCGTTTCGAAGAAAATAATTCAATACATGTTTTTTATTTATAGAAAAGATAGAAATATTAGTGGAAAAATATTGCCTTGTTAATTTCACGGCTTCCTAGATCCATTGGCATCGGATAAAGTTCATTTTATATGATCAAGGTGTGTAGAGTTTCGCTCATCTTAGAACGCACATTCCGCGTTTGCCTAGTATGAGTAAATAATAAATGAATAGATGAACTGAATAAATCCATGAGAGCCTGCGAAGACTCAATTGTACTTGAGGAAGCAGAACTGTTTGAAGTGAACTAAATTATCATTGATTTCATTGATTGCTTGTTCATTGTACATGTACTTATTGATTTATTGGACGAGCTTCAGCGAGGATTCAATTTGACATACTGAAAAAAATTGGTGTTCGTTTTTATTATTTTTTTTTTTCTCATGTTTTTTTGTCGGTTCTCCACAGGTCAAACGGCTACAGTTATCATTTCAAACTTTTTTTCAATATGGTTCCTCATCTAACTTGGATCTGTATATTTTTGTGGCATTATCGGGGGGTAACTTTTTTCTTTATGAATTATAGAAATTTCAAAAATACCCATTAGAATAACATAGCGGAAAAAAAAGTATTTTACCAAAAAAATGAAATTTTGCGTGAAGTTGAATTACATTTGGATACACATTTCTAAAAATTTTCAGCTTGATCGGGTCAGCCATTTTGAAGAAAAAACATAAAATGTGCTAAATTGGTACCATGCACTCGAAGCAGTTTTTACCCATTTTTACTCATACTATTACTATTCGCTCTTCTAACAACGCATATATGGCGTTTTCCTAGTATATTTATCAATTGATCAATTTATTAATTCATCAATTCAAATTTATTCATTGAGAATCTAATTAATTACTTCATCGATTAATTAATTAGATGAACAAATAATCTTTTTCTTGTAGGCCTATGTTTAAGTTTATTTAATAATTCGATTGTTTGTTTTTTGTTCATTCATTCGGTTGTTTGTTTCTTTGTTCATTTATTCATTTATTCATTATTCATTGATTTAATTCTTTCGTCCGACATTTATTTGCTTGTTTGTTTATTTATTCGTGTATTAATTAATTCATTCATTCATTATAATTATTCATTCTCATTTCGATTTCCTAAAATAAGATCTTTAGGCTTCAGAGAATGATGAAAGAGATGATATGAACATGAGAAGGAAGGAAGATTATTCTATCAGGTGTTTTGGACTACTTGAAGGGGAACCGTTTCACTATATTCACAGATGATGCTTGTAGACCCAGGATGGTGGGAATCGAAGCCCGGCCTCCGACTAATACAATCCAGTGTTCTCCAGTCAATAGGCTTATTTCCCCATTGCGTTCAACTTTTAATGTATAATGATTTTGTGATTCGATTAATCTCTACAGCATTATTAGACGAGCTTTGGCGAGGGTTCAATTTGACATACTGAAAAAAAATTGGTGTTCGTTTTTATGTTTTTTTTTTTTTTTCATGTTTTTTTGTCGGTTCTCCACAGGTCAAACGGCTACAGCTAACAACTACAAACATTTTTTCAATATGGTTCCTTATCTAACTCAAATCTGTATACTTTTGTGGCAATAGCGGGCGGTAGCATTTTTTGTATGAATTTTAGAAATTTCAAAAATACCCATTACAATAACATAACGAAAAAAAAAAGAAAATATTTTTATTTTCCAAACAAGTGAAATTTCGCATGAAGTTGAATTACATTTTGATACACATTTCTAAAAAGTTTCAGCTTGATCGGGTCGACCATTTTGAAGAAAAAACATAAAATGTGCTTAATTGGTACCACTCAAAGCAGTTTTTACCCATTTTCACCCATACCATTACTATTCGCTCGTCCAACAACGCATATATGGCGTTTTCCTAGTAATGTTTCATCAAGGCCCGGTATTACCATGCAAATACATTTTAGCCTTTATCTGAAAGTTGATGAAAACAAATAGCACTATCCACTTGGTAATGCCGGCATTAATTGATATTCAGTCCTTACACCTGTAGATCATAATTAGAGAAAGGATGACGGGAAGAGATACGTAGAAAGTTGCGTCGGTTGATTTGTGGCATGTTGATAAATGTGTTAGTCAGGCGTTGACGGGTTGTGTTGACTGAACTAACAAGCAACATCAAAACATCCAGAGCTCGCCGTGAATCAACAACACCCCCCCCCCCCCCCCAATATAGTGTCAACATGGGGCTCTAACGAGAAAACATTCATTCAAATGACAAATTTACATGAATTAATTACTAGGAAAACGCCATATATGCGTTGTTAGACGAGCGAATAGTAATAGTATGGGTAAAAATGGGTAAAAATTGCTTCGAGTGGTACCAACTTAGCACATTTTATGTTTTTTCTTCAAAATGGCTGACCTGATCAAGCTGTAATTTTTTAGAAATGTGTATCAAAATGTAATTCAACTTCATGCAGAATTTCATTTTTTTGGATTTTTTATTTATTTATTTTTTTTTTCCGCCGTGTTATTCTAATGGGTATTTTTTAAATTTCTAAAATTCATAAAAAAAAGTTACCCCCCGATAATGCCACAAAACTTTACAGATCTAAGTTACATGAGAAACCATATTGAAAACAAGTTTGAAGTTGATAGCTGTAGGCGTTTGACCTGTGGAGAACCGACGAAAAAACATGGAAAAAAAAACATAAAAACGAACACCAACTTTTTTTAGCATGTCAAATTGAATCCTCGCTAAAGCTCGTCTAAAAAGTGTATATATGTGAGTTGATTTAGCGAAATATCATTTTTCTGATTATTATAGGCCTATTGGGAAAGGTAACAACCGAATGCGCGTCCAAATGCCAATGGCCGACGAAAGATTACAAATAAACTGTCAACAATGCTACATTTTTAATGACATTGTTGAGATATGCGCGCGCATTATCATATAATTTTTCACAAGGTTCACTGTTTACCGCTAATAGTGTACGTGCAACGTTTTCTGTCACAGCAAATGTGCATCCCAGCAAAGTGAATAAAAAAGTTTGGGTAATCATTATTGACCATGGTAACCTCAAAAAACAACCGATAGGCAACTTCCAGTATAATTTTAATCTATCAGTATTTAAATAAACTCTACACATTTTTAAATTAGTTACCAGATTGGAATGGAGCGGATCCCAATAAGGTACACGTTCTAATTTTCCAATTTCTGTGTACGAGTGCTTTCATCGTATCAACTGGCAAATGCAACTTAGCAACTTCTCAATGAATATTGACTAGAATGTGGTATTCGACTTATCTCTACAGACCACGGCAATAAAACCGCGAGGTGATACAAGAATGTAGACGTGTAAAAGAGTAACTTATAAACGAAATGGTGTCGGAATAGTATTTATAGTATAATTTTCGCGTCCAGGCGCGTACCACATCTCTATATGCCATAGAACGTACACATATGCGAGTGCTGTGTTTTATATAAACGAATGGGACGACGGTTTTACTTTTAAAAGCACAGGACAATATTAATGAGAAGAAAATACATGTTGGCACATTAGAGAATGTTTTGCTCGTATAAAATTAAAGGGTTTGGTTGTGGTGTGGGAAGGTTGGCGACCGTCCAATAGACGTTTTGTCCGGCTGAGCCGACGACACGGGAGCGACAGCTGCGACATCTACAGGCGCAACCGCGGGTTTCTGATCTTCCTTGGCTTCACGCCACACCGACTTCTGGAAACATTTAACGTGCGGGGAGTTTGACACAATAATAAGAAAAAAATGATATATTTTAATAGTAGTTTTGTTTGATGGTTACAATCGTCTCACATGATGTTAAGATGTTGTAAATATTTATTTTAAAGATAATTTATTGCGCTTTCAAGTTGAACATGTATTCATGTTGATGATTAAGGATTAACCATCATCAGTAGGGCTAGGATGTTTATGCACTGAAAAACCCTCAATTATGCATGCACTTATGTACCTGAGAATGCAAAAATATGCGCTTAAAATGCATTAATTTGAAATTAAAATTTCATAATATCTAGTGCTTATAAGATGAGCGTAGCGAAGATTTTCATTCCAGATACCAAAAAATATTGGGCTTGGTTTTTATATATTTTTTTTTTGTGTGTAATTTTGTACGCGGCATACAGGTCAGGAAAAAGGATCAATCAACTCGAAACTTTTTTTTTCAAATTGGTGTTATACCAGAATAGGTTGGGATTGTTTTTCAGAAAAATCAATTGAACTGTTTTTCCGGAAAAAATATGCAAAGTATGGAAAATCCCCATGAGAATAAGCCCTAGGAGCAATACTTGAAAAACAAGAAATTTACAAAAGCTCTAAAATTTCTGCTGAATGTAGTAACAACCATCGTACACATTTTCAGCAATTTATAGAACAATCGAATGTGTAAAAAAAAAAAAAACGTAGAAAACGCATTTTCAAAGTACTTTTTTCCACATCAATGAAAGCAATCAAGAGAGCAATTAATAAGGAACTATTAAATGTGAGCAACAAGTGTCACCAATAAATTAAAACGATTAGAATCTGTGATGGATATCAAGAAGGCACTGGTACCATTGTTGGGAAACCAAGGTCCATATACCAACAGACAGTCGCGGTTTTTAAACCTTTGAAGTGATCCATGGCCTGTAGATGTACATTGAGCTGACCAAATGTTCTTAATTCTACATTTCCATACTTCTAAGCTCATCTCACGCATATAAGGCGTTTTCCTAGTTATAATATCTTTCATCCATAGCCTTGATTGGGGAATAATGATTTTGTATCAAGTTTCGATCTTATTAGAAAAAAAAATCTGTAATTTCTAGTAATTTCTAGTTTACTGTACAAATTAAAGAAATAAATATCGTGATTATTCATTAATTATTCATTAATTAATTATTCCGTTTCAGGATTATGATGTCCTCTGTTATATTATCAAATAGAAGAGCTAGTATTCCACATCCTTGTCAGCTTTTCGGGTGGCACTTGGGGGAAACGTGTGTAAGGCAAGGTGTAAATATAACTTGGACGGAACGTCGCGGAATAAATAGGCTAGGAAGATTGAGTGCTCGCATACACAAGAGTGGATTTAGAAATAGCACGCCACGAGAGTGATGTCTTGTAATCAACATTTAGGATTCCAAGATCAAGCGACACCAAATTACGAACAAATTAAACTCGTTTAGGAGACTATTCCTCTTGCGCGTTTCACTGTACCCACTTCTCAAGTTGTCAACACTGGCAGATGATGTTATTAAAGTAGGTTGGAAATAACTGATGAGCCTGCATTACGTTCAGATCACAACACCGATTCCACGGCATGATGGATGCACAGAACACGAGCTTTGGTATCTTTCTAGGAATTAGCTTTCGATTAGACACTTCTATACTTTGTTTCACACAAAAGAAATGTGAAAGAAGATTAATTATTGCTTTGGTATAAGTCTTGCAGATTAGTTTTATTTCTCTTATGTTATAGTTATAGGAAAATGGAGAGATAGATATACATACATTCAATTTAATATCTACTATGGGAAAACGCAGCATTTGTGTTGCGCATTGTGTAGCGAGATATTTTATATGATATAGGCCTATTATAATCGAAATATAAACATCATGGATTTTGCATCTATCAATTATATAAATGCCTTCCCATGATGAGTACCTGTTACTTATTTTGATAGTCACGATCTTATAGAACACAACATATTATAATTTATATCATATATAAATGTTATATAAATATATATGTATATGTATATATATATATATATGTATGTTTATATATATATATATATATATATATATATATATATATATATATATATAAGTTACATATATATATATATATATATATATATATATATATATATATATATATATATATATACATAGGCCATAGGACTGTGCAACTTCTTTAAAGCAAGACACAACTGTACTGGATGGGAAGAACTGGGCAGAAGAGTTGGAAAGGGGATTCAAAGAAGTAATAGGGGAGGAGAAAGAATGGAGGTGGAGAGAGCTTACACTAATATAGGGAGAAACGGTTTCGTACAGAGGACGATGAAGGATTGGAACAATCTTGAAGAAAGTCCAAGAACTTCAAAGGAAGCAATAGTATTCAAGAAAATAATATAATATAACGATAGAAAGATCTTGCCACCGTGCATCTAGCACATCTGCAACAGTGTTCATAAATACAAATATAGGATTTCAATACTAGCTGGATTTTCTATACCACGGCCTATTTGAATTATATCAATATATCATGCCTATATTTTTTTACTCTTGAATAAATATTACTTCGATACCTTTATGGAAATACTTACTACCCATAAATAACCGAACCATTTTATATGGGAAACATATATATCTCGTAGGCTTTAGAAACATAAATAATTTAAATATATAAATATATATAGGCCTATATATATATATATATATATATATATATACACTGACATTGGAACCGGGGAGGGGGCCATGGGGGGTATTGCCCCCCCAACTTTTAGCCAAGGGGGGAAAGGGGGGGGGGGCTAGAAAAAGGTCTTGCAACACACTTTTTGATAAGACGAGAAATAGAACAGAAGAAAAAAAAATGGAAGAGAGAATGGAAAGAAAGAAAAAAGAAAGAGAAGGAAGGAAAGATGTACATATACAGATGAAATCGTAAATATAGATTCTCATTTCACATTGCATAGAAAAACAAATCTCAGATGGGCACCTTCAGTTCTAGGAGAAAATGATTTTGGCATCAAAATCTCAACTGAAACACATTGAACAATATTAAAAAAGAGGAATTTGATGTACTGTTTCGAAATGACAGCTCTGGTACGTAGTTTATATATGAGTTGGCAGAAATCAACAAGCAACACTATGTTTCTTCCAAATGTGAATTATTCATTACAAGTTTTATAAATTTCCCAAATTCCAACAGTCGTAACGATGACAATAAAGTGAAATGGAGAAAGGGAACTTCGCACGGCGCACATTTGTGACATTCTAATAATAAAATTCAATAAATCATGTTCCATTTTACCCATGCGTTATTGGATGGAGTAAATGTTATTATTCCAACCGTATTGTTATCGAATGATAAAATTAATTTAGCGTTTTATTTTCTTGGATCAGCCATTCACCAAAACTAGCTTCCTCACCACACTAAAGATTTCATGAATTCCAGAAATTTCGTGTAGTTCCCAAACCCGTAGAATCGTATTTAAAAAAAAAAAAATTCGAAAATTTACCTGCGGGGCTTTATTCCTCCCTCACTTGCCTTCACTTTCACTATGCGCATACAGTTTTTGGGGCTCACAATTGAGTCCTTGCCCGTGGCGCTAAAATGAGCCAGAACGACCCTGCACATACAATAACTATGATTGGCAAATGTCAGTTGGGCACCTCTAGTTCTTCAAAACAATTAATTGTGTCATCTAAATCTTATCTGAAACACGTTAAATCGTGTTGAAAAAGTGGAAATTTAAAAAAATTCCCTGCGGGGCCAGAAGGGGTCCTTTCTCCCTTTCCCCGTGCGGGTCGCGGCTTCGCGTTAAATGGCCTTTGTACAACTTTTCTTATATGGCATTTTCTTTCCCAAACTGAGATCTCCCCTCCCCCATCTTGGTATTTCCAGTATTTTTTCCTTCTGTCCTGAAAAATACCCAAATGTTATTGAATATGTGGCACCCCATACTTCCTTCCTCCGCGGGTCGCAATTGTTGAGCTTGCCCCCCCCCCCCCCACTTTCAAAACGTTCCGACGCCCCTGTATATAGCCTATATATATATATATATATATATATATATATATATATATATATATATATATATATATATATATATATATATATATATATATATATATATATATAAAGGCCTATTGCAAACATACCAACAATGATCGTGAATTAGTCCTACATCAATCCATTTCGCTCGCATAAATCATAAATGTTGTTCAATTATCCAATGTATCTTATTTCTTTATAGAAACATGTATGTGAAATCCAGCTTTGAAATGAAGTTATTACGACAGGAAACACAAGCTATTATGTTGTATTAATGTGAGTGTGTTACAGACATGAAGGAGAAAGAGACCCGGATATGTGATGTGAGTGTGTGAGAGTGAGAGACACATATAGGCGACGGACCGCACACGGCGCCGCAACATTTCAATTATTCCGAGTCAAAAGCGAGCAAGGCGGCCATTAAACAATTCCAGTTCACAGCCGTATAACATGTCGTATCTCGAAGCTACATCGATACATTAAGTTGTGCGGTGATATTAGAACGTTTTCGTTTATTTATATCTGTTACATGACTGTAAACCTGATAAAATATATGTTTCCACACGAAATAAGTGAACGTGGCGTTTCTAATTCGAGTATAATTCTGATGTTGGCAAAGGAGAAATGATTACTTGCGGTTGTAGGTGATAGCGTTACATTGTTATCAATGAGGACTGAAATGTGCGAAGAGACTTTGTTTCCAGATGTGTTTATATTCTTGTTTGGTTTATATCATTGTTTGGGGAACAATGATTTTGTATCAAGTTTCGATGTTAAAAAAAAAATATTCTTTATAAGATGATAGATGTAAAAGATAATGGATTTTTAATGGATAAGGAGAAGATTGAAAATATTTTTCTTTCTACCGAGAGCAAATGTTTGAATTGTAGAGCAAATGTATAAAATTATCATAATAATTTATAATTTATTATAGTTATAATTTAATCATATAGATGATAATTTATTAACTAGATAAAATTATTTGTGAACATTTATTTATGTAGGCCTATGTTGAATGAGTTATATTATTATTAATTTTTCTTCGTAGTGGTTAGATCGCCCTTGTGGTGCCTTCATCCATATCATCATTTGGGTATCAATGATTACGTATCGTGTTTTGAAGTTATTCAACAAAAATTAGGGCATATAGCCTATATAGGTAGGCTTATAGACCCTATATAATTTAAATTGTATTATAATTTTTTAAATCTATTATTATTTAATTATGAAACGACATTTCCACTCTCTGAATTGAGTTTCCCAATAATTTCCATGGAAGGCCATGGAAGACTTATGATTTATGGATGTAGCTAGCCATTTCTTTGCCTAATGCAGCACTACTGATTTAACATAGACATATATTAGTGGAGGTGCCGGGTGCAGAATGAGATAATAATTCATTTATATTGTGTTTAACGACGAACTGTATGAAAACTAAAATGTGCATTTTGGCGTCGGATGAATGGTTAGTGAGAAGATATTCAATTTGACATACTGCAAAAAATTGGTGTTCGTTTTTTTTTTCCCATGTTTTTTTGTCGGATCTCCACAGGTCGAACGGCTACAGCTATCAACTTCAAACTTTTTTCAATATGGTTCCAGGTCTAACTTGGATTTGTATAGTTTTGTGGCATTATCGGGTGGTACCTTTTTTCTTTATGAATTTAAGAAATTTCAAAAATACTCATTAGAATAACACAGCGGAAAAAAAACAAAATATTTTTATTTTCCAAAAAAATGAAATTTTGCGTGAAGTTGAATTACATTTTGATAGACATTTCTGGAAATTTTCAGCTTGATCGGGTCAGCCATTTTGAAGAAAAAACATAAAATGTGTCAAATTGGTACCACTCGAAGCAGTTTTTACCCATTTGTACCCATACTATTACTATCCGCTCGTCTAACAACGCATATATGGCGTTTTCCTAGTTGATAGGCTAATGGGAAGAAAGCGGTTGTGGCCTATTGTATCCTATACATTCACCTATAGACTATAGTACGGAAACCACGATAAACCTCTGTGAAGAAGGAGGGTGACGGCGATAGAACCGAACCCCCGATTCAACCTCATCTCCCAGTTATAGGAGAAAACATCTTACCACTAGCTACTAGTGCCGGTTCCGAGAAGTAGGTACGCCGAATTATAAAACAAAACAAAAAATATTATCATAAACAAATGGTTGTAACTACAAGATTCGAAACATTATATTTGATGTCAAAAGTGAAAACCACATTCTTCAGCTACATAGAAAATCCTTGAAATTACAAGCAATAATAGGGGGAAATCTGTAAAATATCATATTTTTGTTGTTTTTTGTAACATGCTATGTGAGGCCTATACACGCTTTGAATCAGTTCAGTATCTATACGACAGAGGTCTGTTTTATAAGAAGTAAGAACAATAATAATTATACACCAAATCAATTAAAACCATATACGCAGGCCTTCATATAGGCTATTATCGTAAGACATATAATACAAATAAAAATAAAAACAAAGTAAAACACATATCATAACTCATTGAACTCCTCAAGTTAGGCCCAATAAACTCAAATCATGTATTTTTGAAACTTTTACCCAAAGGCTGGTTGTTCACTTTTTGCATCACATATACATTTCTTACTCTTAGTTTTTAATCAAGAGACTTTGTCGGTCTCATTTGAAATTCTCCATCAAGTTAACTTATAACAAGGACAGATTAGATTCGGTACATTTGGTTAAAACGCTGAACACGACTTTTTGAAGGATACACAAATTATAAGAATACTTTGCCGTGAGGTCACATGTTTCTTTGACTTGGAGTATTTTTCTGGTAGCTATAACAAAGTTTAGTACTTGCCATTATTAATTTGTTAAACCTCTCACTGTCTACATGTAGGAAGTCATTTTGTTCTCGTAGAGGATGGATATATGTGACCGTGTTGGATGTAAGTCAGTGGACCGTGGTTGAGTCCTGGGTTGAAGGATGCTTTGTCGGTTTAAAGGGTCACATACCCCGTTTCCCAACCCCATTTCACCGTCTCACCCCTGCGTGCCCTCTTCCGTCATCCAGCCAACCATCCGAAACCACGTACTATGTTTATAACAGCGGTGGTGAGAGAAATAGGGAAAAAACATGTGTATATATAAAATGTTCTTAAAATGAAGACAAATTTCATATATTTTTATTCAGAAGTAATTAGCCTTATTCCTTATACAGGTTATTGGTTAACTGAGTATTAACCATCATGATTTTTTAAAAATATTTTGCAGTCATTTTTTTAGTTATATTTTTTCAAAAATAGTGATGTCCAGTGATATAGGCCTATACACATCAGGCATGATCCCTGGAATATTTGTATTATTCTGTATGGAAATAATCAACTAATAATTGATGGAGCACTCTCAATTTCTAATTTTCAATTAATACTATAGGCCTAATTGCTCAAGAAATTATAATGAAGAAATACTATAATATTTCGAAATGAACATGGCTCGGTTTTGCATTAAATCACATGCTAAGTCATCAAACGTCATAAGTCAGGAGAGTCTCTCTGCTGATAGTAATAGTTTGACGAGCTTCAGCGAGGATCCAATTTGACACACTGAAAAAAATTGGTGTTCGTTTTAATGTTTTTTTTTTTTTTTTTTTTCATCATGTTTTTCTGTCGGTTCTCCGCAGGTCAAACGGCTACAGCTATCAACTTCAAACTTTTTTTCAACATGGTTCCTCATCTAACTTAGATCTGTGAAGTTTTGTGGCATTATCGAGGGATAACTTTTTTTTTTATGAATTTTAGAATTTTCAAAAATACCCATTGGAATAACATGGCGGAAATAATAGAAAATATTTTTATTTTCCAAAAAATTGGAAATTTTGCGTGAATCTCAATTACATTTTGATACACATTCTTTAAAAAGTTTCAACTTGATCGTGTCAGCCATTTTGAAGAAAAAACAAAAAATGTGCTAAATTGGTACCACTCGAAGCAGTTTTTACCCATACTATTACTATTCGCTCGTCTATCAACGCATATATGGCGTTTTCCTAGCCTTTACAATTATTTATATTCAACAGAAAAAGTTGCACCGGTATACGCTGATATATGGTACGTGGTAAACAGTGAACTTATGAAAAGTTACAAAATAACTCGCGTTGCGTATGTCAACAATGTCATTTATTAAAAATATTACATTGTTGACAGTATTTTTGTAATCTTTCGCAGGCCATATTACAATTAGAATGCATTGTTGTTACATTTTATAGGGTCGAACAGAGCTTCCCAGAAGTAAGGGTCAACAGGCTTTTAATGATTCATGTATTTTCAATGCCATATATTTCAAGCCAATTATAGTAGATTTTCTTAACTCTTTTAGCTGTCATATTAATGAATCCATGCAAACTATATACAATAAACTCACGTTGTCTAGTGATCTTTGACATATTGGGAATAGCATGTCTGTCACCATAGCATACTGCCAACTGGCAAGTACAAACAATTAAGTTACTAATTCCGAACATTTTTGTAGAACGCCATGAAGTGGATATGCCTATTGTTATCCACTTTTCAACAATGTGTAACGTCACTTGGAAAATGAAAATAATTTTATGAGGTTAAATGATGGTTAAATACATTTTACATCTATTTCTTCTAATCATTTATATTGGATTCAACGACACACTGTACTGATGACCAAGATCTATTGAATTGATTATGATTACTGAAATTGAGACGATGATTTCTAGTTTTCACTGAAATTAGGAAAATAAATATCGTCATTGTTCGTCAAACTCTAGTTTTAAAGTTGTGATGTCCTTTAAATTTTCAATCCGGCACTCGTCACTGGAATAAACTTTTTTTCGCCTTTCTTTAACAAGTTATTTGCAGCTTTTTTATTAGAAACTGTCGTTCCTTACGCATGCACGCTTCGCATCCTCGCCCGCCTATAAACTATCTCGCGTGTAAGTGTGTGTGTCAGTGTGTGTGTCAGTGTGTGTGCACACGAATGGGAGATTTCGCCCGGGTGCGGGTGTTAGTTCAGAGCATCGAGTGGAACAGTGCATGAACAAGGAACACAGTCCGGAACATTATATATATATGCGGAAGTTACTCTCCATAGAGTATAGTAATAATTCAGAACGTATACTTTACATGCAGAAGTAACTTACAAAATAGTATGCCATCTACAACAGGCCTGCATCCATCAGTATCTATCATATAGTAAAGATATGACAAATAAATAAGTATAAAATCTATTTGTTAGATGAGTGACGGCGAATACTAGGGTTACTTCATCTGAACTGCCTGTCAAGTAGAAAAAAAAATATGAGTCTAAGAATTAAAATTTTCGTCACGCTCACCTGATGGATCTATAAAATATAGGCTGCACACACTAATTTTTGTATTTGTATCGATTGCGTTGTAAAAATAGTTTCAGGTTTTATTTTTATATTTAGGCCTATAGGCCTATATGGTCTAGCGACGCACGCTGACTAGTGTCTAAAATGTATTGGTCGTCGGTGAACGATCAATAAAGATGATGCAGACCTATAATGATATGAGATTAGTGGTTATTAGGTATTTTATTATGTTACTTTAGGTGTTTATTAGGTGTCTTTGGATAGTGGGAAGGAGTCGGTCGTGGCTTGTTATTAACGAACCATCTCGGTATCAACCTAAACGAAAACACCATGAATAACAGGATATTCGATCATGGCGGGAATTGAACCCGATCTCCTGAATGACGGTTCAGTGTGCTATTCACTCGACCACCCGTCTCAATGAAAATAGTTTCCTGAACACTCGATTCATTATAACTTACTGATTGATTTTATAAATATTTCTTATACCTTTTCCGTTTCATCAAAAACTTTTCATTTAATTTTATGCAGGGTATGTAATAACTCTTTGGATAATGGTTATTATCTGAATCAACTTGGATAAATTAAAGAACTCGAAAACAATAGTGAATGATAAATAATAATAATTAGTAATGGTCAAATATTTTCAACATTCAAGCTACGAGATTAACTGCTTTCATATTCATAAATCTTAGTTTCTATGCACTTCTATTATTCCTTCACCGGTACATTAATTATAATTACAATTCACTGGCCGACATCCTTGCTGACAAAGTTGCATCACTGGGACATAAATCTTGCCGATATTTCGCTTAAAGCCACGCCTCGATTCGTTATCGTCCTGCAACCTTAATGAGGATTCCTCATTAGCCCGTTGTTTGCTACCAGTGAGTGGTTTCCCTCGATGCGAGAACGATTGGCTGGGGGGGGGATCTAATCAGCACCGTGTTGGTACGCATCTACGCCCGGCAGAGCGCGAATCGTAGCACGGCGCCGGTATCCAAGGGGCAGTGAGACGATTATTACAGGCATAAACAAGTGCACTGCTCCATTGGGATCTGGCTGGCCATGACGCGTGTAACTAGATCGCTGGCAATGAGTGGAAAGTGCCTGATGACAAGTTTAAAGAGGATAACCAATAAATTATCGAATATAATTGGGATAACTAATTGTGTGTGTGTGTGTTTTTCTTCCTTTTTTTTCTATTGATCTTAATAAAGGATCAGAATAAATCTAAATGTATAAGACTGCTTCTTAATGCGTGGTTTTTATTTGATTTTGAGATCTGGGTGTTTTTGTATGTCTATCAATTCTCAAGAAACTCGTAGGCCTATGTTTATACTCAATCATACCTTCTTGTCAAAATGTTAAATCAAAAGTCAACAATGGGAGTATATAATAATTGAATAAATAAATGTGACAATCTTCTAAAATGTAGCCTTGCTTGATTCAAAATCGTTTACATAGGGATATATATATATATATATATATATATATATATATATATATATATATATATATATATATATATTTATAAATGGCCCTAAATAGGCCTGTGGCTGTATCCGCCACAAAAAAACATGATTAGCATGGTCGATCTAGAGTTTCAACAGATTTCACTTTTGATGTCGCGATACTCTGTGCGAATTGCATTTGGCAGCAGGCTTATGTCATATTTGTATATTTTTCTACATGAACCAACAAGCAGTAACATATAATTGTCAACTTCAATGGAAACAATTACTCATACATGCTCATCACTTTTAATTCATCATAAGGCTGTATGATGTAAGCCAATTCAAGAAAGTACAGTAGCCTATATACGTACACCACATTAAATTACGCGTGAACGACCAACGAAATGTTGTCAGCAAGAACATTATTTCAGATGATGAATTGTTGACTAGAGGATTTTCAAATGTGTGTACTCAAACCTGACGATTTAGTTCATTTCCTAATGTTTTTTGCATCTAGAATAAGCAGGCACAGCATGCACTATAAATAATCTTCTTTTGGTAACAGTTCAAAATAATGTGAAGTTTAATTTGATATAAATAGTTTTTCTGTCTGTATACAACCATCAGAACTTTCGCTAACAGTTCAACGGAAAGTATTAACACGACTGAAAATTAGTATAATTTTGTTTAAATATATAATTATTAGAGGCATACAAACTACATACAGTGTAAACATACTGAATAAGTAGGCCTATACGCTCATAATTAAAAAAAAAACATTGAATAAATTATAAAAAAAGTTGAAAATTATATAAACTAGGAAAACACAGCATAGGCCTATGCGTTGAGTACCGATCAAACATTAAAACATTAAAACATCACAACAATAAAATGAACCATACATCATCATCTTCATTCCATATTCTTTCTTTATGGTCAGATTATGATTTTACATGGTAAAATATTTGACAAGTCATTAATTTAACTTAAAAATACTTGAAATGAAAATTGATTGAAATTGAAATGTTATTATAAATGAATTTTTTATGAACCCACCATACCGTACTACTTGAAGAGGTATGCCATCCAGAAGATAGAAGTCACCGGGCTTCTTATTGGTGCTAGAGGGACTATCCAGAAATTTTCAGAAGAATGTTTGATAAAATTTGGTATAACTTCAATTATCAAAGATATAGTATTAAGCGTATTACGCGATTCAATTATAATTCTTAGAAATCATTTATACAGTCAAAAATAGCTTCATTATTTTAGTCTCAATTTAGCTTCATCTTCAGAATGTTGTTTTTTTGTACGTTCTTATCAATTTTAATTTTAAATTTAATTGTAATTCTGTGTCTAACAAGGCAACCCAATGTACATGGGCAGAGATCCGAATAAAGATTTTTATATAATATCTAAATTGATATTCTGAATGTAAATTTGGACTGAAGTTATGAAATCCTACATTCTGGTTTCGCATACAAGTTTCTCAGAATGTAACAAATATATCAATATTAAAGGGAATAATTTATTTCATAGCAAATTATTACAAATTATTTTGTTTCCACATTTATTTGACTGATGATATTGGGGACTTGAAATGATCTGAAAAAATTACATTACCACCCATTAAAACAAGTGTTGCGCTTTGTTATCTTCACGACCAGAGTAGATTGTTTCAAAGCATGACAGTACCAATAATTATAGTTCATTGAACACTTCATTGTTCCAATCTTTATGCCCGACGGATAACAATGATTACTACTATATTCCTAGAAATTGCATATCTTTTATAGTGTATACTTATCGAACTGAACAATGATGAATTAAAGTCTGCAGTTTATAGGCAATTAGTATGATTGGCTAGGATAATTGTGATTGAAAGTTATTTTCAGATTGTAGAATTAAGAATGGATCCATGTTCTGCACACGGTCTAGTAATTGTCATGAAGGCATATTCAACTCAGAGGCAAGGGGAAAATGTATATTCCATATGTTTGACTTGTGAGGCTCATCTTCCTATTGACATAATATTATTTATATATATATATATATATATATATATATATATATATATATATATATATATATAGGCCTATATATATATATAATATATATATATATATATTATACATATATATATATATTATATATATATATAGGCCTATATATATATATATATATATATATATATATATATATATATATATATATATATATATATATATATATATATATATATATATATATATATATATATATAGGCCTATATATATATAATATATATATATATATATTATATATATATATATATATATATATATATATATATATATATATATATATATATATATATATATATATTATTTGAAACTCTCTTTTCCATGGTACATATTTGAAAATAAAGACATCTTTTGGGTTTATTTCATGCATGGATATTTATTATTTAAATAATAATATCCATGAAATAAACCCAAAAGATGTCTTTATTTTCATATATATATATATATATATATATATATATATATATATATATATATATATATATATATATATATATATATATATATATATATATATATATATATATATAATATATATATATATATATATGAAAATAAAGACATCTTTTGGGTTTATTTCATGGATATTATTATTTAAATAATAAATATCCATGCATGAAATAAACCCAAAAGATGTCTTTATTTTCAAATATGTATCATGGAAAAGAGAGTTTCAAATAATATATATATATATATATATATATATATATATATATATATATATATATATATATATATATTATTATATATATTATTATATATATGTAGAAAGAGAGAGAGAGTTTTATGAGCAGTTTTAGTAGTATTGGTTCATAACCGTCCTAATTTTATTTTTGTCGATCGCATCTTACGATTCAACTGAAATCGTTATCGTAAAATAGGCCTACGACCGCGACAAGATCTGATCCACGATGGTCCAATCAGAAGGGTCAAAACAATACTACACTAGACAAATTAACACTAGTAAGAGAACCAGTTTCTCTTTTGACAGAAAATAAAACAATAGACGCATGCCTAGTTCAGGCTGTTAGCATATTTGGTGGCTTTAGTGCATCATAGAGGTGCAATGCAAACAGTTGGGAGTTCGATAAGCAATGACGACTCAATTGCGAACTAAGATTATTTTAAGCGGGTTTTAAACGGAGACCAAGACTACGACTGAAACCATCGTTAAAACTGTTGGGAATTGACTTTGACGTGGCATACTTCATGAAAGATGCATTTATAGCTATATATCTATCGTCTACACACCTCGTACTGAAAAGTTATATTCGAAATATATCGCAAACTATCCAAATAACTGTGACATTTGTATCAGTTATAGCTTATATAAAAACCTTTATTGGTCCCTGACTCCATAGCGAATAGGATAATAATCAATATAAAATACTGAGAAAAATACAATAAAACCTAATTAAATAACTGATAGGCCTACTGAAATGATATAACATTGAAATAAAATTGAAATAATTAACGATGACATACAAAAATTAGGATACTAATGATAATTGAAAATAATAAAAACATAATAGGCTTATATAAATATTAGTATAGGTGACCTTCTTTTTCCGTGGATATACAAATTGACGAAGTTACTGTGATTTCTCTGTTGCCGCATATACAAAGAAGCGTATCCTACGCGGAAGTTTGTTCCGCAAATCAATTTCAGCGGAAAAAAATTAACTTGCACAATATACGAATTCTAATATTTTCGGTTCGTGTAGGCCTACTTTTTTTTCTTCAAAATTTTAAACTGCATGCAAAAATGAGATTGAATTTGACACCGTATGCAACTCAATAGACCATAGTCTTCTATAAAGTACTAAACTTATAACGTCCTAAATCAACAAGAGGAGAGAGGAAACAAAATTAGATTTCTTGCACTCGCGTTAGTGTTACAGCTGCAGTTTTCTATACAAATACGTATATCTATGATGTCCCAGTTCCACAAGACCTTTAACATTGGCGCCAGGGCAGCTTGGGAGGGTGAAGAACTGTTGGCGCCATGTACATCACTCGTCGACAAATTTCATATTCATCTTTTATTCGGATAATTATTGTCTAAATCCCAACTTATCCTGTCATAAGGTAGGCCTATGCTATAAACTATCATAAATATAGTAGGCCTATAGTTCTACTTTTATGCCTATATTTTAATTTAATTCATTATGAATTTGGCGATATATAGGCCTATGTGATTCATCCATCATCCACTTATAGCCCTACTGTAGATCAAATCAATTTCTCTCTCTGTAACCGCCCATAAATGCCTAAAGACAAATGCCTTTATAATATATTTATAGGCCTAAATGTGCATTAGGCCTACCGGTACACCGGCTGTAGTTTGTTGCAAAAATGAATGTAATAAATGACAATCATAAGCCTAATTGATTTCTGATATGAGCATAACTATAGTTTATCACCAATAATATTAAACTATTAACCCTGTATCTGGTGGTAATTTGAAAATGTATGGGCCTATAATTATTATTGAATTGAATTAAAACCATGTTTACAAGGTAAAAATAACACGTCACTCATAAGAATCCAAACATTATAATTTTTTCTGACTTACATAAGTTAATTATGTTACTCAGAATGAGACATAATGTGCATTTATATATTAATCCATAATATAACTATATATAATATAATATAATATAAAATTAATTATAACTCCATATCAGTCCATAATATAACTAATATATATAATATAATAGGCCTATAATATAATATTAGATATAACTCCATATTAATCCAACATGGTTTTCTACCTCAAAGATAAGCAACAGGTCAACGTCTTTCCACACTTAACGGTATGGGCCCTACTTTAAAAATAAACAATAACAATAATACTAATAGTGTGAAGAATTCATTATCAGTATAAAGAAAGTGGGCCAATATGAAAAGTATTATTTGATATATCTTCCCCAAATACATACATTGGATATAGGCTATTAGAATATTTGTCTGAGAAATCGCGGCACCTCCACCAATATATAAAAGAGGTGATTTAATCGATATGGCCCCGCGCAAGATTCGACAACTATGAAAAGATCATAAGGAATAGCTCTTTATATATGAATACAAATTTATCTTTTATATCTCCGATATAGGCCTATATAACTGTGACAAAGTGTGGGCTTATAATTATATAGGTTATAGGGCTAGAAATATTCTAAAACAAATTGGGCCTAAATTGCCCTAATTTTCAAATTGAAAATTACATCTGTGTTACTGGCAGGGACCCGAACCGGAACCAGAACTGGAACCCGATAAAACCCGTATTTTTGGGTGACTGGAACCGGAACCGGAACCCATATTATAGATTTTCAAGAACCGGAACCGGAACCCCTAAAAATCTTGGGTTTTTTTCGGTTCCATAAATGTTCCATAAAGGTTCTCAATACCTGATTCAGACTCATTATTTACTCATTTTGTTTATAACTTTTTTTTTTTTTTCAACACACATTAAAAATCTTTTACACGGGATTGTTCCGAAAACGCACCAAACCCCCCCCCCACAAAAAAAAACAAAAGACCACCGGAACCGGAACCCTTATTCACACTATAGAACCGGAACCAGAACCAGAACCTTTTTAAACGTAGAACCGGAACCAGAACCGGAACCTTTATTTGAGAAAATTACGAACCGGAACCGATACCGGAATCTTTATTAATTTCGGTTCGGGTCCCTGGTTACTGGATCAGTTTTAGGTTTTTTGGATGAGCGAAGCGAAGACTCAATTACACTTGACCCGAAAAAAATGTACATGTTTTTTTTTTTTTTTTTTTGTTTTTTTTTTTTTTTGTTTTTTTTTTTTTTTGTTCGCGCTCTACAGGTCAGCCGAAAATTCAAATTCGATTGAAACTTGGCATGCCCATGTGTCATCATCTGGATTGAATCCCATTAGTTTTTATACGCAATCGGTTGCACCACTTCTGAGAAAACTAATTTTCCATTTTCCAACTAACCCATAAGAATAAGCCAGAGAAGAATTTTCATAAAAAAAATGTCCTTCAAAAAATTTCAAATTTTCACCAAATTTCAATATAATAATGATACATATTATTCCGAACTTTCATTGGAATCCAACCAGTCGTTTTGATATAAAATATTATATAATGACAAAAAAAAGCAAAAGAAGAATTTTCGTACAAAAAATGTCTTTCGAAAAAATTCAAATTTTCACCAAATCTCAATATAATGATGATACAGATCATTTCGAACTTTCAATAAAATCCAATCAGTCGTTTGGATATAAAAAATTATATAATGACATTTTTACACATCGTTTTGAAGCTATTAAGAAAACCTATTAAATCCAAGCAACAAGTGTCACCAATTAATGGAAAACGATTAAAACAAGGCCTTCTTTATTATAGAAGAAATTATTGAGAATGAGTAATGAATATAAAAGGTGGTTCTCAAGGTGTATATATGTATACAGCTGTCATCACGTTTCATATAGTAGTCTAATATTACAATATAATATAATATTAAATTGCATCTACTATTTCCTTCATGAGAATAGTCTACGAAACAAACCAACCAAATGGAAAGATTGATTTTTAGCTTGAATGCCGTCAAAACAGCAACTTGATATAACAATTTTTGAAAGAATTCAATGTCATTCATTAGCTCATCCATCAACGCGGAAACACATAACGCGTTTTCCTAGTATAAAGATCTATACTATAATTCTGAACTATATCTATATTGAAGATGTATAATATTTTTACAAGTCTGCAATACATAAAAAATATCGTATTTTACTGACTGTCGATTGATATTAGGTCAGTACATGGGCTGTAAGTTCAACGTCTCTTGGGCGCTCATCAGTCATCACAATCAATACGAGTAGGCCTAATTGAGTGCATGGGACTCGATTCAGCG
>OU015462.1:56980160-57342948 GCA_907164805.1 Brachyptera putata
TACATATGAACATCAATGAAAGGAGGGAAATTAGCAATAGGCTCAACAATGGTCACCACTTTCTTTTGAAAATAGAGGGAGATCGATTTCTCTCCACATTTGTTTCACACTATATAAAGGAGCTGCAATGCCACCGCTAGAAGCGTATATAAATAGAAATGATGTTTTTTCAAATGAATGATTAAGTGGATCGATTTATATAATATATATATAATTTATTCGACGGGTTATACACACATATATATATATATATATATATATATATATATATATATATATATATATATATATATATATATATATATATATATATATATATATATATATATATATATATTAAATGCTGCTGGTTATACGGGGGTACGAATGAGCAGATGATAATGAAATGATGGAGTGATGATGGTGAGAGAACGTTTACAATAACCCAATGTCTTACGCGGGACTCGAACCCATGCCCAACCTGAATTCGGTTTCTACCGCTAGCGATAGTTGACTGAGCCACGGGGACGGCTACATATTTATATATGTACCGTGTACATAATATAGGAAATGAATTATTTTCTATCCATATCCATAGCTACATAACATAAGCATATAAAAGGATCCACCATAACTTTATTTATTTATTTTTTTATATTGGGTTTAACGACGCACTGTTATGATAACTAAGATCTAATGGCGTCGGATGGACGATTAATGAGATGATGGGATGATGATATGAAGGTTTCTTGGGTAATAGGAATGATAGTGGGAAGGAAGCGGTCGTGGCCATCTTATTGTAGGAACCATTCCAACATTAGCCTAAACTACAGAGGGAAACCATGAAAAACCTCTGTAAAGATGGTCGGCGGCGGGGATCGAACTGGGTTCGGAATTCCCCTCGCCTCCCAGATCACATGAAGCGAGCGCGTTAACCACTGCTCTTCATGTGCCGGTCATAACTTCATTTTATCAGTCTAGTGAACCAACAAGGTGAATAATTACAACTCAATACTTATTTATTATATTCGATAAAAAAAATGTTATCAGCAGATGACATTGACCATGAGAAGGCACCCGCACGCTATTGTAGGCCTATACGTCAAGATATTTAACAATTATCATATCTTTTGTCAGCTCGGTTGTTATTATTACATGCACACCATGCGAGATAAAAGCAACCGATCCGGTAAATTCAAACTCAAATCACGCACATAAACCATTCTATAACCATGATGCATAACCGAGGCAAGAACCAAGGACATCGGATGAACCAAACAATAGGTATACATACAATCAGGGAAATACGTCTGCCATGTTTCGAGTCTGAAAGGAATCCGATGACCTGAGTTGCATATAGATTGGGTGATTTCACTTTGTGATGGTATATTTCTCTCTCTCTCTCTCTCTCTCTCTCTCTCTCTCTCTCTGTCTCCCTCTCTCTGTCTCTCATATCTATATATATATCTATATCTATATCTATATATATATATATATATATATATATATATATATATATATATATATATATATATATAAATATATATATATATATATATATATATATATATATATATATATATATATATATATATATATATATATATATATATATATATATATATATATATATGTGAACGAAGGTTTTCAGGGCCGCTGATGGATGGTAACGAAGTCTTTGCGGTAATCTGCCCTCTTGGAGTGAGATGTGGTCCTAAAAAGGACCTGTAGTCTCGACGTTTCGGAAGTCCTTGTACTTCCATCCTCAGGAGTCGGTCTGGTCTGCTGAACTGGTCTGCTGAACTGGTCTGCTGGACTGCGATACAGAGAGAGGGAGACAGAAGGATAATTATATATATATTATATATTATATATATATAATATAAATATATATATTATACTATATATTTTATATATAAATAAATTCTTCCCTCCTCTCTCACTCTCTCTCTCTCTCTCTCTCTCTCTCTATCTCTCTCTCTCCTATGCTTAGTTGTTTTACGTGACGGTAACCCGTATTGTGTTATATGTTTGATGACGTTTTGACATGATGTAGCTGTATGTGTTAGTTAAACCTTATCAGTTACGTGAGGATACATTACTATATATGGAATTGTCAAAAAAGAGATAAGTTCCATATATGTATGTATTCTCATACAGTTGAAACGAAAAACGCCCGCTTTCCTGAAAATATTCATGATTTTTTTTTTTTTTTTTTTTTTTTTTTTTCATTGTTGCTTAACGACCCCACCAACAGCTAGGTTATACGGGGGTACGAATGAGCGGGTGATAATGAAACGATGAAGTGATGATAGGTGAAAGGACATTTACAAAAACCCATGCCTTGTGCGGGACTCGAACCCGCGCCCAACGGTGACTTCAGTTACTACCGCTAGCGATAATTGACTTAGCCACCGGGGCGGCTTATTCATGACTGAAATCGAAAGTTTACTGCAACTATTCAATCATACAATACATTTTTTTCACAGTACAAAAAAAAAACATGTTTGAAGGGATAAAAAGTATGATGCTTGGTTTTATAGGCAATAAATATGAAGAAATAAAATGTTGGTTCATATATATTTATCAATAAAACACACTGGTGTAGTGGTGGATAAATATAATTTAGTTATTAAGTTTTTATATGATGTTGATATGTTTTGATAACGTATTTAAATCACATTGAAAAAAGAATCGAATTATTGTAACTATTTCAGTATTCGGAGTAATATACCCATCTGCGTGCATCCATTTAGTAGAGAATCATCCACATTGCTATAACACACAGCCGTTCTTTGAATGCAAATGGTTAAAACCTTTGTAGGAACAGAAGGTTTAGTTAAATATCATCAAAATGAATGAAAATCATAAATAAGTAACAAATCACAGGTGTAACATTTGTTTTCATTCAGTCTTTGAAGTCGTTTCTCAACAGTAAACCCATCACGAAGTATAGAATAATTGCTTTCACTTCTCAATCGGTTGCACAATTTCGATCTTCAAAACAATTACTCGATTACAAATAAAGGGATATAAATATATATTTGATTTGGAGTGTGTTTATAAACGCCCATAATTTGATTACCCTCTCTGATTGACAATATTTCTGAATTGAGCCTTTTTGTGCATGCACATATTTTTGAAGCATTTTATTATTGTGTAGAATTTATTGTTGTATATTTTATAGACAACAAACCTTAGATTGTCAACGATGTTATCGTATAGGCCTACATATAGCAACAATCCTGAATGTTTTTTGATCCTTTTTGTTTCCCTGTATAGAACATAGCTCAGTATATTTGCATCATCTCTTACAAAATGTTCATAAGTCTTGCCGTTTGATTATTATTAGTTTTCTGGTTGTCACAAGAAATTGTAACAAAATATGATAGGATTTTGAATAAATCTGTTTCAATAGAACGGCAAGAATTATGAAAATTTTAATCATCCAATGACATGCCCATTAGTGTGAATATTAATTTTGGCAAGTTTCATCATTTTTAGACATAATTTTTCATTTTTCATTTTGTTACAATCTTTTTTGTGGAATTCCCGCATGCCACAAGTATCTTCAATTATTTTGCCGGTGCATGGAGAAGACGGGACCAAATATATTTATATTTTGTTAAGATTTTATTCAATTCTTCTAAATTTTCTTTTTTCAAATATTTCGATTTCGATATGGTTATAGGGCCTACCCATTAGATATTTAAAAATATAGTTATTTGTCAGGAGTAGTTTTTCTCATTTTTTGATGAAAGTACCAACTAAAATATTTAAAGAACTCGGGTAAACACCAGATAAACTAAAAGCAGTTTCAAATATTTAACGCTCTTTGAAAGACGTAGTCGTGCTCCCAATCGTGAATCTCATCCATGAAAAATCTTCAGCCCCTCAAATTACCACACTATGACTGATATTAGTGTTTGTTTTGTTGTTTTCTTGACATTCTTACATGAATCAAAGTATACCACAAAACTTCTATAGGTCTAATTATTATCACCTAACATACATGAGTCATCATGCCGTTGCTATTCTTCATTACATATCACCTCCGACCTCGGAATTGCTTACATGCAATAAGATATTGCACTTCGTTTGTTCGAATGACAAGCATATAAGCATTAATAACATATTGATTTTTACATGCAATGATAAACCTTTATTCGAAGTACGTGATTGTAGACACGTGTTTTTTTAAATAAAAAACTCTAATCTATCAAGGTAACCTTTACGTATTCTAGAAATTATCATATATTTTAATAACTCACATCTTAATCTGACATAAGCTATGTAGATAATTATACTATAATTTCATACAAAATTGTGTTTATATTAAATAGAAGAAATTCAATCTAAATGCACATGCGTATGCTGCACGTACGTTCACATTTCTGAATCATTAATTTAATTGAATATCAAATATTATAACGTATTCATTCATACAGATAAAACACACAAGGCCTTCTCAGCTGAGTTTAGTTGATGATTAATAACAATCCCAATATGAACAAATGAATAAATAACAATATATTCAAGTTCTACATGATGCTTTTACTTCATAAGAATTTGTCAATCGAAGTTTTCCTTTGAGATAGGTTTATTCAAACTTCGCACAAAGGGCTTTGTACAAAATGCAAATAAAAAACTCAATGTCATTTTGAACAGTACTGCTAAACTTACACAAATATATTGTTGTTCGGAAAGATACAACTATACTCCATACCAGTATCGTGAGTTTTTTTAGGAAAAGTTATCTCATTTCGGTAAATCGGATATACAAAACTGATATATATATATATTTACAAAAAAATTCCCTTGTAAATTTCATACCATCCCATAGCAATTTATTAATAATCGATGACAATCTATATTCCACTCCATTGTATCGTAGACTAAAGATATATATATCTTCAGTCTATGATTGTATGGTATATACAAGTAATAATAAAAATATAGATTTTGATGAACTGAACATGAAAACGAACATGAACATGAAATAAAAAACAGTATTTTAATAGTTTTTTCTATACAATTATGAACCATGATCCTCGCGTGTGAATCACATCAACACAGCAAATCCACCTTCACATTGACTTTAGCCGAGCATTTCCCAATGGAACAGGAAGCGTCAACAATTAGGTGTGATAATAGAAGCTGGGGAAGGCGAGGTGATGCTAATGATGAGTACACAGAGAGTCGAGATGAATGCTGCCATCACTGTCAGCCAATAGAGGCTCGTCCCTGGCCCTGCCACCTTTTCATACCCTTGCCCATTTCACATCTGTCAAATCATTGTTTCGCTTTACCGAACACAGATTACAAAGCGTGTTTATAATTACAATTAGTGTTGACATATGGGATATTAAGGTGTACCCAGTCTCAGTAGAGCAGACATTTCCCGCCAGGGTGATTACACAGGTATAATTTAACAGTGCAAGATACACAATTAACAAATACATCATAAGATGCAGACAATATTTTGTCGGAAATGCTATTGAATCAAATTTTATAATGGCAGAAAAGGTACCAGTAACACTCGATATTTTTGCCATCGATTTTTACCTGAGAGCGTACCGTTACTTTAAAAAACTCATAACATATTGTGAATGTTCATCATAGATCGACATTATTTAAGAATGTATATACTTCTCTGAATGGTGAGAAGTAAATTCACTACTATATGTTGATCAGTAATAAACTAATAAAGTAATAATCTGCGATTGTTCATATGTCACGCTGACACTGAAAATGTCAGGCTGGCTGTGGGTGGGTTTGCCTCAAGTTGGATAGAAATAGAATTTGTAATTCTCGTTTTATTAAAATCATACAGTAATGATTTATAATTATCTTATATGTTCGCTTTGGTTTAAAGCCAATGGGCCAATACCGGATGGTCCCTACAATATAGACCACGACCACTTCATTCCATCTATTCTACACAATTCCTAGAAACCGTCATCTCATTATCATTACAGCTCATAAATCATCCATCTGACGCCAATATATCTTCGTTATCATAATGGTGCGTCAGTAAACCCAATATAAATAAATACATTCTATATATATGTTTTGTTGAATCCAGTATATCCTACTCATAAATGAATATTTTTATGTCGATATATTCTTGAATTAATTTTTATAATGCCTTTCGGAAAAGGCATAAACTCAGTTCTCCAAATGTAAATAATGTATTATCTTTTGTAGGAATCAACCTACTTCTACTTGAATTATCATCAACTTTTTTCATGTACCCTAAATCAAATATGAATAATTTATTAATAATCTGTGAATTCATTGTCCCCCTCAGTAATTTACTGAGTGCGTGCTGAGAATAATCGCAATACTTTTATTGTACAATATAAATACAAATAAGACGTTGAAACTTGAATATTGAAAAGTGAAATGCGATTTGTACGTTGAAAAAATGGTGACATTTAGAAAAGGAGTAAATATAGAGAAACATCAATTAATTGTCTATAGTTATTTTTTTGGTGAATATTAATTATTATATTCATGATTCAGTTACCAAATCCAGATCTTCATCATACCAACAAATATGTCATGTATTTAACTCGTGAATTATAGTTAAAACATTACAGCTAAGAAGTATAACTATGTTTATTCACATGGACTTTCAAGTAAAATAATCTATATCATTCACCGATAAATATGGTTATTAAAATAATTTATTGTTTACCAATTTGGAATTTCGATGGCTCATATCATTCAGAAAATATCACCAAAATGATAATTTCGCTGAGAAAATCAACTCCCACGCTCTCGTTTACAGTTATCTACATATTCTTTTGGAGATAATAATTATTTTCTGAAAATTATATAACTAGGCCTATTCATAAATTATATCAAAAGTTCAAACAGGTTCCAAAAAATCAGAAGTCAAACAGGTTATAAAAACCTTGTAATTGTACTTTATATATAGCATATAATCCTCTAATTATATGAATATACTCTATGCGAGTTAATTGTAAGTAACTTAGAGCCGGTTGTATCAAATGATGATTAGTGAATCAAGCAAAAATTAGCAAATTAACTTGTTATCACCCTTGGTTACCTATGTTATTTTTGTACCTTAAGTAATGATTACCTAATCAATATTTGATTATCAGTTGGTACAATCGGGTCTTACTTGAACATTTTTATAATTACGTTGGAACAATTTTATAACAAAACAGTGTTTGATGAAACATATTTTCCCTACATCTGACACAAGTTAATTGTGTGTGAGCACTAGATCACTTATATCATCTTCTGCCCGTCAATTCTTCGTTCACTTCAAAAGTTATTTGCCTTAACAAGATAATAATTACTCGCAACAAAATGAAGACCTTGTTGATTGAGTTTTTGCTGTGAACCAATTAACAATGATGCTGCATGTATGTTTTTTATTGAAACGTTTTTTGTGGCGCCAACGAAGGGCGTTTCTCTTTTCAACCAATTACTATACTGTTGCTAATAAAAGTATAACCTGATTCTTGAACTATAGTAACACATGGCTATCATTTTTTTTTGCTGTCATTATTTTCGCATTTATTTTTTTAATATTCTACCGATTTTATAATATTCAGTTCTACAGGGGGTCGATAGGTTTGTGAACGATAACTTTTCACGAGTCAAGTTATCAAAAACCAATGACAGTAAAACACAGATTCACTTATACCAAAGATTTGATCAATATTATACATTATAATACAGCTTTAGTTATTTCATCTTTTCATTGAATATTGTTCTAAGATTCTCTCAGTTACGGGCAAGATGCATTGAGCAACCGTCAATGCATCTTGGACCAGGCTTTAAAATTACACTTTATTCATTCACTTATCCATAAACTATTCGAAAATAATCTATAAGTATTTCTAATCGATATAATAAGAGTATATTAATTTATTCATATAGGGTTAAACGACACACTGTACTGATCACCAAGATCTATTGGCGTTTGGGTTTTGTCTATTGGCGATATATGACGTTGGGATGATGAGATTGAAGGTTATTTATTTTTTTATTTTTTTGGGATAAAAAAAGTGGGAATGAGTCAGTCGCTCTTTCTGAAGAAACCATCCCAGTATTAACCTAAACGACAGAGGGAAACCCCTGTCAGGATAGTCGACCATGGCGGGAATCGACGTTCGAACCTCGGTCTCCTGAATGACGGTTCAGCGTGCTAGCCCTCGACCACTCGTCTCAGTAATAAGAGTATGACCAATCATACCGTGCTTGCAATGAAATGAACACAAATAATTGGTATGATTTATACATGAGCGCACACATCGTCGTCATATCTAGTCTTCGAACGGAATTGCGGCTTGCATACCATTGTATTCCATGTCTCCATAAAGCTTCGAACTAACCTACTTCAAGTCGAACGTTGCTGCGCGACGAATTGAGTACGTTGATGACGTACGATGACGTCATAAACACGTATAAAAATTGACCAACTTGAAAACGATAATGACTTTATTGCGAATCAGTGAAACGTTTTCACTGAAATAACGTACACAGAATGTGATTTGTCATTTATGTCAGCCGGAAATAGGTGACAGTAGATGAGAACTGTACCTTCTCTCACCGGATCTAGGTCCCTGCAGATCAACATTGTAGTAAATAATGTACATTTTAATTTAAATAAATTAGAAAATGATAATTTGTAGAACAATGGAGATTTTTAAATTTTGTATATAGTTATCTAGTGTACCTTAATTTTTACCAAGTTTATAGCTTAGTTTAGATTTCAGATGAGTTTTTACCTTAGTTTCTAGTATAAATCTAGTTTTTCCTTTGAGAAGATATTGACATATATATTTTAGACTGCAGTCTATTAGACAACGCTCGATTGTTGTGTCATAAACATGTTTGAAAATTGTTAAATGAATATGACATTAGTTGTTCGACATATTAATTACGAATTATTCAGCAATTAAAATGTCATACCCTTCTGATGCTAAACTCTATAATTTTTGTTTTAATCAACAACCAAAATTTGACGCAACGTCATTGTTTCCCTATGAAAGTGAATGATGAAAGTTTAGTCTTTGAACTTCATTATTATAGCAAATAGTATCTCTGTTTACCTCAATATCACAGTTTTGAAAAACGTGTCTTGATCGCATGTATTCCATATTATACTACAGAAAAAAAAATCATACTCAAATTGTTGCATATATACATTAGATGAATCCACATGTAAAAAAAAGGTTGTCAGTGTACGAAAAAATACACTCTTAACGCAGTGTGAAGTCGACGCTCGACCCCGGATCCTCAGGTTAAAAAGAAACATATAAGTTGGGTAGAAAAATCAGATCGGGTGTCCATTTCTTGATAACATATTATAATAATGCCCAGATCCTTTGTTTATAATTATACCCTTGCATACATGAATATATATTATATATATATATATATATATATATATATATATATATAAGATGTGCCCAACTGATATTTGCCAAACATAGTTATTGTAACTGCAGGGTCAGTCTGGCTCATTTTAGCGCCACGGGCAAGGACTAAATTATGAGCCCCAAAAACTATATGCGCATAGTGAAAGTGAATGCGAGTGATGGAGGAACCAAGCCCCGCAGGGAAATTTTTGTGAATTTATCTTTTTAAATGCGATTCTACGGGTTTGGGAATTGGACGAAATTTCTGGAATTCATGAATTCTTTAGTGTGGTAAGAGCTAGTTTTGCTGAATGGCTGATCCAAGAAGAATCTATGTCTTTCGATAACAATGCTGTTCGAATGATAACATTTTCTCCACCCAATAATGCACAAGTAAAATAGAATACGATTTATGGCATATTATTATTAATAGAATGTTACAAATGTGCGCCGATGGCGCCCCTTAAATTTGACGCCCCTGGCAGTCACCGAACGACCCTTATTGGAAGTTCCCTTTCTCCATTTCATTGTATTGTCATTGTTACGACTGTTGGAATTTTGGAAATTTACAAAATTTACAAAAATTGTAATGAATAATTTATATCTGAAAGAAGCACTGCCGGTAGGGTTGTTTGTTGATTTCTGATAACTAATAACTACTTACCAGAGCTATCATTCCAAAACAGTCCACCAAATTCCTTTAAATCACACCTTTTTCAATATGGTTCAACGTGTTCCAGATGAGATTTAGATGCAAAAATCAATTTTCTCCTAAAACTGAAGGTGCCCATCTGATATTTGATTTTATGCAATGTGAAATATGAATCTATGTACGCTTTTATCTATCTAAATAGGTCTACATCTTTCCTTCTTACTCTTTCTTTCTTTTTTTTCTTTCTTTCCTTCTCTCTTCCTTCTTTTTTTCGTCTTTTCTATTTCTCGTCTTTTCAATTTTTTTTGCAAGACCTTTTTCTTGCCCCCCCTTGCCCCCCCCTGGCCGAAAGTTGGGGGGGGCATTGCCCCCCCTGCCCCCCCCGGTTCCGACGCCAGTGTATATATATATATATATATATATATATATATATATATATATATATATATATATATATATATATGAATGTACATATATACACCACTTGTTTAACACTTAACATATGAACTGAAGACCATACATTACATTATAGCGAACTGTGAAGCGAACACGGAAAAATAAATATCATTCTATTCTTTGTTTCTTATGAAAAACATGGTCAAGCTTGATACAATATGCCATCTGTTGTGGACATTTGCTTGTTCTATTGTAGTTGGATAGGAATGTTTCTTATATTATATTTACAATGCAATAGGAAAATGTACCGAGTGAAAAAATGAAAATACGAATACCAATGAAAATGTAGCACATATACGGTGTGTAACTTTTAAATTCAGGGCTTACTCGGTTATACAACACTATATTATATACATATACATATTTTTTTTCCATTTTTCTGAAAAAATAGTATAATGCATAACTAACTTCGCCACATGCAATGCACTTGGTATATATATTTCGTGGAAAGGAGAATGGAAAATTAACTAAACTATTGGCCTATATAGGACTGTGAAAAATATATAATAGATGAGGAAAATTTTTGACAGGTTTATCCTGTTATTTCACCAATATATCAGTGATTTGTAATTTCTCTCCTATGTAATTCTGATGTAATTCTGTTGATATTATTTTTCATATTTCTCAAAATACTAATTTCTCGTCCATCCAGTTCCTATTGATTCTATTCCTGTCCTATGCATAAAAGATAATTTGTTTTTCCCAAATATTTGTGCCTTATAGTTATAACCTTGGTAATTGATTATACGGAGAAAAATCTCAAATTACTTGAAATCTTTCGTAATGTTAACACTGTGACACTTACTGTTCCATCATTTCATCTTAACGTTAAATAAATGGTGGAGGAGCCGGGAAATCTTTGATAACCACTAATGCATCTTGATAGTCGAATCAAGAATCGGGTAATTAGTATTCACTCTTTAATCTTCATTACTAACATTGAATACTAGACTCAAATATATTATTCCCCGATTAAGGGCGACGAGGTAGGATGCTTTTGACGGAGTTTTACTACTCCATAGTTGATAGTTAGTAACAATGTATATACAAAAAAATCTAATTCAAGTTATTGAATTGTTGGTTCTTGGGATTCAGTCATAATTCGATCGACAAGAAAAAAAATCGATTCATCTTATTATTAACCGATATCTCCTCTTTCTTCATTCCCACATTGTCGAAAATACTTATTAATTAATATTTTCATCGATATCATAACCAACATCGAAATGTATCAAAAACAATTTCTGAATTACTTGAAGACCCATCTAAAACCTATGACTACATTCAGTGTCGAACGGCTTTCAACTGTCATCAGACATTCGCACGTTCATCTCGCTAATAATTTATAACAACTTAAGTGGATTTTATTTTTAACCACTTACAGTTCGAGCATACCTATCACTTTCATGTCGAAAACAAGAGTACCTTGAAGAACCGCAAGATCAACTTCGACCTTGTGACAGAATAATCACCCGCTCGTGAGCTAAGACCATAGACATTATACCCCGTATTGTTGTTTCAGAGACTAATACCGATCCTCGGTTTTATCCTCGATATAATACAGTCAAGTCAATGAAGCTATTATATATTTTTTGTACTGAACTTTATAATTTAGTACGAGCTGTTGATTTTTTTTCATCTTGTGTTGTTGCGTTAAAACGAGAGGGAATAATACACATTGTTTGAGAGATTTTGTTCAAAACGACTTCGTTGAAGACTTTTACGTGATATTATAAGAGATGATATGCATATGGCTGACGTCTGAGTTATAATATAACATGTTATAAGTATGAGCTACAATGTTCAAATGTTCAATATTTCGCTCAAGTGCGACGTTCATATATATATATATATATATATATATATATATATATATATATATGTACACATATATTTATATATATATATATATATATATATATATATATATATATATATATATATATATATATATATATATATATATATATATATTCGCGTTTATAAAAATTGTCGAAAAAACTGACTAGTTATGGTTACGATACTGAAAGATCCAGAAATGTCGACCTTCAATTAAAAATTGTTGATTGGCTGGTATAAAATAAAAATCATCATCATTTCCAAGTTCATACACGAAAGTGGAAAAAAGGTATTTCATAATTTTTCTCCATGTAATTGAATGCAACTGCTATTTTTTTATTCGAACTTGCTCGTACCAACCGATTGTATTATTCTGAATAACATTGCGAAATGCGAAGGTTATTGTCAGTGTCACAGAAGAGTTTCCGTTGGATGCAAAAATCACAATAAAAATGTGATGAAGTGTCCACGGGAGCCGATTAAGCGGAATATCAGGTTTTAGGTGATAACTTCCGAACGGTATGAGATATTGAAATTTTAATAAACAGGAAACACAGATAATTTCATTACCTCCAAGATGATATAAGTAACAACTGATCTAATATCGCGTAATTGCCAAAATAAAACATTTTCAACCTTATACGCCTGACAGTTATGATATAAATAGTTATTACCTATCCTATCTTGAAGGTATTAAAAATATCTGTGTTTCCTGTGTATCTGTGTTATTACCAATCAACTATAATCCGATAAATCGACTCCCATGGAGTGATAGAAATGGGAGTATTCCTTTTTTTATTCCACAACTGAATTTGTGAACCTTCCGAAGGTATTTAGGATAGTAAAGCTATTGCTGAATTTGTGTGGGATGCTATATCGCCTCAGTTCGTTGAAAAAGTAGCTTTCCTATATTTACTGTCACCACGACCGATTCCTTCCCACGACCGCAAAATAAGTTCATAATAAACTTGTGCATCCTTCTTAATGAGTGTTCTACATAAAAATTAATATTTCAAATTCAGGTAATTATTAAATAATTACAAATAATGATACATTATCGTCCCCTCAATGTACATTTATTCAATCGTATTTATTCTCATATATACTGTCACACGACCGATTCCTTCCCATCTCTGCAAAATAAGTTAAAATAACGAACTTGTTCATTCTTCCTGATGGGTAGTCCACATAAAAATCAATATTTTCAATTCAGGTCATTTTTCTCAATGTACATTTTTTCCAATCGTGCATTTAATTATTCTCATTACCATCTTCCAGTAGGTAATTGAAGACGCCCAAATGACAATAAATGTCCCAACATATCCGGCTTGCGGCCTTGTTTTGCGTTGTACTGGGACACACAGACACGAATCAGCTGATATTTGACTTAGTGACCGAGTGAATCACTAACACCTCGCACTTGAGAAGCCGGCAAAACTAACGGTATCTTACTCCTCTTCGCTTATACGTTATAAAGGAAATGTTACCTGTCTGCAGCACCCAGTGGGTCGAAACAGACGGGCGGTGATGGTGGGTGATGGGAGAGACAGACAATCGGAACCGGAAATTGGTTTATATGGTTCACGAGTGAATGGTAATGGCTTTATGAATGACATGGTTTTATGATATGATAGATATAAGCATGGTTGTGGTGTGATCATTAACAAGTGCATAAATAGAAAAAATATTGATATATGAGTATTTTAGAGGTCAATTATGTACTGGATGGCGATCGATGTACAGGTTTTTTTTTGAGATGGTTTCAGTAAATCATCAGATTTTTTCGGGGATATATTTAGGATTTTGAGAGCTACTTATTTGTTGCTACTTGTGGTTTAATTTCGGGGTGGTAAAATGTCCCTTTCTTGAAAGATACCATATACATATTGGTATCAATTGAATTGTTAATTGCGTAATATATATATTTTTTGACGATCCATATAACTCTGATATTCACACATTGGAAATTCAAATTCATTCATTTGAAATATTTATAAATTCATAAGTTATACATTTCTATAAAACATAGAATTTTTTCAACTCGATTATATTTTAGGCGAATAGAGGTTCGCTTCGGTATACAGCCATACACTATGGCCTACTTCCAGTTGATACACATTCTACTATTGGCCTATGTACTTTACTATGTTTCAAGCCATAGTTTATGTCACCAATTATTGCACTCTAAATAACTAGCACAATCACTATCTTAGAAAATTATACGATGGGACATTTATCGCATTCATAACATACATTTATTACATTTTCTATCAAGAATCCATCAAATGATTCGTTCTATATTTTAAAAACAATTTCAAACTTCAAAGTGTGAAAAAACAAGATAATAATGTATACATATCATTATGTAGATATTTTCTATCGTGTGAAAGAACGTCCACCATGGTGAATTGTTCAATTTCCCTTGACATTCTGTATTATATTATGCTGGTAGAATTAAATTAGTTATTACCAGTACACTACATGCATACGACTAGCATTGAAATGTACCATCTTTTACAATGATCTAAAGCTTCTCTGCTTGTTTGACCTTATACCAGTACACACCTTCTACTCGGCATAGTTGTATTGCTAATACCACGAAATGGACTCAATCGCGCATTACACCGTATCCTACATTCCTACTGTCGTTGTATTGTATAATGCTGATTATTGTTTGGTTAGAGACCCCAACAATAGCTAGGTTATACGGGGGTACGAATGAGCGGGTGATAGTAAAACTATGAAATTATGATAAGTGAAAGACGTATACAAAAACCCATGCCTTATGCGGGACTCGGATCCACGCCCAACGGTGACTCCAGTTTCTGAAGCATTTCCTTGAGCTGTGGATGTTGGCTCGATCGTTGATGCAGTTTATACTATAGGAAAATGCTATAAGTGTCATTAAACCATATACCATGAGTGGGTTTTCAAAATTTCAAAATTGGAATTGGAATCCCTGAAATCACTTGAAATCCCTGAAATCACTTGAAATCCCTGAAATCACTTGAAATTCCTGAAATCACTTGAAATCCCCTTGAAATCTGTATGAAATCTTTTGAAATCACCTGAAATCACTTGAAATTCGTGAAATCACTTGAAATCCCTGAAATCACTTGAAATCTCTGAAATCACCTGAAATCTCTGGAATCACCTGAAATCGTACACCAAATTTCAGAGTTGTAAACCCCTCGGTTGTATACTCTATGAAAAACAAACCGAATAATCGAAAATTCAAAAGTTTTTCAAAATTTCAAAAGGTTTTCAAAAAGCAGGTCAAAAAAATACACAACACAAACTTAAAATCCATTCTTCAAAAAAAATCTCAGAAGATGTGATTAATTTTCGCTTTTGAAAAAAAAATTAGTATTTTTCACTTACTCAATTAATTATCAGAAGTTTGCCTAAATAATTACCATCGCTTTTAAAATATAACTTCAACTGAGAAGTTTTTATTTTGCACAAAACATTGATTTATCTCTGCGACCGAACTATATTTACGTGATATAAAATGAAACTAACAAAGTTGAAGCCACGATTTTCCACCCTTTTTCCCGTTCGTGTGCAAAACCCACCCCTATACACGTCCGCTGTCTGTTTTCTACCCTAACCGCCAACGCTGCTCATTTCGATCGAAACGGAAATTGATGCAAGTGAGAGAAATGCATGCACTATGAATAAATAATATAACGAATGCATGTACATATAGCGAACGCATGCAGGAGAATTGCTGAAAAAAAAACTACGATATAATTAATGACAACAAATGTCACGTGTGACATAGCTATAATTTTACTGTAGAACGCTAATGATCTGATTTTATCGACATGCTCTTTAATAAATAATACATGTAGTTTGACACTAAAGGTATTCATTTTTGTTCCACTAAAAGTTTAAGTAGACGACCATAAGAGATATAACTTATATATTGACTATTTAATAGTAAACTATAATGAACGAAATCCATAAATTATTTTCAATGTTTTACGAGATAATTAAATAATATATATATATACCGTATATATATATATATATATATATATATATATATATATATATATATATATATATATATATATATATATATATATATATATATATATATATATATATATATAAATGAACCGTCTGTATTCTTGATTACAGATAAAAATTGAATGTTCTACGGATTATCATTGTGACATATTCTCTGCTTGAAATTGTGTGATACGAAATTATTTTTAAAAATAAATATGTCTTTCTGCTTCATTCCATAAACTTTGACGTCGAAATAAAGACATAAAATACTTGTTTCCAATATGTTCAAAAGGTTTTTAATGTTTTACTTAGTACAAATGGAATAACTATTGATAATGTCCGCATAATTTTGTGCAAACGATATTATTAAACCCAGTGAAAAAATGTATTAAAGATTCACATTTTTTCTAGAATAGGCCTCTCTTCCACTTGGTTGAATTTATTGATAATTAGTGTTGCATGGTTAGGTCAGCACAGTCACTACAAGCGTTGGGGACTCTGAAATTTGATCTGGAGACAACAATACGAAATGCACTTTGCAGTCAAATTATTACAATAATGTGTAACAACAGAAGTACAGAACAACCCCAAGCTCCACAATTTAGTGGATATTCAAAAATAGAATTGGGTCACACAGTTGGTAGGGGTGATTATTTCATCCTATATAAACATAAGTTTATCTAAACTTGACTCTCATTGGGAAGAGAAACATGACACTATAGATTCCATGCGGCGGTGACAGGAAATTCTTTTTCCACTATCTTTTACAAATATAGGTGTTGCTTGTTAACCGTCATGAGTGTATTTGAGACACTAATATTCTCGAAAACTGTGGTTATATGCTGAATAATGGTTTCAATTTTCAATTCATCTATTTTGTACTGTTTGTATACACTCATAAACTGGAAAAGTCTGCATCCAATGATGTATTAACAATGAATTTTGTATTCATCCATTCATAACTAAAATAAAATTATAATTGAACTCAATTTTTCACTTAATTACAATTATGTGCACATGTTGTTACGAGGCTTCCGCTCTATTCTCACTGTACTTTTCACTGTTTAAAATCCTAATAAATAAATATAAATACATTATTTTTAAAAATTATTATTGTAATCATAGTATTTTTTTATAGTGATCGAGCAATTTATTTTATATAAAAACATTTTTTTATATATAAAAAATATAAGTATAACCGTAGTTATCACTTCACACCATATATTAGAGAGTTGTCTGTAACGTATGTATATGATACATCGATGATGCATCACTAAGTGGGTTGACTGTACAAAGATCAGAACTGGCACAGATGAGATTGAGTTGTTGAGTCCTGTTCGAATCCGGGTTGATGCATGGGTGTTTTACTGTTACCACCGATCCAATACAGTTATATGGCAGTGTGATTACAAAACCACATTTCCATTTGCTAGAATGAATTATATAATAAAATGGGTGAAAATACAGTTTTACCTTTCATTGAAATAATGACAGGATGCAACTTAATCACAAACAGATTTTTTAATATATATATATATTGTCTAAAAGTTCATATTTAGAATATTTGATAATAGCACAATTCTCAACAGCGTGAAAATTGATACAATACTGAATAATGTAAAATCTCAACGGATGTTCCAAATGACACAATAGAATACTTGGATATGAGAGAATTGATAGAATAACGATATGATGAGAATTGTAAGTTCGGGCAGGTTTATTCATGTGGTTAAACAATATACCTGCCGAAAATCCAACTTATTGAATAATTGATTGACTGACTGTTAGATTTAGAGTAAATCAACAGCAAAGGAATTATTTTGCAAGGAAATTCAATTGTATGGAATGATATTCTCTATTATAAAATACGCGAAGTGGTAAATAATTTATACATTGATTCACCATGTTTCTTAATATATATTAATTTCTACCATTCATGAAGTATTTCTGTTATATATATATATATATATATATATATATATATATATATATATATATATATATATATATATATTTAATTATTTATATATATATATATATATATATATATATATATATATATATATATATATATATTTATATGATATATAATTTCCAGTGTTGATATTGAGCTGTTGTAATGAGGACACCGTGAATTATGACGATTTTCATTTTGGCTTATATATTACTCAATGTCTACAACCTGCAATAAATCATCATCTTTAATTCATCTATTTCTACCAACATTGAAATTGTCATGAATGATAATGAAAATCAGCCATCAAACTTTCACAATGTTGATATTCCAAATTTCAAAATGAAAGCTCCATTAAAGAATATTGTAACCAGCACATTTAGCGCAGTGATTAGCACGCTCGCTTCTTGTGATCTGGTAGGCGACGGGAACTTCGGACCCAGTTCGATCCCCGCCGCCGACCATCTTTACAGGGGTTTTTCGTGGTTTCCCTCTGTAGTCTAGGCTAATGCTGGGATGGCTCCTACAATAAGTCGGCCATGACCGCTTCCTTCCCACTATCCTTCCCATTAAGCAGGAAACCTTCATCTCATCATCCCATCACCCCATTAATCATCCATCCGACGCCAATAGACCTTCGCTGTCATTACAGTGCGTCGTTGAACCCAATATATATATAAAAAAAAAAGAATATTGTATGATAGTTTACATTATAAGAAATGATAGTATATAGAATAAACAACATTTACATATTACTTTCTGAATATTTCAACCATCCGCATATATATTAAACACATTCAACATTCATTTGATAATGTCATGGTCATATTATAAAATATTTCCAATTCATTAAAACCATTTCATACCGAATCTGACATTATAGGAAATGGTATATGAGATCGACTGGACCTTGGACCTCGCATTCTGTATGCGTAAACGTGAGAGTTGAAACGAGTAATTACGTATTCTGAACCTCATTACACCATTTACAAGCATTGTAATTACATCTACACGGCATGATTAGTTTGTTACAAATAGGAAATTTTGTCTGACTAACAGCTATACTCACTATATATTCAATATAAGTAAAACACTATAATTCCGAGTTCAATTCTGTTTATGTGAAGGTCCTCGTAGGGTGTAACAGTAATTTCCGTATGGTGGTTGAAACGATACATATATACAAGCATTTTGATACTAGTGTGCACAAACTGAAACTGATGGATTTGAATAAATGAAAAGTTAAGTTTTGTATGTTAAAAATGTACTTTTCAGGTACCTGTCTTTCACAAAACTATCAAATTACATGCACACAATTTTCACAGTAGTTATACATAAGATCTTTGTTCATATACACTGAAAAATTGGAGACGAAAATGACCATATTTTCATAACTCTGAAAAATATTACATTTTCGGGCATATAATAAATTTTTCTCACGATGTTATTTCACGTAGATACCAAAAAATCTCCACACAAGTATGGAGTACTTAAATATTTGAAGTTGTTATCTTCAATATATTCAGAGATTCAGGTAACGAAATTCGAGAAAGTATTATTTTGAAATAACTGCATTTGAAAAGTAATAGCACAACAGTGAATCGCACTGAAAAATGAAAAGTGGACCTAAAAAGTGCTGGATGGAAAACCAATATAATCAGACCCACTGCGAATAAGTTGAATGTGTCTTGAAGTATCTAATTGATGAAACATTACACTAGGTATCAATTTGATGCAAAAATGGATCCGCTTTTAAGGTTCTCTCAAAACAGATATAATTGAACTCGACAAAGTAAAAAGTATTATTTATTTGAAAAATGTAGCGTAAAACATTAAAAACAATAAAAACAAAATATAGTTCACACTGTTCTCTTATAAAACTTGACGACATGTTCATAGGATTGTTGAAACTTCGTTATTTTCGGTTGGTGCGATGTTACTACAGAGTACAGTGTAACGACCTCCTCAATGATTAACGACGAAGTTATTTGGGAGTATAATAGGTGAAAGGTGATTGATGAGTGATCAACATGAATGTGTGCTAAATTCGAGTTCAAAGTGTATATGCTCACTTGCATATCTATTCTTGAGATACTGTATTAAGAATTTGATTATTATGTCAATAGTAAGATCGAAGAATCCCACAGTTTCAGAATCAACAAATATGGAGTTTAAAAATTATTTCTCGATTGGATGTCGTTTGCGCATTTTCTAAAATATGACATCTAGTGTAAATAATAAATAATTTGTATGTATTGAATTAGTGTATTTAATATATATATTTACTGTATCAAAATATTATCATACACTCAGAAACGATATCCAAACATTCTATGAATGATCCACAAGAAATTTATGAGAAAAAAAATATTTTTCTCAAATACGATCAAACAATGTTTCCAAAAAATCTACATATCAAATCATTCTCAAATCTCAATCATTCAAATCTATTCACCTCCAATCCTCGCCAACAACAATCTACACTAAACGTACGTTTACCATCATGTAACATGGTCTTCTCCCAAGAAGGGTCCGTGTGCCCGTTTCATGTGCTAATCCCCGACAAAGAGTTGCTCATTCCGTTAGATCTACCTGTCAATGCTCGGTACACGATGTGGCGCAAGTTGCCAATCTAGAGCGGCGGAAGTAAAGACTACTCGCCGGTTATAATCAAACGATCTAATCGAAGACTGTGCAGGAGAAACTAGACAACGCTGTTATGTAATTTCAAGTATATTAAAATGAAACTATTATTTATTTTGTGCTAATGATGATTTGTGAAAGCATAGTTTTGATGGTATGGTACTGTATTTTAGAAATTGAACAGTCAAACGGTTGAAATACCGAATTATATAGGACTATCAATTTCTTAGATAAAAATCATTTTTTAATAATTTTATGTGCTCAGGTTCAATGGACTTAAGATCATCAAGGAGCGTTAAAACCGTTAAAAATTTTATTGGAACATCTGACACGGATTTATTAGCCAAAAAAGATGTGATCTAAATTGAAAAACATTTTTCAATTTTTTGAAACATTTTTGAAAGAATCAATATATATTGTATCAATGGGAGAAAATAAAATGAAGAACATTACATTATTGTAAATGCTGATGGTGGATCAAAAGTATTCGATGATATACTTCTTTTGATGGTTTGAAGCAGTTTCACTACAATACGTACAGACGTATGAAGCCACTACGATCACTTATATGTTAGGTTGACACTGAAAATGTTGAGCTGTGGGTAGCTCCAAATGAATGTCACTACATTTCATTCTGTCATCTATAAAACCTGTCATTGAAAGTGATTTTCTGTCGACATCTCACCTAATTATGACCTACATCTAGGAGGTTGATCGAGGTGATAAACGGCTTATCGGCATCCCAAAAGTAAATTCATGGGGGAATGGGATAGCAGTTAGTATAACCCAACAATTACATCAATTTAGAAATCTATATATGGGCTAATTAGTAAGTACAACAATGTGAAATTCGTATAATATGATACGAGAAAGATAGGGTAATAATATATATTTAACACTTTATCTCTTTTGAGAGCTGATAAAAGTACCTGGTTAAACACGCTTTTACAGAGATCCACGTTACAAATTATATGAAGCGGACAAAGGAAAAAGATAGGCCTATAAAGACAAGTCCAGTTTGATTACCCCTTCCTCTACTTTCTCCTCTCCCTCCCTTTCACCCCTTCACAAATTGACTTCGATAAAAGTGTATTAACACAAAGACATATCTAAATTCTAAATGAAGGCCTGACTACAAATGTTACAACATAAAGTTTGAATAATAATATGTATATTCTGATCAATACATTTCCAGAGACATGGTCTAAATAATACGATAATTGTTTGTAGCTGGAAACAATAAGATTGTTATGGTAAAGCTTCGAAACGTAATCACATAGCTGTAAAAAAATACATCTTTTGCACTGGAATAATTATTGAAGCAAGTCCATAATAATGACATTATGCAATACAAAACTGTTGATATGCATTGTTGGTGCTCACATATACACACACACACACACACACACACTCACACCCATATATATATATATATATATATATATATATTATATATATATATATATATATATATATATATATATATATATATATATATAAATATATATATATATATATATTATTATGGACAGCCCTCTTGAATCATAATGTGAATTTCATATTGAATTAGGTTAATAACGGCCAAAGTCTTATTACACTAATATTATCCATTTCATGAAATATCTCCCAAATATAGATAGTAATAATTAATGTATGGAAATGTCTAGAAATGTAAATGTGATAGCTTGTGATTGCCAGTCATTGAACTTATTTTTGTTTATTATGTTTGAAAGTAACTAAATATGTGACATGCTTCATAATTGTCCACTAACTTCCTATACTTATTAACTTCATGAGAGAAAGTCAAAACATAAAATATATATACTGGTGTCAATTGTTTTAATTTGGGAATCGAATCACTTTTCCTACCATGAAGACTAATTGGTGTATTGTTTTCGATAGTATAGAAAATGTAGGAGAATACAATAGGAAATAGATGAGAAAAAATGTATGTTTTTAGTTTTTGATGATTGCATGATCGATCATGATTGATTGTTTCATGTAATTAGGTAGAATAATGAGATATTAGTGAAATGAACGAATTATATCCGATACATCCGCATTTACTCGAGCATTACTCGTTCATGTCCGGGAAACAAACATGGCGATGGCCGGAAGTTCGTTTGTTTTTCATCATCATGTGATTTGATCAAAACATCCATTATTGTATAGGACGAAGCCCCATCAACAGATCATGCAACCAACCGGAATATGTTGTATATGGAGATAGGGCCGAACTGAACTAACAATTAGGAAGTCTATGCCATAAAAATCAGTGAAAAATATTATAATTATGAAAATATTATATCATCAGGATATACAGTCATATAAAAAGATCAGGTTTACACAATATGAATGAATGAACCTATCAAAAATACGAATTTTAAAATGTACGAAAAAATGAGTTTCATAATTATATTCTAAACAGACAAAATACCTTCATTTTCAATAATGAACACAAATAGTGTGCGAAAGGTGAGAAGAAATGCTTTTTCGTTCTTTCTTCTTTTATTTTTTTCCATTCAGACACATTCTAATCGGCATTGAACCGATTAGGAAATTTAGTTCATATTTTTAAATCATACTGCATGTAAGTAACTGAAAGAAATGATATTGAATTTGTGTGCTTAATTTCAAACGTTGCTCACAAATAATTCATTAGCTCACAATTTCTCCAGATCCATGAATATACGTTCATCATACTGTTGGAAAACAGTTTGACCAAATCGATTTGAAACGGTTCAAATATTTCACGTTTATCACGATTCCCTTAAATGTTTCAGTCAAAACACTTTGGTAATCGAGAAACGCCCACCACAATTGTTTATTCCACCGCCTTGTTGTTGACTTGGAGTTACAGGCACGGCCCTCCAAACCGTTTTGGCCTGTCTATCACACATTTCGCGATTTGACAGTGCCAAATCGTATCAAAACTTTTCGTTTCTGCCCAAAATCGATGGTTTATCAGTAATTTCTGGCTGAATCGATTCGGCTTAACATGTTTCTGAATGTGCGATGAAGGTTTAGTTAACATTTTTATCGTTATAGTTTATGAATACATTGTATAACAATCAAAAACACGTTTCCGATTGTTTTGTTCAATACATTTTGAAATTCATATGATAAGAAAAGACGAAAATTTAGGTTTCACAGAGCGTCAATGGCGTGGTCATGTTGCGTCACGAAAAACAAGTAAAGAGTTTATTAACACCAATGCTCACGCAATACAGCGCTGAATATAGGATGTACTAAAACAACTAATTTAGAAATCTCAGAGAAGAATATCCACACAGAAGCATCGAGGCTAATACCTATGCTAACTGTGGTGAGTATGTATGGACTATCTAGATGTCAAGTAAAATTTATTGTTTCTATTGTGTGGTAAAAACCGTAAAAAAATAATGTTTGGAGTATAAACTGTTCTGAATGAGGAACTGATTTAAATGGCCCACACACTGTAACTGGTAAGCACGGTGGATGGACAAATATCAAAGAGAAAGCTCGGAACTATATAGACATCATGGGTATGGTTATTATAGTTATTAGCAAATAGTATAATGTTTCTTTTTTTGTTTCTTTTTTTGAACAAAACTTCAAAAAAATTCATTTTAATCAAACTCTTCTGATGAATCAATCATATAAACAAATATGTACCGGTATGAAATATATTAACATTTATAAAAAAAAAGAACTGAAGCTCAGTGAAATATTTTGTATATTAACTCTGCTTGATGTATAGTTTGTGTAGGCTGAAACTTACACATCGCTAATAGATATTTATGGTATAGGCCCTGATACTTTCGATTGTATATATTTATATTCAAATTATTTCAATTTAGTAGGCCTACAAGAAAATATTAAAATATAATTATTGGGAATTATATCAATTTTAATTCGATGTGCAATTTAAACTTACCACTTATTCCTTTAATTCGTAGTAAGAGGATTTATAGAGATATCAATAATTTCATGGATTTGATGGATCAATCATAATCTTTAATTGAATATGCAATATATTGCATGACTATTTCTTCAACAAATATCACAATAACACGTATACTAAACTGATCATAAAATACAAACTTTCTGCAACTGAAAAATTTCTGATTTGTATGATATCATTTATACTCATTTATTTTACGGTAAAAATTATTAAATTGAAATCAATCACACAGTTTACATTCTTTCGTGAACTGAACTAGTTTCAAGTTGATTCATCTGTATGAGTAATGAATAGTGAGTAAGACGACCACCAAAAACTTGAATATTTAAACCATAGAACAAAGATGATTCACACAAACATTCGAAGACGAAAATCAAAATAAAGAGATAAGAAAAGATATTTTAGACACTATTAAAATCAAAATAAATCTTGAAATAAATTTTAAAACTTCAATAGAGATTCACAACGAACATTTTGGAAATTCGTTTTGGTTTTGGTTGATGCAGAAAAAATATAACCATGAAATTTCGTCTGTAAGAGCATGTGCGAGCATCATTGAACAGAACATAAGAATCAAAATGTTGAAACTATATAATAATGATGAATAATAATCATTTTACAATAATCCCAATTGATCACATGGTGATGCTGCCTAACGACCCCACCAACACCTAGGTTATACTGGGATGCATGTTTGACATGTCTGCTATATAGGCCCACATAGTGTACAATATACATAATTTAAATATAAATAAAAAATACCATTTCATGATTTCATTTTATACTCACTTATATAAATATAACATTACGAAATAATACCCATTCTAGCCTCCCATTATGCAGATCAACCTGGATTAATACACGGCCACCTCTAATAATGCGGTGCAAGTTTGATTACATAATACCTCAGCTCTGAAATCACAGCTCTACCAACTGCGGCTCACGAAAAGGTGGGGTTTTAATGAACGCCTGCGGCACCCACAATGTACAATTATAATAATACGTTGTGCGAAATGTAATGTCAGTTTGAAACTCACCACAATTGGCGTATCTCGTCGTGATGACGACCAGAACAGCCAAGAGTAAATGCCAAGATGACATTCCTATGTAAATAATCCTGGAACAAAAAGAAGACAAAGATATTAATATATTTTATAATAGATATGATCTGATTTATTGTGCAACTTGCATTTAGAAGTTTTGAATCTTTGGAGTATGGAAGAGTGCGTAGTTTTTAGGAGCGATTGCACTACTATTGTTTTCCCTATTCCATATGCATTTTTTGTATCCATATTTCAAAATAATATGATTTTTTTTTATCACCATCAAAAACTTAACACAAAGTTATATATAGGTATATATTATTATATCTCATATTTATATTATATTTTTTATTATATATTATATATTATATATATATATTCCATTATCAGGATCACCCTTGTGGTGCCCCATCCGAACGATCCTATCTTTCATTCATAGCCTCAATTGGGGAACAATGATTTTGAATCAAGTTTCGGTGTTATAAAAAAAAGTTCCATTATTAAATCTATATAATATATATATAATATAGATCAAGATGATGACCTGAAATTACAGAGCATAAACCCGCGTGTTCTATGTTGTTAATATCCCGGTATGTTGAAGGCCTACTGCTGCTTTACAAACATTAACGTAGAAAGTCGGGAAAGTTATTAGACAACTGTAATTAATTAATTACAACAATTATTAATTAAGTGATTTTCATCTTTAAGCCCTGTCAATAAAGGATAATCAGAGCTTGTCATGTGTAGCTAATTGCACAACCTACTTAAATCTAAATTTTACAATATTTTTCAGTTTAAATGTGTCTGTTTATTTAACTGCACAACTTTATCAAATTGTAATCATTTAGTATTAATTATACGATAAAATGTGATAAAAATTTAGAATACGAATACAAAGATGAATTAATTGAATGTGGGAATAATAGATTCAAAATGGAACAATAAAATAAATGAACACTAGATGATGGATGAACATTAAATATTCATTTCCTTGGGTTGTATTGAAGATTTTTGGAGTTTTCACAAATGAATGTAGTGTCTAGATATTATTTTGATATAAATTCAGACTTGATGATTGAGATATTTACTCAAACTCATTACTCGAGTGTATTGTGTTTCATTCAATTTCACTTCATCCATTCAGTTTTGGAAAAGTACGTTTCAGAGCGTAGTAATAATATAGAATTTATTAAAAAACAAATATCAAATCATAGTGCAAGTTTTTGAATGGGTATAACATATTACTTGAGTTATTTTGTTTAATCTCATTTAGATTATCCATTCAGTTTTGGAAAAGTACGTTTCAGAGAGTAGTAATAATATAGAATCTATTGAAAAATAAATATCAAGTCATAATGCAAGTTTTTGAATAGGTAACATAGTACTTGAGTTATTTTGTTTAATCTCATTTAGTTCATCTACTCAGTTATAGAAAAGTACGTTTCTGAGATCAGTAATAATATAGAATTTATCAGAAAACAAATACAAAATTACAGTGCAAGTTATCGAATGTGTTAATGTAAAAATATCGTATGAACTGTCAGCCGCGTTCTGAATTATTGAAGACACGTTACAACCGCCAGTAGCAACTCGATCATTAGTAATGGTCTCTTGGTTTTGTTATTAGTGACACCTGGTACGACTTTATTTGGGGTGTTGGAGGTGCACGTATACGTAATGCAAAATTGTTTGGTCAATATTGTGCTGACCCGACTTGGAAATCAATACATTAGGACAGGTGTTGGTTAACTCAATAGTTATATACTCACGATTAACGATAACAATTATGAAGTTATGGAAATAATGTCCATGTATGATATTTATATTATTTTATTAGTGTCAACAGAATAACATTGAGCCTCAATTGAAGATCTTGATCAGTGCCGATAACTAACAATTAATATTATTTTACACGTATTCATCATAGCTTCATGGGTACAAATTTGGAATTATTACTTTTCCCTTAGAAGCAGTTCGAACTTTATTTCAATATTGGTTAGAAGAGCTCTAAATAACTTGTATACTTTATCCAGATACAAACTTGGTGTAGAGATATTCTTGCGATGTTTTTGATAATATCCAAAAAAATATGTGCATATATATTATATATATATATATATATATATATATATATATATATATATATATATATATATATATATATATATATATATATATATATATATATATTCATGCGCAGGGTTCCCTTTCTTGAATAGGACAGGTAGGGATTGGAATGGGCTTAGTAGAAGTATATTTGAGGGGGATGAAATAGGGTTGAAGCTATTCCGTCAGAAGGTTAGGGAGGCGATAGGATAGGATAGATAGGGAACTTGCCACCGCTCATTTATGTTCAATTGCAAGTTTCAATAATGAAAAAAAAAAAATATATATATATGTATATATATATATATATATATATATATATATATATACTCCCGGTCGAGACGTATGTTTTACGACATGGCTAAAATATCCCATATATGTATGTATATATATATATATATATATATATATATATGTATATATGAATATATATTTAAATATATTTTTATATTATGTATATCGGACTATATACTTATATGGGCAACCCAAACACGATTCCGGTAGGTCTAAGCCAAGTGCCAAATAAAAAAGAAAGAGTTTTAGAGAGAGACTAAATATCCGTTTCAGTTATTGTGTTATTTTCACTATTATTCTAGTATATCTATGATTTATGAATTACGAATCACGACCGTCAGTGCGTTCCACATACTTTCTGAGAGAGCGAAGACCGTGAACAGGCAAATACACGCATGCGTGGCCCAATACCTTCTATCACACGTAGCTTGGAAAAGCTCTACTTTTCTTATAATCAGGGCCGGCTCGTGGGCAGGGCGACCCGGGGTCCCGCCCGGGGCGCAAAATGTTTGGGGCGCTACATTTTTTTTTAAAATAAATGAACATGGAATACTTGATACGAAATTATTGTTAATATGCGATTACGAAGTGATAAGGAGGTCCATTTGAAAGGTGACATGTCGTCAGTTGAGTTCTTGAATATATATAGTATAGGAATGTATACAAAGTATACGGAAGTAACAATGATTCTTCTCTTCCTATTCAACTCTTATTTTCTCCATATAATCTTCATTTATAATGTTCTTTACATTTGCGCTTGCTCATCAAATGATGATAATTGTTTATGAGCGCGTCACGGCCTATTGACGGTTGAAGGGTGAACATGGCATGAAAATTGGATGACCTCGCGCAGTATTCATCAGCCCAATTAATATTTTCCTTGGATCAACAGAAGGGTAGGAATGTTTTATATATCCGGAGAGTTTCTATAATATCTTTTAAAATCAGTTTAAAATGTCCAAAAAGCCAAATTTTTCGCCTCCGGCGGCTGGGGCAGAGACCCCGCCTAGGATCTTTGAAAACATTTCAAGTAGTGTCTTGGGGCTCGCCCAGGGCGCCAGAATCCCACGAGCCGGCCCTGCTTATAATTAAGGCTATCTTTATTCAAACTCACGCATTCCATACTTGACATGATTGAAATAATCAACTCGAATGACCGCGTGCAATTGTGGAGTGAAATAAGTGTCTTAATCGGCAATGATATATATTATAATGAAGACCAGTGTGATTTCATTGGTAATCGTCAGTTTCCCTATAAATTATGTATTTGTACACATATATATATATATATATATATATATATATATATATATATATATATATATATATATATATATATATATATATATACGTGTGTGTGTGTGTGTGTACATATATATAAATGTAAGTACGAGCATCAGATACTTGACTCAGATTCAGTGTTCCCCAAATATTACTAATCAGTGTGATGAATGATAATCTTGAATCTTGATAATATATTCATAATAATATGTTCAATTTGAAATAAGTACAATATTCAATGAATCATGAATGAAATTAAAACTCTTCACTACACCCAATACTGATCGTTTGGATAGAATTATTATTTATGAATCAAGACAAAATTAATAATTCAATCCATTTTTACCTAAATCACTCTCACTAATCACTCAAAAACGTGCTTCCTTCAATACACTACCTTGCAGTGTATGGGGAACCGAGTTTTTATGATTGGTATCCGTGGTATGTCCCTGATAGGTTCATCGCCTGACGTAGGTGTTCCACAGATTGTCTGGGTCAGTAATAACACCACGAGCTAAGAGGTATAAAAGAAGACCCGGATATTTTTATATACGTCATCTTATATCCTCTATCAACGGCCTGCACTGACCTACTGTGTGAATAAACGCAACAAAACCTAATAAAAAATACATAAATAATTATATATAAACACTAGACACGCCAATAAAATACATCTTTTCAAGATAGAATAAACTGTGCCGAATATTGATCAAGCATGTCAATTTCTGTCCGATGAAAATAACAAACTAATCCAATGAGAAAAAATGAAATAGTATATTGGAGTAAGAATAACTTTAGAATTGCACTTATTTTTCGACATTCTTGACTGATTTTCTCTCCCTCCCTCCCTCCTCTCTCTCTCTCTCTCTCTCTCTCTCTCTCTCTCTCTCTCTCTCTCTCTCTCTCTCTCTCTCTCTCTCTCTCTCTCTCTCTCTCTCTCTCTCTCTCTCTCTCTCTCTCTCTCTCTCTCTCTCTCTCTCTCTCTCTCTCTCTCTCTCTCTCTCTCTGTAGGAGCGAGAATAACTAACTCGAGCAAGATCACAACACTTGGATGCTCATTGCATTGAGGAAGACTAATTTAGTCATTTTTTGTGAATCATCTTCAAATTGGTACTTGGAATTAATAATGATAGATTCAAGATTGGGGATGTCACTCAATCATACTGCACTTTAGATGCGACGTTGTTTCCAAAAACCGTGAGAAAATATTCTTTCTTCCGGGAAATGTCATCTTTTTGAGGACTGCTAATGTCAGCTGTTCATAATACCAGTAAAATTCTAGCTCAATGATGAATATAAATAATCCAATCAAAATATAATTATAATTCTCAAACTCAGATAACCAATTAGATTGGGCCAGGGGGTGTTTCCATCACTTCTCCTAGGGCAGTCTTCTTATCAGTCGGTTCCTGCCAGTTCCGACTTCTTCCTTTTCTTCAACTATACTATCCTCTGAATAAACGAATCCATTCCAATTGATTGTGTGAACACGACGTAATGATTCTTGGCCTCAAACTTAATTGTAATCAATTTTGGATACATTTCGAGATAAACGGCTCACTTCTTTAATTCGATCGAATCGTTGAAGAACACAATATCATAAAATATATCTATTTTTACTTCTTCATAATGAATATATGATGAAAGCTATATTTAGATATCAATCAATTGTGACGTTTTTTAGTAAAGTGATTCTTGGAAATATTATTAGTATAAGTATAGGCCTATGTATGATACTAAGTGTTTCTAATGGAATAACTTTGTGTATGATGTATGTTAAAAGTGCGTGTATCATTTGAATTCTAATAATAGTGTCTAGCTCAAAGCAACAGCGTCTCGACAACGTGTCAAAACGTTCTCAATTCATTTGTATACAACCTAATAACTTACTAATAAATCTTCTTCACGAAAAGCCGGAAATTAAATTCAAATTAATATTTCTTCAAAAAAGTCCAATGACATCGAATATACAAAGACAAAAATTATATTTGAGTGATGTGACTAAATCACGACAAAAAGCCATCACACCCGGAAGAAAAGTATTTTTATTATTTTTGAAAATAAAGACGACACTTTTTTCCGTATCAAGTCTATTATTTAATACAATTATATAAAAGTAAATTATATTGTTATCTTGAGAAGCAGTGAATGAGATCAATATGATGTGACCTAGCTCCATTATAACCCTCATTACTCGTTACAGTGCACATTGTTGTACGACCGATGTTATTTAGCCTTGACAACAAATTACTCTTTTTATAAAATAGTGATCAATTCACTCTTTTCATTTTATAGATTGTTAGCTACGACGAAGTATCACAATACTATATCAGTATTTCTAATGTCTGATACATAGTTGAGAGTCAGGAATTTGAAAGGTTTACGCTAAATTTGGCATTTGAAATTATGAATTCGTATTACCCAAAATTATAGATGGCTTGTTGGGAGTTGACGCTCAAATGCGCATTCTGGTATAGCATTCTGGTATATATTCTGGTATTCTGGTAGCTTCGGAAAGCTTTGTTTAGGTGATACTGAAAGTAGATCTTCGAGGGGTTTCGGACGGTCACCATAGTCACAAAGCTTATGAATAACTAAACTTCATAAGTCACTATACCAACTATAGATATATTTTGTTGCACCTCCCATAGCAATGAAATAATTTCAATATTTGTGAATTTCAATTTTTTTTTCGAACCTATATGAAAATTATAGAGTAGGCCTACGGTCTACCTATATCAGCTTCGTAAATGTATATGCAACTTATACTTTATTGTAAGTCTTAATATATATAACTTTGATATATGTAGTTATCTTAATTTAGAAAATGAGATTTCTACCAAGTCATAAACATTACTTGAACACTAACCACCAACAGCAAGCACTATACTGCATACAACTATCAACTCTATATAAATTTCCCGATTTAATTTCGAATCAGTTAGATTTATTGTAACTATTGTATAGCTTCACGGCCAACCGGACTAGAAATAACCATTTAAAAGGTCAGGGTTTTGAATTTTGAACAGACCACGTTACCTACCACCTTACTTGCAGTATTTATAACTCGGATTCACAAAACTTCAACTGATTAAAATCAACCATATCCATATCGAAGACAAACACGTAATGGAAAGTAATATATAGTTTACAAGTTGGTCCACAGTAAATTATACTCAGGATACCCATTCATCTCATAATGTAACCAAAAATAAATAATATATAAAAAAGAGATTGCATAAAAACATAATAGGAATCAGGGTTTCAAGTTTCAGAGTCTATAAAGCTCTATAGAGCTTCATACTTATAGAGTATATGATAGTTACAGAGTTATAGAGTTTATATACATACGAATTATCCGAGTCTAAAATATAGGATAATATATAGGATGTATAATTGTAAGATACCGCGCAGACAAGTCGCATATCTCAGATATATGAAATAAATTAAAATCCTATTTTTCTAGGCAAAGTGTCAAGTACCACAATTATCAACCAGTTGTTTTCAGGGTTCAAGGGAGGGGGAAGTTGGGGTGATGTATTATATAGTTAGTGAGTAAACTTTTGAAAAATAAACTCTAAATTCTATTAGAATATTATTTTTTCAATACATCGAGGAAGCCAAGCCTAATTGCTAAGTTAAGCCTGACGTAAGTTAATTGCTTGTTAATTAGGTTCCTGTGAATGAAAAATAATTTAATATCGCTTAGATTTCTAATAGCTTTCTTAATAGCTTTGATTGATGTGAAATAATTACATTATCATTTTTTTATCACCCAAGCGGCTGATCCGATATATGTGAAACTTCGGAATAATCTGTATAATGGTTCTAGTTTTCGTCAGTAGTAATTTTTTAAGGGATCATATAGCTTTAAAAAAATAATGTTCCAATAGTGGTCGTCATACGCAATCATGAATCAAAGAGTTATTTCTTTGATGTGGGGTGAGGTATTTGGATTTTTTTTTCAATTGTGTCATTATTGTTAATATTGGTTTCTTATATTGTTGTTGGAGTATTGTGTATGTAATATATAATTCATCATATCATTTTCCAAACACATGTATAATAAGGTATGATTTTGTAGAAAAAAAAAAAATATTGGAAATAAAAAAATTGTTATTATTATTATAGCAGTGTTAAAAAAAACACTATAAAACACATATACGCTTGCAAAATAAAATGTACGATTGTAGTGTGTAATACACTGCAATGACGTAACGTTTCCTCGCATCAGATATCTATTTTAATACAATAGGTTCTAGAAAATAGTACACATCAACTTGGTAATGCTCTTTTCGTTTTTATAAATAGTATTACTGCAAGTAAAACACATATTTTATGGCACGATACACGATGTTCCATCATCACGGCACGAGATACAGACAAGTGGGTGGAATAAATTTTATGAATGAAATAGGCCTATATACTATAATGTTTACTTGGGTACAGGAAATACTGTACTGTTCTTGTCGTCTTGATGAATATACGGAATGAGGAAATACTCATTAAAATAAATTATATATTTTGGATAATTTCTGAAAAGTAAAAGATCCAAGATAATTTTTTGTATCGACATCTTAACTCTATATTGAGTTGTTTTGCCCCATTTAAGGCTATGGATGAAAGTAGCATCGTTTGAACGGATCACCACAAGGGCGATCTTTCCACCAATTTTGTTTATTTGAAAAAAAATCCAAGGTAAGTAGATTTATTACATTTGTATATAACGTGCATGAGTATTTTTCTTGATCAAATTTAATAACATTTCACATACGGTACCTGATTTCCTTATTTTAATTGAATTTGGAGTTTTTCAAAAGTGGTCATTGAACCAAAAATGCATCACTTCTATAAAAATAGAATGTAATGATGCGAATAACGTTATAAAATCACCACATGTCTCAGAATATAGTTGTTTGACCTTTGTTTACATAGTAATCCGCGCGGAGGAGGGATTTCACTTCAACAAAACTGTTAATAATATCGGCATCGTCATAGCTGTCTAATACGTCACAACTCGACATCGTTTTCTAATAAAACAGCACTTTCTGGTTTTCCTCTTGAGTTTCACATCGCCTACCATATGCTAGCATCTAGACGACACAGTAACATATCCTCAGCAGTGGCGTAGCAGTGATGAGGATAACGGTATTCTCAACTAGGGGTGCTCAATCAAACTGATTGATTGATTATCGATCTATTGGAGACCCCTTCAACAGTTAGATTATTTTGGGGGGAAAGCGATGCTCAAAAAACATTTAATATGTGGAACTCGAACCCGATTTCAGTAACCAACTCCAAGATTTGGTCAATAGTGTCCGACATGATGTTGAAACTAATTTCGTGTTACACTAATGAATGATGATGATTATTTATTAACTATGAATTAGGATATTTGGGGGTACGATTACGAACAAGATGATGAAAGAATAATGATGTTTATAAAATCCCTTGCTCTGTATGTTGAACTTATTCATTCATCCATCCATTTATTGATCCACAAATTAGCACATGATACTGCAGGTACAGGAAACATTAAAACTCGAAAAAAAAAGTGGACGGAAAGAGATGAATGAGAAGAATAGTGGATAGATATAATAAGATGATGAAATAGGACGTTCGACTTGGAAAGAATAAATTGAAGTACCGGTAGGAAATATTTTAGCATATAGTTGAATCACGAACGTTTGGTTATATGGGCAGGTAGTACACATAGGGTAGTGAATAGTGAAGGGTGGTAGGCCTATAAACAGTTGTGCAAAGATAAAGAGGGTTGTGCGTGAATAAGATGTGGGAGTGTATTCGAAAACGGACTGATTCACTGATACTGAGACGGATACTGGAACTAGTAATTAAAACAGTTGTGGAAATGAGATTTTTTAAAAATAATAATGATATTTAAAACAGTTTTATCTAAAAGAAGTAAAACTATGTTTCACAGGTTAGTTTACTGGTGAGATTTTACACTACGCCACTGGATGAAACATCACAACATGCTACTGTTCTTTTTGTCCCCCTTTTGTTTCATTTCCCCTCCCTTGTCATGTCAATCTATACATCTAGTTAACTAACAATCACTCTAATCAAGTCCGTTGTCCGGAGCCCATTGATCGCGTGACTAAATCATGTGGTAAATTATAATATTCTCTCGGTTTATAGGACTTTTTCTTGTACCCGTTTCTAGAATAGTGTCAAGCGGTATTCATCATGTCGGATCAATTGTGATGATAGGTGGGAATCATACCATGGCATTTAGATCTAAATTACTTAATAAGAAGTATTCTTTGAAATACTCAGTTGTCAACACATTGATATTTATAATGGTTATTTAATATATATATATATATATATATATATATATATATATATATATATATATATATATATATATATATATATATATATATATATATATATATATATATATATATATATTAACAAAAGTGGTAAAGCACAGACAGTATCATACTTTTAGATATTCGAGAAAAATAATACAAATATTCTTATTGTTTTGAATTTGTTAGTTTAATCCAGATTTAAGTTTAGATTCATATTACCGGGATACAATATCTCAATTATATACAATGATTAAAATGGCCATTATAAATGATTATATAATATAACAGAATAATTATATAACAACAGCTATTTCATGAATGATCAAAGCACATTAAACTGTGCAAGTTTTTTTTATGAATTATCATCAGGAAAGTCGTATCGATGCATTCGAGCATTTCTGTCGCGCATTCATCTCTCTACAGCCCGTAGACATTCAAACGACCGAATTGAAATGTTTTTAATAATATTGCAAATTCTACTGACTTCCATCATCTGAATATTTTCTCCATTCACAGTATCTATCTACCTACAAATTCCACTAACCTATGTATGTAGAATGCAATTTAGAATTGATATATTGCAACCTACAATCCATTTCTCCCCAACGACTTGGTGTAAAGTAGTTTTAATATCTTCATTTATATTATGTATCGGAGATTATATGAATAATAGAATGAATTGAAATTCAGATGAATAATACGATAAAAGCAATCAACCTAATTATTTCAAAACCTCTCTTTCAATAACAGGAAAAAATTATGCCTCGTGTTTTCCTCTTCTAATTTTGTTTGTCGCTTCACGTAAAACTCGATTCAATATTAATTTTTACATAATTGATTCGAATTTCTAATAATCAATAAAACGTCGAATTACTCTACGTCACGTCAGTCAAAGTACGTTCATAGTTTATCGTGAATCATATAGTACATGTTTGTGTATCCAGCTACTCCAATCAATACCAAACCGGACTAGAATAACACGGATTATAATCATATTCTATGAATAGATAAATATCATACTGTATATTCATATATGAAAACACTTCTAGAAGCGGAATCAACTGTCGAAAAAGTATTTTTTATAGTCACACGTCACTTCAGATCCTACTCGTGAGTTAATAATTATAGTTAGGGTTGCGTATAATTCTATAATGATGGTGTATACCACCGATATGGATGAAGTCTTTAAATAAAATGAATGCAAAAATGAACTATTGCGTGTGGAACAGTGTTTATATAGGCCTACATACAGGTAAAACGAGAAACTGAAATCACATTTTTGCGAGCAGTTTTACGGGATGCTACAATTTCATTTGCTATGATATATAACTTATATATATATATATATATATATATATATATATATATATATATATATATATTTATATATATATATATATATATATGTACATATATATATATATATATATATATAAATATATATATATTTATATATACATATTTGGTTCAACGACGCCCTGTGATGACAACTTTCAACATAAACATGTAACAAGGCATACCTATGTGAAAAGTAAGAAAATACATAAGTAATACAGTACATAAGAGTTTGAAGTAATAGGCCTAATTGAACAAGATGACATTGAGTGAACGTTTTGTTTGAGGAAAATGTAAAAGATTAGACTATATATTTATTCATGTTGTTAACACCCTTCTTGTTATCTCCGAAGATAAACATCTCAGTTCCTTTCCCTCTAGATCTACTACGTGTATTGTTCTAGAACAGCTTCAATTTCGTCGCCGTAATTTAAAACATTTTTGCGTAATGAAAAACTAATAAAAGTAAAATCATATCCTTTTTCGAACTTATCAAAATTATAGAGTATTATCATAGTAATTATTATAGGTTCATTGAGTATCTATCTCATGAAATGTTATCAACAAATCGAATAAATATGTGACACGCTCAAAACTTTTATACTCAAAAAGACTGAGCCTGTAGCTATCTTGATTTCTTAAAAATGGTTATTTCCAGACGAAAATATATTTTAAATGCAATCAATAATATCGAAATGTAATATAACGAAACCATATTCAGAAATGATCACGAATTAGTATTCTTCAACACTATTCGGTTTACAGCATCATTCACAACCAACTCTAGATAAATATATCAATATATACTGAATTAATTACACATTCAATTCAATAATGGGTTAAACACATCGTATATAGGCCTAATATAGCACATCATCCAAGTTAGGTTTAATAGTTCCTGCGTGCGTATAATTGTTGCTAATCAATAAAGTTCATAATCACAGCACAACTGCTCGATAAAACAAAAGAAGAGTCAAGGTATGTGCAAGTTTTGTTTGCCACTCTGAATATTAATTACAAAGAGAAATCATATTATAATGCACGATATGATCTTTTGGTCTTTGACCATTCTAAAACCATTCGTATATGTTCCGATTCTCAATTTAGTTCCTATTCCATTTTTATTAAAACGATGTTAAGCATAACTGCATTGAAATAATATGTGGTTCACTAAAAAATATAACTAAAAAATATTTTCAAACAGACGGAATTGACAATTTACAGTTTTATTTTTATACATAGATTTTTTGCCAGTATGGGTATAGACCAAAGAATACATTAGAACATTCTTTGGTCCATGATATAGACATAATATACATATTTTTCGTTGAACTTCCGAGATAAAATCCGTATCGTGTTCAAAACGTCATATAGCTAGCTCTTGATGAATGACAGATGCGACAAGTCGCGATATTTTTTGAATCAAATGAATTCACAATAGCAACGCCTTTTGAATGAAAATAACATATCATCAATATGTAATACAAATATTATAACAGGTATCTGACATCCGTAATGAAAAAGTGACCTAGTTATCTAATATACGGGCCGGACAAGTGTACAGTTTTTGGCGCTATAGTCGATGACAAAATTATATATATATATATAAAAATTATTAATATATTTCAATCACCTAAACTATTTTAGCATATTAACAAATCCAAAATTTTCAAAATGAAAAAATGTAATCAGTTTGTTATTTACCTTTGATTGTTAAAAATTCCTCAAATAATAGTTTATAAAAAACACGCACACCACATAATTCACAGTGTAACTTGTATCTAGATTGATAGACTCGCTAACAACGTTCTCACTGTAAAGCCAGGTGACCACTGAAATTTAAATCCGGTTGTATCTCCACTTTACTGCAGACGATTACTTTTCAACATAGTGACCGACTTTCAAACTCCCGGCTCTACTGAGCTTCTACGTCACGCTATACGACGGTGTGACGCACTTAAAAAACTGATTCAGTTTCGTTATTCGCTACCAGATGGAAGCATGATGCAATTTTAATTGTACGTTAAAACAACAAGTTGGTATAGCGTAGTTTGGGATTAATTAGATTTTTTTCATGAGAAATTGTTGACATTTTAATTATCGCCAAAAATTAGCTCGTATGTATAGTGAAATATTGCGGGAAGGGGGGGGGGGGGGGGGGGTACATGATTCAGTAGTCAATAGTGAAAGATTTGGGTTATATATAATCTTTTTCATCAAATTATTACTCATGATTTGTGAGTAATAAAACTTGCAATAGATCTAGAACAGTTAGTATACATTTTAAAAAGGAATAAAAACGCTGGATTTTTAAAATACTTGTGATTGTTTTGTACAAAATGTTTTGATATTTATATTCGTACTTCTCATAACTTTTTATAACTCTTAAAGTAACCTATCATTCTTGAGATATAAGGTCGTGAGTACACTTCAGTGGTCGATCAAGCCTCATTACAACAATGCATAGTGAAAGAAAAAAAACAATATAGGCCCTACGCATTAAAACTAGCAGACAATGTGATAAGCACTCTACGTAAAGCATATAGAAAAAATAGCCGCAAAATAAGCGTCTGGATTGTATTTGAATTTAAATTTGAAATTTGAAAATTTGAAAGATCTAATAATATATAGGATAACAAATTTAAATAAATATAATATCTTAGGAAGAAAAGACGAAGGAGAGGATAGTAGTAGTAGTGAAGAAAAGGAAGAAGTCGGAACTGGCAGGAACCGACTGATAAGAAGACTGCCCTAGAAAAAGTGTTGGAAACACCCCCTGGCCCAAGTAATTGGTTATCTGGGTTTTGAGAAATATATATATATCATATAATGTATTCAGTGTGTAGCCATTTTTTTTCTCATATCATGTGCATTTTCTTATTTTTTACTATTCTTTTTCTAAATAATTGATTAATCAACTACAAAACTTTTTTTTTCTAGAATTTAGCTCAATATTATCATTATTTTTCTGTACCATTCACTAATTTGTTATATTCGTTATTTTTTTCTATTCTGTGTCCATAGGCAACCTTCTTCAAAAGGCAGAGTCTTTATTTTAAATGAATAAAGAATTTATATATATGATTTGTGACGACAAGAACCCGAGTGTTTGCAATGAGGTTTTCCCGGTTCATCCATTCGATAATTTTTATATTATTTTCAAATTTTGTAACAAAATGTTGTCAATAAGTCGTCAATATACCAGAAAAAGTGGGAAAAACATGCAACTGCGTATTTGGAATAAACGGATGAGTACGATGTAGTCCAATCGACTAAAGATTCTTAAACAGATTATTTATTTCGCAAAATTTATATTCCAATGATTTATGAATAGTTCATTCAAAATAACTACAATGTTGATGTGAAATTTCGCAAACCGTTCACACGCTGTCAAATAATAACTTTTATTTTCTACTCATCTGAGGTCTGAATTCAATGATTGAAAGAGTTTTACAAAAAATGAGCTCTGACTAGCCCGTATGAGCGAAGTTTAATATTCTCCTAACGACTCTACTAACAGCCAAGTTAATTGAGGGTACGAACGAGAGAGAACTCTCCAAGCGGAGCTTGACCCTTTCCCGATATGACTTCAACTTCTTAAGCCCAATAAATCAGTGCCTTACCTAACTGCGCTTGAGGAACGGCTATAAAAATAAAAACATAGAACAATAGTGAACCTAGTGACTGGGGTGAAACATAAAAAGGTTACACCTCTACTATCACGTATCCAAGTCTCGATAATAATACTGTAGGGGTTTTCCAGACAGTTCTTTCAGTTGTGTTTCTTCATAAAAACTACAACTGACGTCTATGGATGCACCACAAAAAAAACTATGTCAAGGTCATACACCTTATACACAACAGTTTAATGGCTGAACTATTCGGTCTTCTCGACACAAAGCCTGCCAGAACCTACCTTACCTTCTCGATTACGGTATTGGATGGCTCAAGAGACCAGAACGGACGTTGAAAAAGAAAGCTGGCATCACCTACGCAATAACCAATACGGAAAACACGCGGATCTGTCAAACAATTGACATGAAGATACAGCTTCCATGTCAAGACCATTTGGTGCTGCACCTCCGGGCATTCCGCGAACAGTTGAGAAAACTAGTAGTTGGTAATTGGAATGGCCACAATGACGTAGTTTTCATTGAAGACAATCATCTACTAATGATGGTGTAGACCAATTCAGTAATTAACTTTCATTTACATTTCTTTGATGTCGAGTTTAACGACGCCCTGTACTGACGACTACGATCTATTGGTGTCTGTGAATGATGTATGAGATGGTGGGATGATGAGATGAAAAGTTGTTTTATTATGTGTTTTTGGATGGTGGGAATGAGTCGGTCGTGGTCTTGTTATAACCATCCCAGTATTGACCTGAACGACAGTGGAAAACCACGAAAAGCCCCTGTCAGGATGATCGATCGTAGCGGAAATCGAACCCCGGTCTCCTGAATAACAGTTCAGTTTGTGCTAGTCACTCAACCTCTCATCGAAGTCAGTAATTAACGTATACATAAAGAAATGAATTCTTACATTTGCAATATATTTGAATGAATAGAAGATGGAAGATTTTCTGAAGAAAGTAACAAAGAGAAGAATAGAAGAAATAAGACAAATAGCAACAAATAGCTTATAAAAACAGAGAAATTAATCGTTTCTATTTTTTTTCCATGTTCACGAACCAGTGTCATTGAGTAAAAAGTATATCAACCCCGAGATAATTTCATGCTCTTTAATGAATGTGACATTCTATTTTTGTGAGTTCAATCAGTTTTAAGATTTTGAGTTTCAAGTTTTAAGGCCTACGTCAATAAATGTCACCACATTCTTGGTATTTATATTGACGTATTATTCTTGAAACTGATTGAATTCACAAAATAGAATGTCATTTTAATTAAAGAACATACAATTATCTTGGAGATGATATACTTTTTATTCAATCACACCTGGTTCGTGAACATCGAAAAAAGTGGTAAATATAAGTCTCTATTTTTATAACCACCGTGCATGCATTCCTTTAATTCTCGTATTCTCGGGATATATTTACAAATTACAATCATAGTTTTATTTTGATCACGTTTTGGTTGCTAGAAGTTGTCATGGGAGCTAACATGACCAAGATTGTTTTTTATCTTCACACCATTGTTAAGCACAATGACGTATTGCCCAATGACCAGCTGGCCAAGTCAACCACATCAGAGCAGGCCTGATGGTTCACAGACCAGAGAGTGGATTGGAAACAGCAAATAATTGATGAGGAGGAATGACATCATAGCAATCCAATGACTGACTGAATCATATACTAAAAAGTCTTTGAACTGAATACTAAATGGTGAAAAAATAAATAGAATTGAGTCATTGAATATTATTATAAGTAGGCCTAGGCACTATAGAATAAAATAATCATAAGGTTTAGGGTTCTAGCCAACTATTAACATTGTTTGATCCAATTTTTTTTTAAAACGTGTTTGAGCAAAGAATATAAAATAGGTATTTTTGGTCACCTTTTTTATTGGAGAATATGCAAAGATGACGACAAAAACACACATATGCTTTTGGAAAATTAATTTTACTGAAATTTAAGATATATAAATATTTTAATTGATGGTGTTATATTTATTTCAGGTCACAAAAATGTGATTGATATATGGCTTCAGCATTCAATTAAATAAAAGTTATATCTAAGAGCTGTTTCTTCATTTTATAACACTCTTTGTCTATCTTTTTTAGTTTTCAGTTGTAATTTGTGAATTGTAAGCATGCTGAATAACTATGTAGAGGCTAACTTCTCAAGTACCATTGTGATATCTACATTTTGAAATATGATGAATACAGTATATGAACATTTAAATTTGCTTTAGAGTAAATTTTGAAATTTGCACACAAACATTCAATTCAAAATGATTATAACAATATAACTTTTCTCAGGAATAATTTTGGAAATGTTCTATCATAATATTTAAAATGACTACCTGGAGTCAAAATGGCAAACATATAAATAGCTCAAACTGGCAGTCAAGTATTGTAATCAGCATCACCATAGTTAATTAGTTACCCATTCTTTCGTTCTTACTTTTTACAAACTCTCAGAATAGGCTTACTTCAAATCCTTGTGCGATTTTTCAGGTTTCCAGTGTAATTAGATGTATCCACGTTCCAGTATCTTTGGGGTCGCCCACGGCGATAAGGTCTGAAGTTCGGGCCCAGACCAAGTTCGGACCGCCTCGGTCGAGTGGAAGCCTTATGGTGATCGGAGTGTATGGAGGGAGTACTGAACCTTGTGTTTCTATTATTTTATTTCGTTTTCTTGTCCCTTTTCTCCTCAACCATCGTCTTCTTTTATTTAGTTTTATATCATCTTATCTTACTTTTCTAGCTTGTTCTATCTTGCTCCCTCCACATGCTTGAAACATCCACAAACGTTGACAACTATGGCAAAGTACACCGACATAAACATAGTCGCAAAATGAACTCGCTGTCGACGTGCCTTTTAAACCCTGACACTAACCAACTTGCTGTATTGAACATATGTGTGGAGATGACATTGGGTATGTATTTTTCACATGTATCATATTTGAGTCAATAACAGAATAGGTTCTCAAAGATACAGAATCTGAAAGTGAGTAATGAGTTGATATTCTGATCTTATTTCTAGTGGATATGTTTACTAATTCACTTGAATAGAATAATATACAAAATATAAACACTCTGTCAAGCTGATGACCTTGGTACTTGGACTACTTTCTATTTCAGCAATATGTCTATCAAGTATTCCTGATCCTAATAACCTGGGTATTGATTGATATGTGGTCAAGGACCACTATTATTTGGGAATACCAGATCAATATACTAATAAATAAGTCAAATTCAGGTATTTATTCATCACTATTTTATTTGTATAAAGATTATAGGTTAATACCGGTACATAGGAAAATAGTTAAGTATCCTACAACTGAAGCGACAGCATTTCAAAGATACAATATAAAAAGTTTGTTCCTGAATATAAAGAATTTGGGAAATATAATATCAAGGCAAATATTTTGGCAATTTTTCAAGAAACATTGTGTTTCATTAAACATGGCATTGCATATTTTGTAAAAATTATCAACTAGAGCTAAGATATAAGAGCACCGCATACCAACTGAGAAAAAATACAAAGGAATTACAAACAATCCATTTGAAAGTGGAATTAAAGATCATTACTTCCCTAGATGCATTGCACGAGTATTGTTTTGGTAAAAATTAGGAAATATTCTCGATTAAAAATTGTATGTAAGTATTATGTTCAAGAGAAAGCCTATATGCATTATGTAGGGTATATGTATAAAAAAAATCAGATTTTGTGACAACATGTCACACTAAAAGAGATAAAGAAGTATTTTCATCATACAAATCACCACTAATTGAGTAATTGATCATCATAATGAATTAAAAGTAGTTGCTAACAACTAGTTAGTTGAAACTTGAAACTACATTAAAAATCATTGAAGCAAAGTTAATAATCTGATATTAAAATAAGTAAGTAAACTGCGCTACTTTTTATAATTACTGTAATTACGAGCTAGACCCTGTCGATGTTATTTATTGTACCGTGATTGGTAACGGTTCCTCTTCATCCGACTATTGCAGACGTTGCCATCTGGTTGACTCCGCAGGTACCGTCTCCTCTATACACTCGGTAATAGCCCTGGAAACAGAGTATTAATACTTTACGCATGCACTCGTACCAAGAAATATGCTCACTATTGGCAATTGATCAGTTTCAAGTGTTTCACTTTAGCAACACTTTTTCCAGTATTGACGTAAGCTTGACATTTTTCTTCTTCGCAATAAAAAAAAAATGAAAAGAAAAAAAAAGGTTGTCATACCTAGCTACGAGTAAATAGTTCCTTCGAAATTAATAAAGTATCTGGGAAAAGGCCGAATATTTCCGGAAAACCTACGTTCTTTCAAGAACCATATTGGAACACTATTCAAGTAAACAACTAGGCCCTACCATTAAACAAAACCAACAAACAGAATTCCCGAGTTTAGCAACGCCTGCCATAGATTTGGTGTTGTAACGGATGTTGCCTAATACTGATTGTTCATCTGGGATTTGAATACCGGTAATTAGAAAAACAACTCATAAAAAAAAAAATTGTCATTTTAAAACTACCTTTGTGAGAATTAACGGTATGAACGCTCACATGCCTGAGTCCTAGATGGCTGTGGACGCTTATATGCGGCGATTATGCTGGACACGTCGTGAGCATATATGATACACGTCCTTACACTTTCCAATACGTTGCATTTAATATCTCAACAAAATAATGTCGCATTGACATGGAACTTGCACTGGCATCTAGGAGATAGATTGAGAACTTGATGTTTGGAAAATAATGAAATCCAGTCAGCTGTTATTGTTATTCTAAAACATTGTTTTAGGCTGCAAGTGTGAAATTGACAAGCCTCTGAATGCTAACTAACAACGATATTGTTTCACGTATCAAGTCCAACAACATATAAATACAATGAAACCTCTATCCATCGTTTTCCAAGGGATCAGGAAAATAAAACCATCCATGCAGGAAAACGATCCATCTAGGAAAATTTAATATTGATTATATGGGAGTAGGGTAAGAAAAAATGAATGATACAAGCAGGAAAACGATGGATCCAGGAACGATGCATATAGGTTTCACTGTACCGTACAATGAAACCACTTGTTTCTGCTATGAATGTTACGATTGATTATTGTTTGCTCAACAACCCCACCAACAGCTAGGATATACGGGGGTTCGAATGAGCAGGTGATAATGCATCGACGAAGTGATGATAGGTGAAAGGACGTTTACAAAAATCTATGCCTTACGCGGGACTCGAACCCACGCCTAACGGAGACTTCAGTTTCTGTAGCAATGTCTCAGCTGACTGAGGTACCGAGGGCGTCTTATGGAAGGCCATTTAAACACAAGTATCTGTGCGATATAGCCAGGATAAAACCCAGCCTGGGAGGTAGGGTAGTGATTTCTTAACCTGGCTGTCAAGTAGTTAAGAGTCTCGAAGAAAACAAAAGTAATAAAAAACCTACAGTACCTGTTCGCCCCACTTGTCGCCCCAGCTGTTCTTAACGATCCAGTAGGGAAGTGTTTTTTTAAAGATTGGATAGTCTGAAAGAAGTATTAAAACAATTACTACGATGTAATTTATAGCTTACCTGTTCACCCCAGTGTGGGCCCCAGCTATTCTTTACAATCCAGTACGGCAAGATCTTGTGCCGTATTGACGTTTCTGCAAAAATAGCAGCATTGATATTCTTATTCTTAAATAATAAATAATAACCGACTAGTGTTTTTATTAAACTTTACGAACAAGTATAGCTATGACAAATATGACTTTCACTTATGGCTGCTACTGTAGTGGGGTTGACACTGATCGACATGAACTGTTTTAAGGCAAACTTATCGAACTTAAACTAAGTTTTGGTCTAATCGGTGGAACCATTTTCAGAAACCTGCTGGGTGTAGAGTTGTTAAAAACCCATAGATTTGCAGTAGTAAGAGTAAGAAAAAAAAAATTTTAAATGACTTCAACCTTTCCACAATGTGACCAAGCACATATCATGATAAATTAGAGTTTTTTTACCACAGTTTGGAGAAAATAATAAAAATATTTATCACGAAAGATAGAATTAGTTGAAACATGTTGCATGTGAGCCCCAGCTATTCTTTCAATCATGACTCAAGATCTTGCATATGATTTTGATAGCAGATTCGATATTTATTTATAATAAAATCCGACTATGTACTTATTAAACTTTAACGTTCTAGTTAGAATAATTACTTTATTAGGCTACTAGTACGTAATGGGCTACAAAATACACTTAATGAACAATAATTGATAAAACTGAAATGCATAAAAAAAAGATAACTATCTAGTACAATGTGCCAATCAGCATCAGGGTTGTGTCAGGTCAACTTTCTTAGGTTTCAAGTTTTTTTTTATGACGGTGAGGGTCAAGCAAGGTTTGTGTGAATTGGACATCAAAACTATATTTCAAGGTTTGAACCTTATCCCATCAAACCCTGAGCATCACTCAACATACCGTAATACTGAAACAGATCGGCACTGTAGGCTTATTGGCCTAACATATATTTATCATAAAATATGAGGTTTACCTTGATACGGGTAAATAATTCCTCTATAGGCCTAATTAATAAAGTATCTTGGAATGTGGCCTAATATTTCCTGAAGGCGATTAGGCCTACATTATTTCAAGAACTGCATTGGATTATTATTCAAATGAATAACCAACTTCAATCGTACAATTTGGCAAAGCAATTAAATTGGCTGACCTAAATCCATTGCCTCTCATAGCATTAGCCAACAATCGTTCGTTGATAAACTACAGTAGCATATATCTATTAATAAACAGTTGAATAGTGAAAAAAATGTTGAATTTAATCAGATGCATTACGAATTTCTACAGAGTGGGTGGTGCGTTGACCTGCGAAAAAAAAAAAAAAAAAAAATCTTGCGAACAAAGCAAACTTACTGTGAACACCGTAGCCGACAATCAGTACTCCGTGGTCCAGATTGTTTGGATCGCACAGCATCTTCCACGGGTGAGAGACTCCGCCCATGTAGAACTGCATGGCGTTGGCGTTGATGCCGATCGAGATGGGCCCGTTCTTCACCAGCCACTGCGCCATCTCAGTCTCGTTGGCCGTGATATTCAGACCACCGGTCACCGTTACCTTCCGAGACAACAAATATTAGTACGGGTGTGTGAGCACTCCAATTTTCAAGTTCGAGTTTTGAGTTTCGAGTTGAAATTCAGCTATCTCAAAAATTTTGAGTTCGATTTTCTTTTCTTCTAGTTTTGTTGTAGGGTCTACCTGAATTGTTCTGAATATAAAATGTAATTTTTCCCAAATTTTGGGTTCCAGAAGTTGCTATATCGATAAGCATATCTCGGCCTAGCATCGGTCAAAAACACGTTTCTTAAATTTGTTATTGGGCGGTGTATACTAAATGTATGGCCTGCTGAAAATGGTCGCTCTAGTAATTTGTACTTCACTCAAAACCAATTGAAAACTCAATACTTAAAAGGGATTAATGATTGATTTTTTTTTCGAACTCAAACTCGAAACTCGGGATTTTCACTCAAACTTAAATTCTCAAACTCGTACACCCCTGAATATTAAAGAGCTGTTGAGATGCGTTAATGTAGAGCTAGGTGTACGAACGTTACTGAGACAAGTGGTCAAGTGGCTAGTACACTTAACCGTCATACAGGAAACCAGGGTTCGATTTCTGCCATGGTCGACCATCCTGACAGGGATTCATCGTGGTTTGCCTCTGTCAATCAGGTCCTGATAATTCAACACGCTCGCGACCGATCGGTCAGAGGAACTCACCTTGACTTCGGACTTGTTGAAGTGACACTTCTCGTCCGCTCCGTCGTAAGGATAATCGGTCTCCGTTTCGAGGCCGCCGATCTCGGTGATGGCATTGTACGCGTTTGACGGTAGTCCTCCTTCGCAGCCGCTGTCTACTTTGTCACAGTCCACCAGTTCTGTGACGACAAGAATACGTTATATCGCATCACGATTACAAAAGTTGCAAAGCATTGCAATAGGTATATTTCTGTTGCAAATTTTGTGACACATTATTTACAAGACACAAATGCATTGTGGTGCATTATTTCAAGTTGTAAAAATATTTTGTTATAATTTGTACTGCAAAATGAGTATTTCAATCTACTGGTACTACTTTTGATCTGGCTACAGTAGGCCCTATCTTCTTTTCAACATTATATTATTTCCACTTAGTAGGCCTATTTCTCTTTCGTTGATCATATTTAGTCCATTACCGGTGCTTCAAGTTTTACATCATCAAACCTGTCACAAAAATCTGACCCTGATTATGGTTCTTGAGTTTTTTCATTTCACAATTTTATGAGTGGCATTTAGGAGACCTTCAAAAGTTGAACTGCAAAGCTGATTTGAAATTTTGGTTTGACAACTTGGCTTTAATACGTATTTAGCCTTGTGGTGCCCTGTCAACTTCAAATGATCCTGATCAATTTGTCACCCATAGCCTCAATTTGGAAACAATGACTTCATGCCATTTATTTAATGACACTTAACGTCCCCACCAACAGCTAGGTTATATAGGTGTCTTTATGATACGTTTTCGATGGTTACGACAAAGAAGATGATTGACTACGTGTATTTACCTTGCTCCGAGAGGGAGAGAAGTTGACCCCTACGGAGTGCCCATTGACCTTCAATATTGCCGGTCACTGAGAAGGCCCAGCAAGATCCACACATACCCTGCAAGCAACGACATTCAGTCTAGACACATCCAAGCTACATCAAGCCTGTCTAGTATCAGAGATCCGGTAGGCCCTATCTAGATTCAAGATAGATTCTAGATACACGCAAACAGAAAAACAATATCATCCTTATAATTGATATCGACTTTCCTCTTTTTACGGAAATTGAATAATGAGTCGATACAATTGATTATCGACAGGCCTATCACTTCTACTAAGTAGTAACTTCTAGGGGTGTGCAAGTACAAGAATTTGTGTTCGAGTCGAGTTCGAGTTCAAGAGAAAATTGTGAGTTTCGAGTTCGACTTCCAAAAACAAAAAAACAAAAAAAATGGCTCCATTAAATATTGAGTTTTTAATTACTTCTGAGTAAAGTTCATATAGTAAACCCTCGTTTATTCGAATTCTAAGAGACCCCATACATCAAAATTTGATTTGAAAACAATTCGAATTAAAAAAAATGTTTTCGAGAAACTCGAACTCAAAAATTCAAGTGCTCGCACGCCCCTAGTAATTTCTGATACCTTCAATTGGAACCCCAATTACCGGTAACTTCGTCCACATTCGAAGCGCTACTCCTAAATCATACCTGGTTTTTCACGGGTGTCACAATATTGTAGTGTCTCCAGTCATATTCTGGCGGTAGAGTAATCTGAGGAATCTCGGCTTTGTGCAACTCGGGAATGTTTTCTTTCTTCAGTTCCGGTTTCAAACCAAGGTGATGCTTCTTGAATTCCTTGCCTAGACGAAAGATATGAATATAACAAAACTGACAAATAATATACTAGCAGTATTAATAATTTAGTAGCCTATCCATGTGTTCCTCAAAACAATACTCACCTTATTTTTCTCATACAGTATCATTTGTTTCTGTTACTCTGTATCATCATCTATCAATCATTCATCTCTCATATCACCCATAACACATTGATATTTATTTACTAGCAATATTATCAGACGCAAATGTTCTTATTCATGATCATTAGTAGAGGACTACCTCATACCCAGTTAAGTTTGATGATGTTTCAGCCTGAGCAAAATACCTACTCGAATTTACTTTCAATTTCATGTCGTAAATTTAAAATACTTACAATACAAAAAAGATGAATGCCAAAAATTATTAAAGTGTACAGTATTTATCTATTTAACAATACGTAGTAGGCCTACATACTCAAAATAGCAGGTCTAGCTAGTGGTACACAAAATGTATTCAACTGTCTAATGGACACCAGAAATGATTTAATATAGTGTTAAGTGTTAATAAGCTAGCTAATATATTGGTAAACCATTTGCATGTGATGAAATTATCAACATCGAAGTCCAATAATGTGTTCATATAGGATACTTGAATAAGTAAAACGAGTAGCCAAAACTTCTTCTATGGCAGTCTTATAACAATCGGTTCCTGCCAGTTGGGGCTTAAATTTATAAAAAATTATGAATAATATAATTGATAAAAATAAATAATATAGGCCTACAATAAATGAATAATAAATAATTTACAAATTTATAAAAGTAAAAAATTACAAAGTCCACACAATTATACTATAGGCTAACAAACAAAACAGTAGGCCCATGCCAATTACCAAATTTATTCCAACAGAAGTTCCAATCTCTCGAACATGTACTACTAACTTGTGAGATCGGCGAATCGCGTGGCTCCGTAAATCCCGGTGCCCCGCTCCGTCCTCCTCAGCGCCTCGACCTTCTTCATGTTGGCCCGGTAGATGTGGAACCGTCGCTTCAGCTCCTCGTGCGACGAGTACACCTTGTCGTGCTCGGCCATGAACTGGTGGAACATGCCGAGGTGGATGTCGTGAGTTCCGCCGCCGATCTTCGACGACCTCTTGACCCTGTTCGTGCCGGGCGCTGGCGTGCACGACGCGCTCTGAACTCGCGTCTCCTTCAGCCACGGTCGGTCCCACACGACTACCGAGCAGATCTGATTGTTCTGGTGGTGAGAGAGAGAAGTACTTAGGAGTGGAAGCTTATAATTAATTAGTTACAGATGTAGAAATTTAGGATTATTGGAATCGACTAGCAACTCTGAATATGACCAAAGATTTATATTTCTTATTTTCTTCATGTTTAATGGTTTTTCAATCAATTCAGATTTTTTTCCCCCACTACTGTATAAATGTATTTTTCAGAGCATTTAGCAACATTTAGCTATTTTGTGAAAATATACTGAGTTTTGAAAACAATAAGCAAAATTGTACACAAAACTATTCTCAAAAAGTGTGTTCACTGTTCACATAGGCCTACAAAATTGACTGGAAAAACCAATGGTTGAGCTAAAAAAATGTTATCTCTTTCCTTGAGTAACTATCAACATTAAGTGGTACGCCCTATTTGAGAGTTTCCTGCCACAGACTAGAAGTCCGAAAACACGTGGAATTCATCATTAATAATTAATTATGTAGGCCTAATGAACGAACGCATTCATTGATATTTTTCAAATTGGAATTTATAGAAACATTCAACAATAAAACAACGATCAACTAGACCATCTCCAACTTACCGAACTTTCAGTAACTTTGCATGTTTCAAGATTGCCTGCTTGTCCTTTCCTGCAAGCGGTAGTACCGATTTCAATCGACAGCGTGTACTTAACGCCCGCCACCACCTGCCGCGTGGCGTGGTTGATCTTCACGACCTTCTGCGAGTAGAGTGAATTGGATTTGCCATTGATGTGGTCGAGCGACAGCTTGGCTATCGTCTGCAGGTGAGGATCCTTCACGTCGATTTCAGTAGCTCCGCCCACTAGCTGATCCTTCGCCGAACGTTTTGTCTTCGTCTTGTCGGCGTCGCTAGGATAGCACGAGGAGCTCGTCAAGACTCTCTTCTTGAGCCACGGCCGGTCCCAGACGACTATATCACAGAATTTCGTGACCTGAAATCACATTGCAACCAATCATAAGGGCCTATTTGACTGTTTGATTGTATACAAGAGAAATCCTATTTGAATTAATTCATTCATTTTTATATGTACTGTAGTCGTAATGTACTACACTAGATACTAGATAGTACATACTGTATAGGCCTATACTTATAAATGAGAATTTGTCTTTGAATTTCTTGAGAATTTCATAATGATTCAATACTGATAAGAACTAGAAAATCATATGTAATTTTGTGTTTGTGTAATTTTGTTCTTAGGCATACCGGTATGTGTAATTTGTAACTAGGCCTATGTGTATTTTCACTATTTTGTAACTCTGTGTATTTTGTAATTTTGACGAAGACCTATACTATGTTTATAGTATAGGACAAACAAAAGATTTTGTATCTTTTGTATCTTTGCAATGTCTGTGGCCCTGCATTCTTCAATTTATCTAAAAAAAAAACTGTTTCACTGCTCTTTAAAAAAAAAAGTGTAGAATGGATCAAATGACATAGGGCTACCGTTAATAAACATTATTAAATTATTACACATAGGTAGGCCTATGCTATAATGAAACTGTGTGACTTGAAATATTGAATATTGACATTTAGTTCTGAGTCTATTCAACATTAAAGCACAAAAACCTGTAACTGTCAGCACCAAAAAAAATGAACAGCTAATACTGTACAATGTACATGAAAAACTACTAGGCCTAATAACTAAATACTAATACCATATATACAAACAAACAAACAAATTCATGAATAACAAATACTAATAGGGCATGGTAACGTAATGAACTTTCACCATTGAAAAATTTGCAAAATCTGCAAATTCGGTTATCAAGCACATCATTTCATATGATCACAACATATGATATCAGAAGTTATCTCAGACTAATTATTGTATTGTTAACTGTATTTGAAATTTTAATCTGATAATAACTGTATTTGAAACTATAATTGTCCACTTCCTTATACGCAAGGTTAGGTGGTAGAACGGTCAGCTGAACAAACCTCGCCCTTTTTTATTATAATAGGCCTACTATATGAAGCACGAAGTTATAATGCATGAAGTTATAGACACTAGATTTTTTTTTTTTTTTACGTTGCTTAACGACCCCACCAACAGCTAGGTTATACGGGGGTACGAATGAGCGAGTGATAATGAAACGATGAAGTGATGATAGGTGAAAGGACATTTTTACAAAAACCCATGCCTTATGCGGGACTCGAACCCACGCCCAACAGTGACTTCAGTTACTACAGCTAGCGATAATTGACTTGACCACCGGGGCGGCTAGAGACAATTTCCATTATTCTATTATTATTATGTACTACTTACAGCGTTTTTGTCAGCGGGTGGGCTCGGTCCTGAACTCTCGACGCCTTTCTGGCATTTCGTCTCTCCGAGCTCCAGTTTCAAGCGCGTGTTCGTACCTGCGACGACCTGTTGTTCTGCCGAGACTACGCGCACGATGGATTGCTTGTACATGGAGTTGGTCGTTTTGTCCAACTCGAGAACGGCAAAGCTAGCAATATCCTGAACGAACGGGTCGTCAACGCTGATAGGCCTGTAACCACCTGCGAGCTGTCTGCGGTGGCGCCCTCTTGGCTCACTCGTGCACTCTGATTTAACAACCTGACGAAACGGATATAATTTAGGTACATTTGATATTTTGTCAACATTGTTACTTTGTCACAAAAAAACTGTTTCCCTAGGGCCTATAGGCCCAGGAAAGAAGAAAAATACAGAGAAAAAATATTAAACGATGATACGAATTAACAAGCAGGTCAATCTATTCATTTTACGTGCTTAGGTACTGCAACCAGAGACAGTAAAAAAGTACGGAAGATAGAAAATAAAGAACACAAGCCCACCTTGACATTATTCGGAGAATCTGGAGCAAATGATCGGTGCATCTGAACGAAACATATCTTCGGAGTCGCGATCTGGTCTTCAAGGCAATCTTTCTTAGAGACCCCGTTCTCGTTACATGACGTAGATCCAACTCGCAGCTTCAAACTGTACAGGACGGCCGCATCGACAAGTTGTTTCTTGGCGTCTAGGATCTCCAGGACGATACGCTTCGAATCGTCGGCGTCTATTTCGTCCAAAGTTTCGACTGCAAGTTCCGCAAGTTCGTGAACGAGTTTCTTCTCCGTTTCGCTGATGTCTTTCAACCCTCCGAATCGATTTCCACCGCGCACCTCTCGCTTTTTACGGAAAACACCGCCAACTAACCAATCGTCAATCATTTCGAACTTGGTTTTCTCTTTCTTATTGGATTTATCTTCTTTTACGGATTTCTTTGAACTTTCATCACTTTCACGGTCTTTTTCATTACTCTGTTCGTTTGACTCTTGCTTTGCTTCTTTTTCCTCCTCGACAGACTCATCCTTTTCAATTTCTGTAGCTTTCTCCTTTTCCGCTTCGACTTGACTTTCCAAGGCATAAGGCTCGGGAATTACTTCCGACTCGTACTGAGGAGTTTCCATGTCATTCACTTGCTCATCCATCGAGTCCAGGTAATCAAAAATACCCTGACGTTCGGATTCTGGTTTGTGTGCAAGATGAGGTTGAATCTCGTTTTCCAGATTATTGTTGTCAACGTGTTCGGTGCAGTTGTTACTGATGATGGTGCGTGATTTCAACCAAGGTTTATCGAGGTATTCGACCACACATGTGCGACTGTTCACTGAATTGGGCTCGCATGTGCCTCGTTCCTGAACTGAGGTTTTCAAGCAGTCCGTCTCGGAGATTTCTATCGAGAGAATGTATTTGATTCCGCTCACAACCTGGAGGTAAAAATCATTTTTAATTTGAAAGCTGCAAATTATACAAGTTTACAAGTAGGCCTATATTTGAAATATTAAAAAATGATGAACTGATACAAGTATTTTGTTCCGTCAAATGACATGAAAAATAAATTTGAAGGACCTCACAATCCTGAAAGTAGATTCCAACAAATAATGCTGATATTTATTTCCCGATTATTGGAGAAAACTAGAAATCATAATCTCAATTTCAGAAATTAAAATATACGTATTTGTCCTCTAGGAACCAGCTCTTTTTCTGAGTCATGACGTAGGCTAGACATGACTCGATTCTGCTAATGTGTCTATACAGAATCGGTAATACATACATCTTGACTCATGACACAAAATGATGATTATAATTTCTGAAATTTATTGAGATTAGGATTTCCATTTTTTTTCTGAATAAGGGGAATGAATATCATCTTCATTCTTTAAAATCTAGTTTCAGGGTTATGTTATCCTTCAAGACCGTGCTCAAGATTTTTTATTCACTCACCTGCTTCTGAGCCCTAGTTATTCTGACAACGTTATGTTTGTACAGATTGTTCGAAGCGTCGTCGATCATAGCAAGTGCCAGTTCAGTCAACTCTTGCAACGCAGGAATATTAACGTCAATGTCTGTCACACATCCCGTACAATACATTTGCTTCTTCACAAATGGCGGTTCCACAACTTCTACAAGTGGCTTGTCAACCATTGGCTCCTCCGAAACAATCACGCTTTCTTCAACGATTGGCTCGTCTTTTCCATCAACCAAAGTTTCTTCTTCGATGGTCGTCTCTTCTTTGATGATTGGCTCCTCTTTGACGGTTGTATCTTCTTTTGAAACGAGTGTCTCTTCTTCGTTGATTGGCTCATCGGCAACGACGGGCCCATTTTCAACGATTGGTTCACCTTCGTTGATCGACTCTTCAGCAGATGAAGATGTTCTTTCAGGTAACGGATTCAAATGTTTAAGAAGGAATGGTCCCACATTGTCCAATATTTCTTTTGCATCTTCCTTCTGTTGCTCAAAAGACGGATGTTTTTGGTTCTCATCTTGAGTCTTGAAAAAATAAAGACAGCATTGTTCAAACACAGAAACTATTACTCATAGTGCTAGATACATATTAGTGTTAGACAAATAATTTTGTGTGGGTTGGCAATAGGAAAATATATACCCGTATTGAAAAATAAGATACGGTATCTGCTAAAAAAGTTGACCCAGAAAAAGCTACAATGATACAGGTAGGCCTAGTAGGCTTATTAATCACGATAGGTTATTAATATGCACCATATTGTCAAGTATGCTACAAGGAAAAGAACTTATATGGTAATGATTACTGAAATGATTACTAATAGCACCTAGGTATGCAAGTCACGTGGCAAATCAACAGTGACATTGAAGCATGCCAGTCTTCCTACATCCAAGATAAACATAGTTAGGCCCCCTAGGCCTTTAGAGGAAAACAGAACCATGGACTATGAATGTATGATTCCAGCATATTAGTCATGTATGAGTGACTACCTATAGTCGATACCTGTGGGCTAACTATGAATAATGTAGGCCTACAATATAACATTTAATTAATTTATCTTTCACGTATGAATCACAGTGATGAACCAATGTCTGAATCGAACGATTGTTCATTTCTTGTTCCATATAATCTTATAAGGAATTTCTCTTTTAAAAAAAAAAAATCGCTTAGTAACAATGTACTATATAACTAGTCAGACGCAGCATACGCGTAGTAAGATGAGCGAGATATTTATATGGAGTCGATATAAAAATCTGAATACCTTAACTCATATAAATAGAATATAGGCTACCGTACTCAGGAAAAAATTAAAAACTGTCAGGTCTACAAAGCCGTGAATCACAGTGGGCAAGATAATGAAGAACGAATAAATACTATTTCTAGCTATTCAATGGAAATTTGTCCTTGAGAATAATTATTTTCTTCAAAACGGCCAGTCCGATTTCAATAAAAATTCTTAAAGATATGTACCATATATGTATTTATCTTCATTAGCATGAAAGAAGAAATGCAACTCCAAGATAATTTGGAATCTAGATAGGGCCTATCTTTGTTTTTCTCACTTTTTCACCTGCTGGTGAAATAAAAGGAAATTTAATCTAAAAATTCTGTAGATCTGTACTAATATTTCTTCAAAAGGGTAGAGTCCAATTCATGAAAACTCTGTACCGGTAACACTTAAGTGCATCATCACTGTATTCAAATTCAATACAATTTTCAATGATAGGCCTACTATTGTTTTTTGGAACTATTCTCCACTGGATTATTATCAGGCCTACGGTGTTTCTCACAATTTCGAATTGGGTTTTCTTAAGGGTGGGTTAACATTATTTTTAGAAATCCAGACAAATCCAAGTTGGAGAAGTCCACGTGTGCTTATTTCTAGTGACTGGTGGCTACACACAATTAACAAAACTTCTGAAATTATCTGTGCAGTATAACGACGACAGTAATTTTGATGAGAAAATTTTTTATAACAATTATAACTAGGCCTATATTACAGCATGAACATAGGCCTATATATGATGCATTTGATTTTTAATTTATTATTCATTCTTCCCAGTGCACATACAATATATTTCCTCCTCATATTTTATATGAGTACGGTACCAGTATATGAAAATACAAAACATATAAATAAATTGTACAAACAGTCAGTAAGAAAATACAGTACGGTATCAGTAACAAACAAAATTAAAAAAACCAAACTGATTACCCAATAAGTTTATACATGACCACTTTTTTAGTTCGAGGTCAAACATTAGGTCAATTAAAAATAAAAAAAATAAATTATTATAGACTATATTTGTGATTACAGCATGCATAATATTCGGTTAGACTGTAGGCCTACATACCGGTACACTGCTTTATTATGCTTCGTTGTAATACCGAAACATAATTTGTCACAACTAGTGCAATAAGTATAAATAAACAACTAGGCCTAAGCAAATCTGATCTAGGTCAATCTATAGATCAATCTATAAATATTTCACCTAATTGATAAATACAGACCTCTGTGGACAGTTCTTTGGAGACTGGCAAGCTGCATTTCGTTTCATTGTCTTTCAACTTCCATTGGCCAGCATCATTAAGAACAATCACCTCACATATTAAATTTTTGGGAAAACATTCCGTTTCAGATATGAACTCGCTGTTACATCTGACATCAAAGTCCAACTTCAGATAATACGCTGATTCAGAGTCATTCTGAAAAAAATATAGTATGTCGGATCAACAACTTCAAATCGCTAAAAAAGTCATAGTGAATTAATGATGTAGGCCTATTGAGTATTGCAGATTATAATATTTCTTGAACCACTGAAAAATCAATGCTTGAACTGTGACCTCCTGAATGAGATAACACACTAGCTGGAGCCTAATATAATTCTTCCTGTATAGTTAGATATAATATAAATATGAGTTGTAAATAGCACCAAATATTGAATTCTGTAGGAATATGCTAACTACCATCGATTTCTTATTTTCAATGATTTTACTGTACTATTAGAGTACCGGTATATTGTTTTACACACTTTGCCTACGGAAAACTAGAATTAACTGTCAGGGAATGTAAACATGCCTTAACTTTTTTCGACAAATTTCTTTCTAGCCAGATATTCACTTTTCATTACATGTCTCAGGTCCTACATTGTTTTTATTGAAATGTGGATGAGATGATGTACATGATGATGTATTGGCTCATTTGTATGTAGGTCTATTGTCAACTACGTTTCTGGAGCAACGTCAGATGCGTACGTTTACCTAGGCCATTGACTTCATAATACCGGTACATTAAGTTAATGCCCAGGCACGAAAGCTGTGTTCTGTGAACGGTTTTCTCAGGCTTATAGTATTATGAACTCAATGCTAAGGGTGTCTTGCATATGCATAAGGCTTGGCCCATAGTCAATGCCTATGTAGGCCTACGTATAAGCCTAAGTAAGAAGCATGTGCCAAACTGCTCTATGGCAAACTTTCTTAACGAGGGTTCACCTTGGCCTTGGGCATTCAATGGCTTGGGGCGCAAACTTATGAAACACCAGGTTGAAACTAATAATTGGGATATGATAGACCTACGCCTCACAATGATTAGTGTAGGTACAGATCAAGTACTCAGTGGCCTAGGTATCCCTAGGCATTCAATGGCCTAGGTCATTGAGATTGTAGTTGGCCTGAACAACTCAATGGCCTAGACGAGTGGATCGCAGGCCACCCTACAGATGCGTTCGGGAGGGTTCGGCTCCTTGATTGTTCAGATACGCTTACAACGCAAGAAATCATTATGTCTCGTTGGCTTGAGCGGTAAGCTATCTGGCTAACCCGCTGGAATCCCTGGTTCGATACCAATGCGATGTCACTTTTTTATAACCAGTACATTTGAAATATTATATAAATGCTTTTGGCCAAAGGTTATAGGTCGGAAAGATTTTTTTCTAAACCGATATTGTTTAACAACCGATAAATTGGAATTAGTCTTGATAACGATTCAAAAGGCCTAGGCCTACTTGGACATGACCGAACACTTGGGCCAAGGAGCCGAACACTCCCGAACGAATCCGTAGGGTGACCCGCGACCCGCTCGTAGGCCTAGGGCCACTGATTTTGTAGTAGGCCGATACAAATTCAAGACAAATTCAACCAACAAATTCAATGATTCACTGGCCTAGTTATTATAAAGTCAATGCCTAGGAGGCCCACATAACAAAGACTTACCTGTGCATATCCGTTGATAACCTTGGCAGAATTGTACAAATAAACGGAATCAGGTTCTTCATTAAACGTGTTCAAAACAAAGGTGGCTAATTCGTCCCAAGTCGTATCTTGACATTTTGATAAGCCAATAATACACTGAAAGATAAATAACAACAACAACCTCGACAACTTCGCCATTTCTAATGAACAGCTGAGTTGCTTCTGACAGTTCCAGCCAAAATACTGACAGCTGGGTCGTTTGGCAAGTGAATGCTCCGAGCTTTTCAGCCGAGCGGAGACTGAGCGGAGTAAAGTTGAGAAGTCAAAGACTCAAGAGGCTTTTGCGCATAATGAAAGTAATGATGAAAGTGAACATTTACATATTTAATGCAATATTTTAGTTCAAAGTTCACTAATTTAAACAATTTGAATCACAAACAAATGTTATTGAAACTTTCAATGCGTTTTCCACTTATCAGGCATATATGACTGGAAATTTTCGTTTTTCATTCTTTGTTGAAAATCAGTTTCCCTTTAAACTGTTTGACTTCCCCAGCTGGGTGACAGCTGAGTGTTGCAACTTGATATTTATTACGTGTTTGCAACCTCAATCTCATTTATTCGTCTGATTGCTAATTATATTAATTGCATTAGTACAAGTTCGTTGTACAGCATCGTCGATATTATAATTTGAACCATAATTCATTGAGTGACAGTGTTTCATTATTTGGGAACTTTCAGAATAATGAAAACGGCATTGCGTGCTTCAACATAATAGGCCTAGTACACGGTTATATTGTGAATAGAACTAGGCTTAGTAGCCTATTTTTCTAAATAAAATGACCGAAATAGCAGAGTCACTCAAAGATAGAGTGTATTTTGCAGCTCGAGATAATTTCGCAATAACTCTGTATGCCCTCATTGGCGAATTGAGTACAAGTGAATCCAACAAATTAATAAATGAAGTAAGTTACCTTCAAATGTAGGCTAGGCCCTAGGCCTAAGCTCGGTCTTTGAGACTCATTTGATCTAGGGTGTAGGCCCAGGCCTAGACCTAGGCCTAGCCTAGCCAATGACTTAGATGCTTATTTGCAGACTCACCAAGTTCTATATGTTATTTATATACTAAACGCCAAGATTATTAGCAAGTAGGTCTACGAAGACCAAGAGACGAGAATTTTATTTTAAAGTTCTCAGATAAGATTGTGTCTAGGAAAACCTATACCCATTCAGCAACCACTGTGCTCTTTTTGATTGTCACTTTCAACTCATCTCGTCAGCGCCTCAAGTTTATATTAGACTGTCAACTGATAGTCCATACGGGATCTTATTATTTTGAGGTTATGTTGCAAATCTCGAAGAATCATATGAAAATTAAACTGACTAGGAATGAACATAGATTATTCAATCAAATTTGCACTTGAAACTTGAAGTGGGAAATTCATTCGAATGAATTTCAACTAGACTGGATATATATGGTGACTCTAAATGTTTTTATGAAACCAAGTGCTATTTTTTTTCCGAGTAGGTAGGCCCTATCTAATGGTTGTTGATAGTTATACATAATATACATAAATATCTATGACGGTATGCGTGAAGGCACCCATAAAGATCTGCCGTGTTTGGTTAACACTCATAATGGGTCACTAGTTAATAGAACCTAGGCCCAACCCTTCAATGTCCAAAAGCTTTAATGAATGTAAAAACCTGAAAATATATACAAATATTTGATTTTCCAGATAATCGTTGAGGAGGATGGCCAGAAATGTACACCACTGATTGTTGCCGCAAGACGTGGCCATGATCAAGTTGTTAAGCTGATTATCTCAAAATTTAAACCAGATATTGAACAAGAGGGCGTCGTCAAGTTTGACGGGTACGTAATAGAAGGCGCTTCTGCGTTGTGGTGTGCTGCTGGTGCTGGCCATCTAAACGTTGTCAAGACATTGGTAAAAGCAGGTGCTAACGTTAACCATCCGACAAGAACAAACTCTACTCCTCTTCGTGCTGCGTCGTTTGATGGAAGGCTAGATATCGTCCGATATTTAACAGATCATAAAGCTGATATACACATTGCAAATAAATATAATAATACGTGTTTGATGATTGCATCTTACAAAGGTCATCTAGATGTTGTGAGCTATCTGCTAGAGAAAGGCGCAAATCCTGACGAAAAGGCACATTGTGGAGCTACAGCGCTTCACTTTGCGTCTGAGTGTGGCCACGTAGCAATTGTTGAAGAATTGCTCAACTATAATGCACTCATTACCAAGAACGAGATCGGAATGAGTCCTTTGGTAAGAATAACTGGCATGTTTGATGAATAATAAACGTAATAGGCCCACACAGGGAAACAAGTGGTAACGTGAATAATTAATTGTGGGCCAAGGAGGATAAAACTGTATGTTATTTTTGTTTTGCATTCTTGGAAAATTCAAAATTGGTTCAGATACATGGTAGCTAGTTCAAGAAGTAATGCATTGAGAGCGCCCTAGGCCCGTAATTAATAATGATCAGTAATAGTACGGTAATTATTAATTACTAGTACTGCTAATACAGTAGTAATTAGGCCTACTTATTTTCTCCAAGTAGCCTAGGTCTTAAGGTCAACTGACTCGCGTTGAGAGCGATGTGTTACAAACGTTGGGCGCGCTGACTGGTCAGGTAGCCCATCGTGTTTTGCGTGTTTTCTTCGGGCCTTAACATACAAATTGTTGAAATAAATTACGTTGAACTTCATACTAATTGTAAGGGACGTTCACGGTGTGCCGTGACTTACACTCAGCAAGATTCATAATGTCCAAATTTTCAAAACATCTCCAATTACAGATCGCTGCTGCCGAACGAACGCGAGCAGACGTTGTCGAGTACTTGGTCACCAGGCCCGAGGTAGATTTGGAGGAACGGATCGAAGCTCTTGAACTACTCGGTGCATCGTACGCGAACGATAAAGATAACTATTGCCTCGAACAAGCCTACCAATATCTACATCGAACAATGGAATTGAGGTATCAGTCTTTCGAAGACCGAGTTTTACCGAAGAAATTATCAGACCCTGTGCCGGCATACGAGAACTGGGTAGAATGTCAGACCTTAGAGGAGCTCGAGGCTATACAGCTGAACGCTAATGCCCTCCACATGGAGTCTCTGTCGATCAGGGAACGGATCTTGGGTACACACAATCCTGAAGTTCCACATCCGGTCATCTTCCGAGGTGCGGTTTTTGCCGACAACGCACGTTTCGACAGGTGTATTGATCTCTGGCTAAGAGCTTTGTGGTTACGACAACTCAATAAGGTTTCCGTCGTTAAAGATCTTCTTAGATTCGCACAGGTTGGTATTTTAGTAGAAGATGCTGTAATATGGTCTTTGTGTATTGTACACATGTGCTTGAAAGTCAATGTATAAAATCAAAGTTACTGGGTAGTGACAGTGTTGAAATTGTATTTTCTTGTTCCAGGTGTTTTCTCAAATGATTCATATAGGCGTACAGCTAGCATTCAGTCAAGCAGAAGAAGTACTAGCAGCATGTGTAAAAGAATTAGAGCGGAATAAAGAAAAGATTGCTAACCCTGGCCCCAAAGATGATGTAGAACAAATTATTGTAAGTTATGTAAACACTGAAATAGGCCGTAGATCAATTGTAAAATGTAGGGCCTGCCTACAGGCGCCAGAGTCTGTAGTGGAGTAATTACAAGTGATTACTCTCTTTGGGTTGATCAATTTATTTTGGTTCAGTGGAATTACGATAATATTGTATACGTTGTATACTGTATTCGTAGTAATTTGGTATTCGGTAGGAAACGTAGGATACTTTATCAGTAATTTAGTAGGGGTGTGCGAGTCCAAGTTTTTATTTTTGAGTTCGAGTCGAGTCTTTAGCAAAATAATAAATGTAGTAATCATAGAAATGGAACCATTTGATAAGAGACTTGACTGTTGTGCCCATCCTTCAATATTGACAATATTGGTACTGTAGTTGCAAGCTGAAATTCTCTGGATTGCATTGTGTATTTTCTATTTTTCATTTATATTGGGTTTAATGACATAGTGTACTGACTAAGACTAGGAATAATGAATGAGATGATTGGAACATGATATTAGTGGTTGGTTATTTTGTGTTTTTGGGTTACCATATGTGTTTTGGGAGAGTGAGAAGGAGTCCGTCGTGGCTTGTCCAAGTAATAAGTACATATATCTAGGCCTATATATATATATATATATTCATCACCGTCGTAGTGGACTTCATGTAAAGATTCAAAAGTAATTTGATTGGTAGTTCAGTAATTCAAAGTGTTCGATTTCTAGCTAAAACTCCAAGTAGCTACAATTTTATACAAAATTTGTTATTAGGCCTACCAGTATATGCGGCACGGTCCCATAAAATATGTATAAAAAAAGATGAGTGAGTCATCAGGCCTAATATTCTAAAACTAACCTATATCGATGAATTCTTTTAATTACAGGAAGAGTTAGAAAGTAATATCTCGACGTCATTGTACATTGTTGTGATCATAACGAAGCTAATGAAAATCTCTACGAAGAAAGAAGAGTTCCATGTGAATCGTCTCGTCTTCGAGCTGAATCAGCTGAACGTATCGATGCGTGACGGCCAGACGTTGCTGCACATCTGCGTGAACGCGGAGACGCCGGTGGACGATTTCCACACTAACGACGTGTGTAAATTCCCGTGCGCTTCGACTGCAAGGCTGTTGATACAGTGCGGTGCTAACGTGAATGCGATGGATCATGATAGAAACACACCTCTTCATGTTATTGTTAGCTATCAGAAACCAATTAGGTATGTATTATTTCTTGTATATTTTGTTAAATTATTTTCTATTTGACTCTATTTCTTATTTATTTCTATTTGAATTTATACCACGGGATTTATTGTTCGTTGAATTATTAGCTTCAAAATTGATCAGGTATTTGCTTTGACTGTCCTTGTGGTGCCTTGTTCAAACAATCCTATCCTTGGTCCTTAGCTTAGTTCTGTCCTTAGCTTTGATCAAGATATGGAAATAGGATGACAAAATTCAAGTTTTGGTTCTCCCCAATTGAATGTCTGAATTGTTGTAGGCCTAACTATCCCTGGAAATATAACCCTGAGATTTCTCCCTTGTGAAGTCCCGTCCAAACGATCGTACCTTTCATCCATAGTCTCAGTTGGGGAACAATGATTTTGTATCGAGTTTTGATGTTGATATTTGATGTTGATAAAAAGAAGAGGGTCGTGTCCATTCATTATTTATTAGGAAAACGCAGCATATGCGTTTTAAGATGTAATAGATATTTATACAAAATGTATGCCTACTCGAAAGTTCCATATATATGCGGGCCTACACATTGATTTTGAAACCATCAAGCATTTGTGACTCTTATAGGACTAGCCTTCATTAGTACTTGCATCCTATTGATTGTCTCTAAAACATTTCGTTCAAATGAATTATTATCCAAATTTCTCCCAACTTAGTAGAAACCTTTATCATAATAATTTTTAAATTCGGTTGAAACGTCTTTTCAATCGGATTAGAATTTCTGAATAGGCCCTTGTCTCTATTTAGCCATGTGAGAATAACATATGAATATTTAATTAGAAACATTTGGAATTTCAAACAAATCGGAAAATCATCACTCGCTGCTAACGCTACCCACACCTACCTACAAAATATCCCATTCGTAATTAATTTCTGTGTGTCACTTTAAAATGTATATCATTAGGCCTAATTCATTAAAAAGGAATTAGCCTAGTATCGTAGTAAATATTATAGAATCCACTGTGTCCTTATCGCAAGTTACTAGAACAATTCATCGTTCATAGAACTATGCTTTACAATCTACTCTCTATTTCAGCGACTTCATGACACTTCATTCCATAATAATGGATCTTACCGAAGCCGGCGCTCACATGGATACGGTCAACAACCAGGGAAAGACACCGTTCGAAGCGGCCACAACAGGCGTAGCGGAAATAATCCTAAGAACTCAAACGAAGCTCAGTTTGAAATGTATGGCCGCTAAAGCCGTCAAATCGTATAATCTCACATATCAAGGTCAAGTACCACAATCGCTCGAGAGCTTTATCGAACTACATGGTCCTGGCGTTAAACAAGGGTAAATCGACACATGTTATTATTTTCAAGAATGGAATGTATGTGTCAGTTTAGTGTGTGTAGACCTATTTTAACGTTTATTGATTATTAAACTATGCTACTTATATTTAAAGTCTACATTGTCGGGCTATAATTAATTTCTGGAAAATGAATGTACAGTAGGCCTACGTAGATAACAATTCTATGGTAAATATATATTTAGGCTGTTGTCATTCTAGAGAATATTCTGGGAGTATACCCATCATACCCATGCCCAATTTTTGAATCTATCATTTTCTTAATAGTTATTATGTTGCCAAATATTTTTACTCGTAGTATTTAACCGATAAATAACCAGTATTGATGTACTTTTTTATTTTGATCACTCATGTAGGCCTAATGTGAAAAACATGTACTGTAGCCTTACAAACTATTTGCAGTACTCTTCTTGTTTATGGATTCACTTATGAATAAACGTAAAGTAGGCGTACAATCAACTGGTAGAGAATTGATAGATGTGATTAAAATTGTTGATACTGTATCTCTGTTAATATTAATGCCATGAAAAACATTGATACCTTCTGTTTTTTTATGGTAATAGAAACCTAACAGCAATTTTTGTGACCTGTATTATATTTGTATTGTGGTTTAGTTGTGATTTTTAAACATCCCTGAATATTAAAGTAATTGTGTAACTGTGAGGAATTACTACTTGACTGAATTCTCAAATATATTTCTCGTTCGTTAATTTTAATTTCGTGAATTGTCTACTGTATGAGAGGAATATTGAAAGAATATCGATGGTGAAAAGGCAAAATGTCTTGAGCGAATTTTTTTTTCGTGATGGAAAATTTAGAAGGTCATTCTTATCGATGTGCAAAGTGTAATAAGGGACATGTCAATACATTAGGCGTGGTCACCAATATAATTTTGTCTCAAGCTACTAGGATTCTGTACATTTTGTCGTAAGCGACTAGGTTTCTGTACATTTTGTCGTAAGCGCCAAATATGCTATGCAATTTCCCAATTGAAATGAAACATTTTGTCGTAGGCCCAAGCGCCAAAAGTTCGTAAAAACTTTATGAATTTCTATGAAAATTTGTGACGATCCGTAAACGTATGCACGAATATCACACAAACACACATCATTACTCACATTTCTCAGTGGACCGTGTTTATTATTTGAAATGAATGTTGATGTATTTATTGATCATTGATATGTTTCAGGTTTGTTTAATAAAATCACAGTCAACGAGTTGGTTTGTTTCTCGTCGCAAGTCAATAAAAGTGTTACTATAATACCGTTTGGCATACCGATATCGGTTGGCATGTAGCTTTTAAGATAATTCAATTCAGAAATGAACCATTTATTATTCAAGCAATATATATTATGAAGAAGGCCTACATTTTGATATTGTTAATTGTTATTATATAGTTATAAAGTTTGATTGGGTAAATACTATCTGTACTAACTCACTAAATTCTCACTATGAATGTTAATTATTCAAATGGATATCTCAATCTTTACAGTAATAGAATAAGTTTACGACACCTGTGATGCATAACCGGTATACATGACCCACCTTTTTTATTTATTTTTTACTTATGAAATATCTTCTAGACTTTATGTTATGGCTATCCTTCTAATTTGTATAATGTAAAATGAGTTTTTCTTCATTAGGTATTAATTAGGTTCATTAGGTATTTTCGTAATGTGAATAGATCAGAATTTTTATTTGCGTAGTTGAATCTTTTTTTCGTATATAAGCATTTCATGCTAAATTGAAATGAGCTTAAATTGAAATTATTGAGTTGGTTAGGTCCAGTTTTCCAGACTGGTTGTTAGTGGATTAAGCGATAGTTAGGATATTGATGAGTTATCACTGTTGGTTACGCATGTTATTTTCGCACCTTAACTAATAGTTAGCAGATTAATACTCGACTAAGACTTCGTAAAACCGGCTCCGAGTAAATACCACCATAGTCTGTGTTATGACACGTTAACGACAAAGAACATTTATCCAGGCCAGTGAATAGAATGATATGGATGACAAATTTAAGATATGTAGTGATACATAGCGATACCAAAATTGTCGTTTAAGAGGTGCACATATACTACTACAAAATATTAGGCATGACAGTGTTTGTGATACCATTACTACAAACTCAATGGTAATACCCTGGAATTATAGATCCAAAAATGTTGCCTTCTTCTTTACACATCTTCGGACAAGAGTAACAACTATCCAGATCATTCAAGGGCAGTACCGTATAACATTCACTGTATAACTGAGTTTTAATATTATATGAACCGTATAAATACACCCAACTACCAGTACTAGCCTACAATCATGTTTATAATAGTTTCATCTATCAGTTTTAAGTTGAGTAAAAGTTAATAATTAATATGGATTCATTCGATTGGTCGATAGAGTTGTTACCGATGGACTGCCACCTATTATCGTCAGTAATATCATCATCACCAAATGCAATTGGTTAGTAATAATTATTAATTTATCGAAAATTTGTTTGAATTCAATACGGCACGAATAATAAATAATGCTAATAATTAATTGACTAGTGTGGTTAGATAATATGGTTAGATATGTATTCAGTGTTGAATATTGAACAGCTACCGTGGTATATTTCTGACGACATTTCAAACTCATTTTCGTCTCATATTTAGGCCTATGCTGTACCGAAGGGTTAAGTTTTCCTTTTCAATTGTAATTTTTGACTAGTCATACCATTCACATCATGCATTAAATATCCTAATAAACTAGGTTTGAAACTAATAGCAATAATTATCCATTAGCCTTGTTGTTGATATGTTTAATTCCCAAACCCTTGAAGAAGCCATCTTGTATGGCTACAAGTTACAATTAACCGTTGTCAAATCAACACATACACAAGAATTAACAACAGAATGCAATATGACTGAAGAATAGTTACAAAAAACTGTTGACAATGTAACATTTTTAATGAATATCAATGAATTTGTAGGTGCTTTATTTTGTAACTTCATTTTGTAACTTACAACTTTTTGCTGTTGACTATCAGGGTCCCTGCAACTTTTCTTTTTAATACTTCAGTTGCAAATCATAAGTGACACTTCCAGATTATTGGAAATCAGTTGGTGTATACAAGTTACGCAATAATACACAAGTAAAGCAAAGTCATCTTGATACAATCCAGGGGAGGCAAGAGGGGTAATCGCTGGCATTAACTAATACGGTGTACTTTTCTACAACAGTTAGTAGTTTGAGAGTTGATTGAATTATTATTATCATTATTTTATTTTTTTTGCACTTGACATTTAATATTTATATATATATATATATATATATATATATATATATATATATATATATATAAATCACAGCAAATAAAAACAACCACTACATCCACAGTATCCCACAATTAAGTGTAGTTTATCTGTGGGTTAAACAAATTTTATATTTTCGGTCAAATTTATAAACATTGAAAAATTAATAATTAGTAATAAAAATTTTAGTTCTATAGTTTTGAAACTGGTCCACAGATTAGAAGTGAAGTTGAAAGGTTCACTCAAGGAAAAGCCACCAAAAGAGAAAAAAAATATTCTATAGCCCAGACCCTCTAGCGCTGGTTATTGAGCAAATTATTGTTTTGCACATTGAAAGTGCTCTACCACCACTAATTGAAAAGTGTATATGTGATTGAATTGTGATTGGTAGAAGTTGTAGCTTACAATATTTAGTTCACTATTATAGCTACGGTACTTACCAGCATTACATGTCCTAATGAAAGGATTATTGTTTGATTAATAGAACTTTTTTTTCCATCAAAAACTTGGTTCAAAGTAGTAATTGTAATAAATTGTGTATCACAGATATTGGTACCGCATAATATGTAAACATTATAATGCTAGCAGGATATGTATCCCTAATTGTTTAGTACCGGTACATGCACCTTAAGTCCATAGTATATATTATTAATTTTCCCTCCATTTGTCAATAATATCAACTATGCATAATACTTTAATTTATATTAATTTATATTTTTCTCTGAAATCATTACAAATCCCGAGTGTAGGATAGTGACATTTAAGTAATTAATTAGGTTATGTAATCTGTTGGTTGTCTTATAATTATTATCTAGCCTAACTTGTTTTTTAAGTCAATTTTTCTACATACGCTGTCCTTGGCTGAAATAAAGTGCTATCATATATTTGTGAGCAAGATATTCATGAGGCCTAAATGTGTTTTATACACGTTTATTTGCTTTTGTATTTTATTGTGGAGAGTTGATTATTGTGATTTTTTTAAATATGGAAAATATTTTCCGTGAATACGACTTAATTAGAATAAATGTAAATATGTATACGAAATGAATTGGTTTTCTTTATTGTCCTGTCCATCCTTCATCATTGCTTAAGAATCTCATGGGGAAAAATGAAATGTGTTCTTTTTTAATATTACTCTTTCAAAAATGTGTTTTTGGTGTTAGGTTCCATTTACGCTGTATATTTTAAAAATGTATCTAATTTTACTTTCGCCTTCGTACCCAGATCGGATTGAGAGAAAAACATTAATATCACGCTAGAAAAATGTGTGTAATAATTGCCATTTATTTTTCAGTAATTATGACTATCAACTTGAAAATTTCAAATGTTATCCACATACATTCTAGAGAGTGGAATTAATTAATTGATTTTTGTAGAACATCAATTTTGCGAGGCTATGTCTATTGATTATTATCAAATTATTTTGTTCGACGATTTCCCCAATTATGGATTTCATAATGCATAATAAATAGACGGTGTTTTGTTTGTGATTTGGGCGAACAAATGCTATTCAAATCTGCTTAATTATTACAATATATCTGCTTATATATTAATAATAATATCTAATTGATCTAAAATTAACGAAACTCAATTGAATATAGGCTAATAATAATGTTATCCACTGTCTAAAAAAATATGAAATTTGTCCTGAGATTTGAAATTTGATTAATAACACCTATGAGAATGGACAAACTTCCGTTTTCTTGGTCCCCTTGACGTCACAAAACAACATCAAATCAATATAGTGGGCTGTTGATTAAGGGGGGATTCTCGAAATCTCCAATCATGGTATTGCAAGTTGTATTAATCCAGGTGGCCGATTTATAAGCCACACCCATCACCAGTCGTTAATTACGTCACGAATCACGAGTAAGCTTTCCAGATAATTGGTAGCAGCTGATAAATGGAAATTCTGAGCCTTCTTGAGCACTTCTTGACCTTATTGAAACCTTCAAGGCCTTCTCGATCGACCTGATGGGGCAATCGTTACCAAGTAACCAATACGACTACTCCCATCAACAATTAAATTGGTTGTGCAATTAAAATTAAATTAAGGGATATTGAAAGTCTCATACCGACAATGTTAAAAATGTGTACTTTTTCGGTACCTATATCTCATGAACTACAGAACTTACATGCACCAAATTCTCACAGTAATATAAGAACCTTCGTACACATGCACTGAAAAATAAGAAATAATTCTTTTTTTTTTCAATGTCAAAAAAATACTACATTTTTAGTTAACACAATAATTTTTTAATCTCGATGGTATTAATATAGATTCAACAAAATATCTACACAAGTATAGCGTACTTTTATCTACACGTGGTAAACATTTGGAGTTATTATCTTCAATAATTTTTTGAGATTCAGCTACCTAAAACCGAGATAATAATATTATGAAATAACTGCATTTAAAAATAATAGCACAAAAATGAATCCCACGTAATATGAAAAGTAGGCCTACAAAGTACTTGATGAAAAAATTAACCCAATTAGACCCACTACGAATAATTTGATGACTCTTGCAGCATCCAATTGATGAAATATTACACTATAATCTGAAGACAAAAAAATCAAAATGATGAAGAAATAGCTTTCAATGTCCCCTTAACGTTTCATGAAAGTACGATTCATTCAATAATTTCGATTACCACGAATAAAAACCAAACGAATTTTCAGTACGAAACACTAGGCCTACTCGCTCATCTAACAACTCACGTAAGCCTATCTCGTTTCATCATAATACTTGAAAAAAGTTAAAACTAGAAAAACCTGTTAGAATGAGAAAAACAAGACGCGATTTTTTTCAGAACTAACTGCATTTTTTAATACTCTTCAATAAATTATTGCTGATTACTAATTTAATCTTGAACTTACTTAAAAGTTTGTCATGGATTGGCTTCGTATTGCGAGGAAATAAATATTTACATAACTTATATCAAAAGATCTTGAAACTTAATTTGCAACAATAATCAAATTGGAATAAGCCTACTTGATAGTTGACTGAGCCACGGAGGCGGTTCTTCCTTGATCTGTGTGACGTACAAGAGTATAGTAATTGTGAGTATAATATTATATATATATTTTTTTATTAGCCGTACACTCTTGACAATCCAACGATCAATGAGTAGTTATATAAGAGATAGTTTTGTAACTTACACCATCTTGAAGGTATTGAAAATAGCTGTGTTGCCACCGAATCAGAATTTTGATATCTCATTTCGTTTGCAAGTTATCAAAACACTGATATTCCGACAAATCGACTCCCATGGACCCAAAGAAAACAATATATTGCACTTTTATTGATGTTATCGATACTATTCATTGATCTCTATCACCACCCATAGAGCGTATCTCTCGGAATAGTAACTATCTATTATATCGATATCGTATTGCAGCATATCATTTACCACTTTCCTCAGTTCCTTACTATTAATCGTGCATTCCAATCGATTCGAAATATTCAATTATAATCACTTGGGCGTTTATGAAATAATAATGATGAATAAACAATCGAAAACCATTGATACGTAAAATTATGTATATCCATTCTTGAAAACAATAGAGGTGTGGCCTACAAAAGAATGTCTTTGACAATTTCTTTGCAGTTGCATATTGAGTTACGTATCGATAGCGGTGGGTTTCCACTCTGAAAAACCTAGCTCTATAGTTCTAATAGAGGAATCTCTATTATTCTTCTATATCTCTATGACTCTGCCATTCTTAAACAATGGCTGCCATGATTTGACGCAGAATATTGGATCAATGGGTAGAATAATAGATCAAGAAAATGTGACTGATAATAAAATAACAAACAAAAACTTGAAGCTATATGATTGAGTATAATGAGAAATTTGCTAAGAACTCACGATTCCCGAATCAGCGGGGAAAGAAGACCCTGTTGGGCATGACTCTAGTCTGGCATGGGCCAGTGTAGAAGTGTAAATAAAAATACTATAAAAATTGAATTGAAAAAAGGGACAGGGGAAGAAATAAAGATTAATTAATGAAATGTAAATGATTTTTCAAAAATTGTACTGACCTTTTCAAAATGTCTACAACAATAGGATAAATTAATTCATTTAGCAAATTATATTTTTTAACAAAATCTAATTATTCTACTATATTCTATTCTATATTCTACTATATATTCATAGCATATCCATGGTTGATAATTAGTATTGTTATTTTGAAGGCATCATGCCATTGTTTCCGGGTTAAGCCTAATGATTTTTCAAAAATTTGTACTGATCTTTTCAAAATGTCTACAACAATAGGATATATCGAATCGTTCAGCAAATTATATTTTTAACAAAATCTAAACATTCTACTATATTCTATCGAATATTCTACTATATATTAATTCATACTGTATTCATAGTTGATAATTAGTATTGTTATTTTGAAGGCATCATGCCATTGTTTCCGGGTTAAGCCTAATGATTTTTCAAAAATTTGTACTGATCTTTTCAAAATGTCTACAACAATAGGATATATCGAATCGTTTAGCAAATTATATTTTTAACAAAATCTAAACATTCTACTATATTCTATCGAATATTCCACTATATATATTCATACTATATTCATGGTTGATAATTAGTATTGTTATTTTGAAGGCATCATGCCATTGTTTCCGGGTTAAGCCTAATGATTTTTCAAAAATTGTACTGATCTTTTCAAAATGTCTACAACAATAGGATATATTAATTCGTTTGGCAAATTATATTTTTAACAAAATCTAAACATTCTACTATATTCTATCGAATATTCTACTATATATTAATTCATACTATATTCATAGTTGATGATTAGTATTGTTATTTTGAAGGCATCATGCCATTGTTTCCGGGTTTAGCCTAATGATTTTTCAAAAATTGTACTGATCTTTTCAAAATGTCTACAACAATAGGATATATTAATTCGTTTGGCAAATTATATTTTTAACAAAATCTAAACATTCTACTATATTCTATCGAATATTCTACTATATATTAATTCATACTATATTCATAGTTGATGATTAGTATTGTTATTTTGAATTCATCATGCCATTGTTTCCGGGTTTAGCCTAATGATTTTTCAAAAATTGTACTGATCTTTTCAAAATGTCTACAACAATAGGATATATTAATTCGTTTGGCAAATTATATTTTTAACAAAATCTAAACATTCTACTATATTCTATCGAATATTCTACTATATATTAATTCATACTAGATTCATAGTTGATGATTAGTATTGTTATTTTGAAGGCATCATGCCATTGTTTCCGGGTTTAGCCTAATGATTTTTCAAAAATTGTACTGATCTTTTCAAAATGTCTACAACAATAGGATATATTAATTCGTTTGGCAAATTATATTTTTAACAAAATCTAAACATTCTACTATATTCTATCGAATATTCTACTATATATTAATTCATACTATATTCATAGTTGATGATTAGTATTGTTATTTTGAATTCATCATGCCATTGTTTCCGGGTTTAGCCTAATGATTTTTCAAAAATTGTACTGATCTTTTCAAAATGTCTACAACAATAGGATATATTAATTCGTTTGGCAAATTATATTTTTAACAAAATCTAAACATTCTACTATATTCTATCGAATATTCTACTATATATTAATTCATACTATATTCATAGTTGATGATTAGTATTGTTATTTTGAATTCATCATGCCATTGTTTCCGGGTTTAGCCTACAGCTATATGCATTTGCTGACGGGGATAATACTCTCATTCACTCCTCGGCTACGGGCTACAGTCGACGCACCGCTCTGTGTGCATGGTCTGCGGTGAAAGTGTATTGAGTGTTAAATTCACAACAGCATATAGACAACAGTGGTATACTAACATCAACTCGGAGTAGAAAGCTAACGAGGGAGTCAGTTTACATGTATATCTAAAGATATATACAAACACACAAAAAAAAATTAAAATAAAAGAAGGTGGGGTCGTTTCGGGGCTTCGGGGCTGGGTTGGGTTTTTGTCGGAGAATTTTCTATCAGTCTGTCATTACTATCTCGCGGGGTTAGAGTAACGTTTTTTTTGAAACTGATTCGGGAATTGATAGTTGTGTGTGTGTGTGGGTCCACGTGTTTTCATCTCGCATTGTTATTGGCGATAGGGAAAGTGATTCAGGCAGTTTGTAATAGGTATGACATTTTCATTGTGTAAGTACAAGGTTTGGTGCGTGTGTGACTTTTGTTTGTACTCGTCTAGGAAGAGCCAAATCAACCTGCCATACAAGGTGTGATAGTCTAGTGCGATCTTTCGTTTTTAAACGGTGTGACACATTTTTATTCGGATAATTTTCAAATACTATTGTAACGTAAGAGTTTTGAAATATTGAAATCATTTATTTTTGTTGTTTGGAGTGCTTTGTTTCCATTGGATCGAAGCGGATATCGGCAAGTGGATGGACTTTAAGTGAAACAATGTGAGCTTCTAGTAATTCGATCGGAAATCATCCATTAATCAGAGTCATGGCTAAAAAGGTAAGTTCTTTGACAAAAACACACGGATATGGTTGGTTGATTAATGAATTGTCTAATTGATGAATCGGAACATTAAATTGAAAACTAGAAGTATAACAAACGAATTAGCGAAATTGATTGATTGGATTTTCAGTGCATGTAGGCCTACTTTTTTTTGTTCGATTTAAATTACCGGTACCAACTTACCGTTGTTCGGTTGAACCAATTTCACTGCGATTCTAAAATGGATTCAGATTCGAGTGTTTGGTTTTGCTAATCGATAATGGGTTTTACTCGACACTCTTTAGTATTGGGCCCTACCCTTTTGACACTAATATCCGAAGTGAAGTGATTTAGGCCTACGGAAACTAGAGTCGAGTGAAGTATTTGCTCCAGAGAGCTGATTATCATTTTTGAAAAGAATAATTGATGATATTTGCATAAAGTATTGGAATTATATATTTCTTTCTGTATGCAACTAACAAATATGCAATAAATATAATCGAATCGGCAACTCACGAAATAATTATGCTGATTTAGTTCCATATAGTACGGTAGTTATCATATACTAGGCAAACGCAGGATGTGCGTTGTACGATGAGAGAGATGTCTATATAAAGTATAATCGAAAACTCTACAAACCTTGATCATTTGAAATGAACTTCATCCGATGTCAATGAATCTAGAAAGCCGTGACTTCGACAATGTAACATTTTTCAACTAATATTTCTATCTTTTCGATGAATAAAATATATTTATTATATTATTTTCTCCAAAACGGCTGGTCCGAATATCGAACCAAATTTTTATTCATGTATATTATTCTTGTGTTCACATTTGTGGAAAATTTGAATCATATTGAAGAGATTTAATTTTTCAATTTTTTCCGCTCAGCCAAATCTTATGGGGTTTTTAGAAACTTCTAAATGATGTTTCTCAAAAATGGTCCAACCGATTAGACCTCAAAACTATACAGTTCTAAGTTGGATAAGTTTGCATATAAGAAGAAGTTTCATGTCGATCGCTCAAACCCTGCGACCTATGCAGTGTTTACAAAAAAAAAAAAAAAAAAAAAAAAAAAAAAACGCACAGACAAAGTTCCGTAATAAGAGTTCAGTGAGAATCTTCGCTACGCTCCTCTAATAAGTTATATATATATATATATATATATATATATATATATATATATATATATATATATATATATATATACACATATATATGTATATATATATATATATATATATATATATATATATATATATATATATATATATATGTGTGGGATATTTTAGCTGGGATACGTATCTTTTACGATATGGCTAAAATATCCCACACAATCTCGATATTGGATCGTATCCAAGAAGTTCAATTAACATATATATATACATATATATATATATATATATATATATATATGTGTGGGATATTTTAGCTGGGATACGTATCTTTTACGATATGGCTAAAATATCCCACACAATCTCGATATTGGATCGTATCCAAGAAGTTCAATTAACATATATATATACATATATATATATATATATATATATATGTGTGGGATATTTTAGCTGGGATACGTATCTTTTACGATATGGCTAAAATATCCCACACAATCTCGATATTTGATCGTATTCAAGAAGTTTAATTAACATATATATATATATATATATGTGTATTTCAAGGAAGTGGAGACGTTTGTCTTATAATTTTTCAACATGCTAGATGGCAGGTGGGGGGGGGGGGGGGGGGGGGGGGAGGCTTAAATCGAATTTCATCGAGTATCAAAAACATATGTAATTGTTGAATGAAACCTATTCTCTTAGAGTCTATGAACGTTTAATGTATGGTGCTTTAGTTCCCAGACGCATCACACTTCAAACAGCTTCTTTAGACATGCGTAGAGCACTGCTAAAATATGTCTTCACAAATACGATGACAGATCAGTTTGGGTCGAAAGTAAAGGCTTTGCTTTTGTTCACCAAATATTCCCGTTAACTACGTAATTTGATAATATTTTAATGTTGTTTTTGTTTTGGAAGGAAGAGGAAATTATTGAATTTATATAATATTAATGATAGGCTTATATTACGGTATATACAGGCTTACCGTATATAGGCCTACGTGCATAATATAATACAAGTGGAATATTATATTATTTATATAATGATAATGAAATATTTCTTACACATTTCAATATTGTTAGAAGGATTCATAATTCCTGTCTCTTCAGGTTATTAGTTACTTATTAAGCAATAGTTTTACTTTGTTAGCTGTATTTTGAAGCTAAGCGTTAGCTGCATATATATACACCGCTTGGGTACTCATTGGAGTAACTTTATAATACAAATCTCTTGGCTTATGCTCTGCATCTTAGAGATATATAATATCCTCACATGAATCAAGTTTTTATACTATTCTCAATTGTAAATTTTCAAATGAAAATGAAATAATACAGAACATTAAAAAAATCATGAAATTCATTGATAATTGATGTGATTTCAGACATCCCATATTCATTATTAAAATTGGAAAATGTTATTTGAAATCAAAATAGTATATCCATACTTTACTTCAGTATTCTAATCAATACCAACAAATTTCATATAAATCCATTCAAATAATTCTTCGAAATTCATCTAGTGCATTTTTCTCACGCCACGTATTACTATGTGATCATTTACATGACCTAAAAAAAATTGGAGGGCATTCATGAAAAATCGTGCCATATCAGAATGAATGGCATAAACAATCAAAATACTTTCTTATTGATGTACCAATGGCAGATGAGATACACACCACCCAGTACAGGTGAAAACTAGACTTACGTACTCGGTGGTTCTCTTCTTTTCAACACCTCACTGATTAAGTAATGATTTAATCCCACTATAAGAACAAGTTGGCGAACCTACCCAGGTACCATTGTTGTAGAATTAGCCACTGTGCTACGTGTTATGTCAGGGGTCTCCAAACTTCTTAGCTCAAGGGCCACACTGATTCATTTACTCAGTCTCGAGGGCCAAAAGTAGTACAACGCCATTTTATGAGGAGTCAAACAAATCTCATTAATTCAAATTATAATGTTGAATTTCACATGTTGATTACCTACCTATGACACCTATCGTAAATTTGTATGATAATTCTCATAGCATTAATTACAGAATGTTCAATTTTATATGCATGTCAGTTATTTTGTATCTTAGTCGGTCGTTGAATAGAAACATCTGATAATTAATTTCTATGATTTACTTACATTGTAAATTTTACAATGTAATCCAAATAAACCATGACGGTCTGGATTGGTGGTGCTCACGGGTCATAGTTTGGATACCCCTGTGTTATGTCATCTATCCATGTTATTCACCTCTGGCTGTCTCGCGTATCTACCAATAGTATCTATATCTAGATACATGATAACCTGGCGTAGATAAAAAGCCGCGGGCCTAACTGTCATAATGGAGACAGACTGATTTGTGATGCATGATTCTATAGATTTATATTACTCAACTTTTGTTTTTGTATTATTGTTTTTGTTGAGATGGTACATGATTTAATTCCTGTGGTTGTGATGAAATTGCATGGTTGCTGTACTTTCAGTTTTATCGCGAAAGAAGATAGTTAACAACAGAATGATTGTAAATGTTCAATAATTGGATGAGCGAAGCGAAGACTCAATTACACCTGACCCGAAAAAAATATACCTTTTTTTTTTTTTTTTTTTTTTTTTTTTTTTCTGTTCGCGCTCTACAGGTCAAACGAAAATTCAAATTCAATTGAAACTTGGCAAGCCCAAGTGTCATCATCTGGATTGAATCTCATTGATTTTTATGCGCAATCGATTGCACCACTTCTGAGAAAACTAATTTTCCATTTTCCAAATTACCCATAAGAATAAGCCGGAGAAAAATTTTCGTACAAAAAATGTCCTTCAAAAAAATTAAAATTTTCACCGAATTTCAATATAATAATGATACACATGATTCCAAACTTTCACTGGAATCCAATCAGTCGTTTAGATATAAAAAATGATTTAATGACATTTTTATACATCATTCAAAGCTATTAAGAAAACCAATTAAATCCAAGCAACAAGTGTCACCAATTATTGAAGAACTAATTAAACAAAGCCTTCTTTATTATCAAAGATATTATTTAGAATGAGTAATGAATATAATTGGATCTCAAGGTGTATATATTGTATCTTAGATTGCATCTAATATTTCCTTCATGATGAGAATAGTCTACGAAATAAATCAACCGAATGAAAACATTAATTTTTAATTTGAATGCCGTCAAAACATCAACTTGATTTAACTTTTTGAAATAATTCAGTTTCATTCTTATTAGCTCATCCATCAACGCGGAAACACATAACGCGTTTTCCTAGTTGTAGATTAATTCAATGCATCTTTGATATCATTTAACGTTTTTGAAAGATGTAGCTGTCTTTTCTAATCGTAAATATCGTCCTGAAAAATTGTTCGTTACTATTCGGTGATATTTTTTATTGGCTCTGTTGGTATTCGATCTTCTTCTTTAGTGGATACAAGTATAGTCAGAGATGAATTGGAAATATGCTCGAGGTTTTTATATGAAAAATAAAAAAAAAATGGAAGGAAGATCATGTTATTTATGTTACCATAGTAACCACATAATAGTTGGCAGCAAACAAACTACCGTAATACTGAAGTTCTGATTAGAGAATATGATTCTGGGGACATTGTTGTCCAGATATTACATTCACATTAACTTGCGACATCATCTGAATGGAGCCCGAAATATTATTAAAAATACTATTGTTGATATAAATATTAAAAGGAGTTTTCACGTAGCAAATACGTATCTCACTTGTATGAAAATGTATCACTATGGAAATTACTATTAAATATGTTGTTGATTTATCTTAGATATACAACCGCAGCTATGGAACAAAATACAGAATGTGTAACAATAGAAAATGTAGTTGAATTCGATTAACTTATTCATTGGTTAATTTTGACATTATTGACGTAGATGAAATAGATTTTGATCATGATACGGAAATATTTATATAAATACATAGTCATTTGAAATGTCTGAAAGAGTTTTCTTTCCAACTTATTTCTTGTTCCGTCACTTCCTTGCACTTGTTCAATTCATTTTCTTTTGTACTATTTTACACATTGTGTCAATTTTACTGGTTTGATTCAATATTGTGCTCAAGTGTCAGACAATAGATGAGAAATGAAAGTGATCCGAATCAATTTTGAAAAGACTTTTGATAAAAATGTAACTTTATAAGTAATAACTAACCATATAATCATAACAATCCCTTGTAAGCGTAACCATAATCATCAATAAACATAGTGATCAAGTAATGGAATAACCCCATTATCAATAATAGTTATTATATGCAGTATAATCCAAGTATGAGTACGGCAATAGCAGTACAGTAGTATTAATGGATCGAGTTTAAAATCATAATTTAATGGTCAATATAATTGCTCAATTTATACTGCTAAAATTAGTACATTTTTCGTTTTGCATTACATTTTATACGAACAGTATAATTAGTGTCGTTTTTATCACCTTTCATATTTATAAGTCATTATTGATACTAGTAAAATGTCAAAGGTCATGTGAAGACGAAAAAATCACACATCATAGTATTCTTCAACTCATCAAATTATTTTTCAATCAATTTGTTTATTTTGGATTCACACTGATAAACGTTACAAAACATTTATTTTATTTATTTCAACTATTTAATCTTCAAACTTATTATTATCATTTGTATTTTTGTTTCAATAACGTTCTTTTTTTCAAATCGTCGACTTTTATACCTAGATATAAGTTAATAATTTTACAAAAGTAATTTCTGTAAATCAATTGTAATTTTGTATAGATTATCAAGCTGGATCCTTGTGGTCAATCACATCTGAGTGAACAGCTGACAATAAAATTGTTATTCTCAGAAGTGTTCGAACCGATATAGTTTCCTCTGAATTCACTTCTCTATTCTGATACTGATTTGTGAAATTCTCATTCTTTGATCACACAGAAAAACTTAAACGCAAACAAAATTCAAAACTTTGTTAAAAAAGTTTTTTAATAAAAAAAAACTCGCGACTTCCTCTCGTCAGTTTGTGTAACTGAATCGTCGAGCTCATTATTCTGTTACACGTCACGGAACCAACTGTGTGATTTGTTGATTGGTCCAATTCCTTCGTCAATACATATCACCTACATCTAGAAACTATGTACAAATGTATAATTACATAGGCTGATATGTATTATGCAAAGGTGAACAGAACAATCTTAATTACTTAGACGGTTTACGTTTTGAAAATAATGAATTTATATAATATCTGCAATTTTCCTTGGCACCGGATATTATGCTTGTGCCTTAAGTAGTCTTGTATATTTCATAATATGCAACAGTATTTACCTCAAGTTATGTTCAGATATCAGGTCAGGGAAACCGAACATAAGACACTGGTTAACCTAACGTACTGGACATTGTTTGGGCTTATGAACCATGTTGTGGAAAACATGTATCCCAATTCATCATAATGACAGAGTTATTGTTACTTTGACTTTTATATAAATAACTGGGATCACTTAAGAGTCCATGGGAGTCGATTAGGCGGAATTTCAGTTTTTTGGTTCGATGGTATGATATGTTGAGATGGATCCTCAAAAAATATAACGTTGAAAAATGTGTTTTTGGCGGATAGGCTACGCGTGACAATTATGCGATGTGAGATAAATATATATTACTCAGACCATCTTGAAGGACTGGAAATATCTGTGTTTCCTTCTTATTAGAATTCCGACATCACATACCGTTCAAAAGTTATCACCATAGCAAAACTGATATTCCGCTAAATCGATTCCACAGATTTTTTTTCATGTTCTTATGTTTTTATTTTTTCCATGTTTTTAACTGACTGAAGTTAGTTAAAAACTAATGAAAATATTATTTCGTCTTTCACAAAATACAAATTCTGAGCTGAATATCAAAATACAATTCAAAAGTAAAAAAATTCATCTCGATATTTTATCGTTATTCCGAAATTGTTGTCTGAATTTATATCGATATCAATTATCAATTAAAAATTTCCACATTTTGATCCCTGTTCTAGTTTCTTCTTAAATTTTCACAGTTGGGCCAACATCATCTATTGTTCGATTTTGTATAAGATGTGGAATTTTGCCACCACGTTTACTTGTCCTCATTTGATACGTCGTGAACTGAAATTTCAGTTAACTATTACCAACCCACAATGATGCAATGAGGATTTTATATTATATTAGTCGACTTCAGATCGTTTCTCAATCATCCGACAGAAAGGTCGTTGTAAATCGACGTGGCGCCTCTACTGTCGTGAAAATAAGATCCAACAACATCGTAATAACATAAAAAGCTACCGTTTTCAAGCTATAACTACATCTTAAATCATTGATGTTGTTAATCGATAATTTGACCCCATAAACAAACAGAATTACTATTAAATTACTCGAATTTTATTTCCCTTGGGGTATATTATACTCCTATTTTGTTTGATTAGTTATATAAATTGGCAATTATATAATTAATTATAAAGATTCGATCGAACCAGATGAGATATAAAAGTTATGGAAATGTAGCTAAAATATATAGGTATAGGCTTATATAATAAAAAGATAATAATATCAGATAGACACGTCAATTTTTTGCAATGACATCTATGATGTATTGACGAGAGTGGATGGTGGTCATTAGAAATACTTGATTAAGACTATGTGCTACGAAAAAGATTTCTTTCAATTAAAATAAAATAATGTTGAGATGTTGAGTATGAGTATTTTTAGATTTGATTGAAAAATAGGATTTTTTTTCAATGGATCCATGGATCCATATGTTAATACAAACTCCAAAGGATCCATGTTTATTTTCGTCCGATTCACATTGATATACACACAAATGATCGCTGGAAATGTGTTTGGCAGAATAAGGAATCCAACCAGTGGTTTTTGGAACTAGATTTTGAACTAGATGTGTATATTTTTTTTATAATGGATATAAAATAATATACACATCTATTTCAAAATTGAGTTATCGCTTTCGAAGAAACATAATAATGCTGCATAAACATCATTATGCTCATTAAATTCAAAATGTATCTGTATATAAATATATAATAATCTACATTATCAGACTCTGCCGTATCAATTAGTGGCTGCCAGATCGAATGAATATACATGATGGGATGAATTAAGCAATAGAATTGGAAAGGGATTACAAAGAAGTACAATGGGAGGGGTAAGAATGGAAGTGGAAAAAGTGGATAGAGAAGTAGGTGAATATAGATTCATACAAAGAACGACGCGGGAATAGAATGAATTGGAAGAAGATATCAAGAACATAACGAAGATTGGTGATTTAAGAAGAGAGCTAAGAAAAAAATAAAGTATAATTTTATCGAGTATGTTTGATTGATCGACACAGAATAATAAACAAATGATACAATAACGGAAATAAATAAATAAAATGGAACTGAGAATCAAAATGTATAACTATTGCCTAGGAAATAATAAATAAATCCTGGAGCTATCAGGAAGTTAAAAAAAAATGTGTCAAGAACTACATTAGGCCATGTAAAGGTGTAAATAAAAGATACACAAAAATTAATATATAATGAAGGGTGGGAGCGGGGAGGAGGGGGGGAAAAACAAATTAATTAATTCAATATAAATGATTTTTCGAAATTTGTACTGATTTTTCCAAAATGTCTAAAACGATGGAATCTATCAATTTTTTGGCATATTATATTTCTTGACAAAATTCTTGAAAAAAGCGGAATGGTTCCTCTTGATTCCGACATTAGACCCACTATTTCAATAGAGTGTAGGTCGTAATGTTTTTTGTAATCCAAAATAGTCCATTGATAGTAAGCTCGCTTATCTTTGTCGCCATTGATGGGTTGCAGTTTATCAAATTCAAAACGAAAAGTGGGATCAAATATTAAACCATTCCACTTCTGCCTGTCATTCATTTCATTTAAATCACGTACAATTTTAAAGGCAGTCTTCTTGAGAAATAACTTATATGTTATCAGGGTTCAACGATTATGTATACACAGTATCGGTAAAATGAGTAATGTCTCTATTACAATATAATTAAAATGATTTCTCTGTGAAGTAATAATTCTTTTCTCAGTATTTCCAAAACAATACAGAATTACCATACTGATCACCTTGATTATCATATTATGCGCTTGCCTAATTCAAAACATCGGTTCCTAGAACTGGTTATCTAATTATAAATAAATAAAAAATGCACTTCAATTAAATTTGTTTTCAATTTTTTCTTGCAATAATAATTGAAATGTTACACAGTAAAGAAACCGGACCGGTAGCATTTTAAATTATATACGTAAGCTAATTTTATAAATGGTTTCGATTTCGATTAAGAACAAAATTCGTTATCTGTCTTTTGTTAACCTGTGAACCCTTAATATAGTTTTTTTATGTAACTTTAATAATCGTGTAACGTTATAGTGAAAGTTACACTATATAATAAGTTAATGACAAAAATGTGGTCGGAATTATTATATATTATAGCATATAGGGTGTTAATGTGTGGACTGTTTTATAATGTTTGACTAGGCATGTGTTATTGGTAATTAGAAGTAAAAAGGCGTTATGCATGAAAACGCGATATATTATGTCATACGTGTATGGAACACCCTGTTCCATTATTGGAAGTGATTGTTAGAGCATACAATTATTTAATTCTTCTACTGATATGAATATATCAATTGAAAATGGTTCAGAATGAAAACGAAGTCTAGAAGAGAAATGAAAATATGTAACTTGACTTACAATCATTTACTCAAAAGTGCATTATTTAACTGAAATCAAACGAATTTTTATCTATAGGAATTGGAAACTGTTGCACCATCGACTATATAATATTTTGATGATGTATTTAAACGATAAACAATTTGCATGACTTCGAATTTATTAAACATTTCGTATTCAATTCAATTTATCCATCGATTCGGGTTGAGAATTTTCATTCACGATTTGTATTCATTTTAATTTAACCAACTTTAATCCGAATATATTTTAATTTAATCCACGATTTGCATGCATTCTGGTTTAATAACCTTGTAATTATTTTAATACAAATTTAACACATATTTGACTGGTACCTTGTCTGCAGTACTCTTTGTACATCGAACAAGGATAGAATATCAATTACCCTAATTATGCATGCACCAGCATTATACGCGATGGCACGTGGTAGGGTGGAAGTGAATTGTGATAGGCCTAGAACTTTTGACGCATGCCAACAATTTATCTTCAAATCTTGCATTCTAATTACCCCCCCAATTTATTTATTGTTATCTGAATTCGGATTTCTACTATTGAGATTTCTGATCATTATATTTTTAGTTCCGTTTATACGGTCAGTAATTTTCGTTAGTACACAGTTTTTCATATTACCATCAATTTTATTTGCTCGAATATAATTTTCGCTGTCGTAAAAGTGAATGGTTCCTTAATAAAGGTCACGACCGCCTCCTTCCTCTCATCTGAAAACACCTTTAACCTCCCTGTTGTGATTCTCTTTCTGTGAGTATCAATACCAGTTATTAACCACTCAAATCAAAATGGTTTCCCGTTCACAATTTAGGCTCAAAAAAAAATTCGAACTGAAAGAATTGTCAATTGAAGTTTTTAAAACCACCACATAATTGAAATAAATCAACTCAATGAAAACAATATATGACGATCTTTTTTCTTAAACATTTAAAACTTGACAAAGAGTTATTCCACCCAAAAAGGTCAAGTTTGACAAAGTAGGATGTTTCGAACAGAGCGATCTTACCACCCAAATTAATATCTTTTTTGAGGATCATGTATCAAATTTGTATATAAAATTGAATCGAATCATATGTATGGATTCCAATCATAAACCATAGATAATAATACAAATCATATAGTATACTGGAACATTATACTCTCGTAATTTACTGTTGATTAAAATTATTTACGAGCATTTTACTAAAGAATAAGAACAAGTCCATATAGATGACTATTGATTACGAAGATAAGCTAATGGAGGTAAGCCTATACAATTATTACCAACTATAATGATAAGTCTCACAGAATCATATTTATTAAATATATTTCACTTTCTCAACTTTCGCTATTAATAAACAAACAATTTATTTGTTGAGGTTATTCATTTTTATATTTAAAAAAAATCGTGATAAGATGCAATGCATTCTTATTGACGGATGTAGAAGTTGTAAACAGTTGGTATCCCTTGCTACAAGATCGACAACAAGGAAATACAACCTGAACAAACTAATTGAATGATATGTACAAACATACAACAAACATTTCAGGCATTACTATCAACTTGATACAGTGAAAAAAAAATCGCAGAGAACAATAGAACAAATACAAACCAATTAAATCTCTGGTATATGGAAAATAAAAAGGCTATTTCAAGTTGTCTTTTTATTATTGAATAATTGAACAGCTGTGGCCGAACAGTGAAAGGCGCTCCTATAAAACTGTGTAATGAATTGAACATGGGTCACGTGCTATTCAATTCTATGTGATTGTTGAATAAAAGATGCCATTTACCTTGAATGATGTATCAATTGTAGTACAGCTTGCCAGTACATTCATGTTGTAATCGTTTATCAGCAGGCTGTGAACGAGTTAGGTTGATACAATACAAATCATAGTGCAATTCAAATAATAGATTATTAATAAATATATATATTTATATATATATATATATATATATATATATATATATATATATATATATATATATATATATATATATATATATATATAGTGTTTGCTGGAGTTCTTTCCTGGCTATATTGTCGATAATTCATGATAATTTAGGAAACAGACGAGGTTTTGTGGTGAAAAAATATCTTTAATCTCCAACACGTTTATACCCCTGCCGAAGCGCGTTGGAGATTGAAGATATTTTTTCATCACAAAACCTGCTCTATTTCCTAAATTATCATGATTTCTCTCTCTCTCTCTCTCTCTCTCTATATATATATATATATATATATATATATATATATATATATATATATATATATATATATATATATATATATATATATATATATATATATATATATATATATATATATATATATATATATATATTATATATATATATATATATATATATATATATAATATTCATTATATATAAATATAAATATAGACCTATATATATGTATGAAAATGATAGCATTCAGAGGTATTTTAGAGTCGTTTCAAAAAGATAGTTTAATTAGTGCTCGATATTTCTACAGCGCAATGGCTGCCTTCTTCAACAGCGGAATTATTTACATTGTCAAAATATTGAGTACTAGCGCACTGAACCGTCATTCAGGAGACCGGGGTTCGATTCCTACATGGTCAACCATCCTGACAGGAGTTTTTCGTAATCTCAAGTTAGGACTGGGATGGCTCCTCAACAACAGACCACGACTGACTCCTTCCCACCATCTAAAAACACATAGTGATATAATCTTTCATCTCATCTTCCTTCCATCTCATTCATAATCGACCGATGCCAATATTATTCTGATCATCATAATACAGTGTTAAGCCCAACATAAATGAATACATAGAAATGTATATAATATATAGGCCTATATATATATTTATATATACATTCTCTACAATAGTATCACAGCTGAAATCCTTTTATTTTTTACTAAACACATTCTTTATATTTCAACTATTCATTGTTGTTTCGGAGATAAGGTTAATTTAAAACATTATAAAAAGAATATAAAAAACAAATCTCTATGAACCCATCCTGTAACCGACCTTGGCGGGAATTCCGACCTCGCTAATCTTCCGTCATAGATATCGCGAAATAGTGTACCGGTGAAAATAACTATGAATAGTTTAGTATAACTTGTGATTCCGTCATCGAGACATCGCCTTACGACAGTCCCTATCAAGTGAGTTCTATTTCATATTTATATATAAATTCTTTATTCATTTAAAATAAAGACTCTGCCTTTTGAAGAAGGTTGCCTATGGACACAGAATAGAAAAAAATAACGAATATAACAAATTAGTGAATGGTACAGAAAAATAATGATAATATTGAGCTAAATTCTAGAAAAAAAAAGTTTTGTAGTTGATTAATCAATTATTTAGAAAAAGAATAGTAAAAAATAAGAAAATGCACATGATATGAGAAAAAAAAATGGCTACACACTTACTTCTTCGTACTTCGTTCTTCATACATTATTTTGAATGGCATGACATAATCTAGAATAGAGGATGATTTCAAATTCAAGGTACAGGGATTTTAGTTTTAAGGGTTTGATGAATTTTTTCAGACACTCATAAGCAAAATTGAATTATTCTTCCATACAATTTTGAATACATTATATGGTCATAACAGTTGTCATTATCGTTCCAAAATTATGGCAAAGCTAGTCCAATATATACACATATATATATATATATATATATATATATATATATATATATATATATATATATATATATATATATATATATATATATATATATGTGTGTGTATATGTATATTATGTACAGGCCTATATATATATATATATATATATATATTTTTTTTTTTTCAAAATACTGCGACTATCGGTAATGAGTCACTTCTATTTGAATCTTACCATGCATCTTCGTGAACAATGTTTATTAATGTAATGTTAATCTCGTACAATTGTTCAAATAATCGAGAGAAGAGTTATATCTGTGAAATAATGATGTATTTTTTAAAGCTGATTCGAAATAATCAACAAAGAATACGCTACGCAATTTATTCGAAAATAAATTCAAATGACTTGCGTTCTTTGAGCAATATGATACAGCCAATTAACATCAGAGATTTCCTTGAACTTTTATTATAAACTACAAATGTAATGAATCCTCTTGTTCCCCCAATTCAATTCACTTGTATTGTATTAATTGGTTCGAAGTTTTAAATGCTGTAATTGAAGTTTAATGCAATTAGTTTTGCAAGTAAATCACGTTTAATTTTCGTAATATTTATTTGAGCTCACAAAAGTGCATTTATAACAAGATTCTAGTAATCAAGTACAAAACTGCAAATAGGAAAACATTTTATACCATAGTATTTATGTTTCACAATGAAATCATACCAATTATTCGATTGAAATCGTGAGTATTAACCCCAAATGTAGGCTGTGATTTGTAGATACTTATTCGAGGTTTCTTCTTGCCTTTCTCTTCTTATTCTTACACACTCAATTCTTATATGTGTATACATTCTAACAACATTGGGTCCAGAAAATTTGAACTATGAGAACCACATTTAAATCACAGTTGCTGTGGCATTTTACTTCATTGCATGAGAAACTTGGAGGAGTTTCAAATTACACCCTAGTGAATGATAATATTATTATAAAACATTTAGAATCTTGAAAAAGCCTGAACCTCTAAATAAACAAACTAATTTGTTTGTGTGAAAATCTATTCTTTTCGGAAATCTAAAATGGAAAAAACATAGAAAATGTGATGTTTACAATATGTTAGTGAATTCGTCAAATTTCTGATTTGTATCTGCATGAATATCTTGGAAATCTTGAAATTTTCAAAAATATCTCCTATTCAATTTTTTTCAATAATAATTTGTTGAAGGCCTGATAGTCCGACTATCCGAATATTATCTGAAATTATTACGTGACCCACACGTCTAATGAGACGTCATAATGGAAATGAAAATGCAATAGTAACATCTCTACAAAGTAGATATAATGATGAGTATAATAATGAATAAATAAATACTTCAAATAAGATTATTCTTAAGGTGAAACAAGAGCTACTTTAAATTTGATGCAAATAGTTTTAATAGCCGAATTCTTATGATGAGAAATCTGTAGAGCTGACATTTTCGGATTTATAGTTGGTAGTAAATTGAATTTATTTCACTGTTGTCCAATCATTATCTTATCCATCTTTCATTCCCAATGTATAAAAACACAAATAATAAAATTAATAATAAATTATTATCATATAATACTATAGTATTACGATCATGTTGACAACTTCATTCCGATAATTCTTGTCCGAATTCTTGCTGAATTATTATAGTATGACAGCTGGTAGATCTGATATCTTGGAATTTATAGAGTATAATATAAATTCCATTGATTTCATTATTGTTTAATTATTATGATATAATAATGTTATGATTAAAGTAACGACTGCATTCAGATTTTTTCAGAGAATGTTTGCGGTTGTTTTCTTTTCACTTTCATGCTGCACAATGACACGTGATAATTTGCAGAGCGATGAATAGTTTTATGTTAAAAATAATTTCTTGCCACAAGATGATGAATATACGTTTGTGTTATCTGGAATTGGAGACTGAGACGTGTGGCTGAGTGGTTAATGTACTGGACCGTCATTCAGGAGACCGGGGTTTCTCCTGACAGGGGTTTTTCGTGGCTTCCCTCTGTCATCCAGGTCAATACTGGGAAGGTTCCGTAACAACAGGCCACGATCGACTCCTTCCTATTTTCTAAAAAAATTCATAATAAAATAACCTTTCATCTCATCATCCTATCACCTCATATAGCATTCACGAGGGGTTAACAACTCCTGAAATCCGGTGTACACTTGCCATGAAATCCCATTGAAATCCCATTGAAATCCCTGAAATCACTTGAAATCTCCTTGAAATCCGTATGGAATCTCTTGAAATCACCTGAAATCTCTGAAATCACCTGAAATCAGGTGTACACCAAATTTGCGAGTTGTAAACCCCTCGAGCATTCATCGACGCCAATAGATCGTAGTCATCAGTAGAACGCGTCGTTAAACGCAGTATAAATGAAAACATAAATACAATTTGAGTGGATATTGCGGAGGGGGAAAGTGGGATAAGATTGGTCAGATTTTATCTCAGAAGTGTAATTGATTTTCAGTGTAGAATATAATTTTACCAAGACTCGAGCTCCTATTAGTAGCGTGAAATATGTCTCCAGTCTATACTAGTTGTGCAATTGGGTTTGCTATTGAGGCATTCATGCTAGTTTTCAATGAATGATATTTCGTGCTATAGGCCTATATTGATCTATTAATAATTGATTGAGTTCATCCATAATAATTGAAAATTGAATATGAACTAGTTTCCGTACATCGGCATACATTTTGAAAACAATGTAGCCGACTTTCTTTTTGAAAATACATATTCGTATTCAATTAACCTTTTATTTCAACCACAGTTCGAAAAGTAATTCAAAATATTACTCATACATATTCAAACATTTTATTTGATTATATACGTGACAGAATAACGGACATGGGAATATATTCAAGTTAATTGCTATCACGCTATTTACATGGTTACCCATGCTCTTTGTTATTGACATGATGGTCATATTTTTACATATATTTTCAAATATGATTTACATATTTTTATTTTGTTTCCATCGGAGCGATATTTTCAATAGTCCGCTGAAGCGTGGTTTTGGCTAATTGACCGATTAGTATTTAAAATAACACTAGTAAGCAAAGAAGATAATAAATCAACAGTTGATTAAGTTCAAACTAACGACTAACTGGACTAACTGGACTAACTGGACGTACATTGATCATTGCGTCTGAATCATAATGTTCTAATAAGTCTTATTCGACTTTTACTGTTTCACTTAGTTCACACTGAACTGAATGAAATATAGAATGTTATATCCACTCGCTCACACTTCAACGTACGAGTTCGTGTCGTTTTTCTATATTAGTAAAATGAACCGAAATAAATGAAGCTTTTTCAAACTGAATTGCTACCAATAATTCACGAAGTTCTTTGCCATATGTGTGTATTTCCATTGCAATTTTTCGCATTCAACTATTTCCTGATTCTATCTAATACTTGTTCTGTTACATCATTTTCCCAGTTGTATAGAAGAGCATGCTCCTACACTGTGTGACATGTTCAAAGCGTACGCATTGTTCAAATTTCATCGCATAATGACATGAATATCTTCCGCAACTTTTCATCTTTATTCATTGAATGACGAATCTGAAAATATCTTCTACTCAGTCATACATGGTTCATTATAATATGTCATTATAATATATTAGTGAATGAATGTGTATACGTTTCCAGTAATACTGTCTGTGGGAAGTGGGTGAGCGGAAGCAGGAAACGGTAATAATATGCAATGCTTTGCGAAAGAGTGTCATCTGTAGAAATAATATATCTTTATTGTAGTTGCTAAAATACCGACAGTGCAAATAAGTTATTATAGAAGCTGGATTTTATGAAGTCAGTACAAAATGAAATATCAACTTGAAACTTTAGAGCAGAATTTAAATTTTATACTTTATTCTTATAAAGTACTATATAGGCCCTACTATTATACAATTATCCTATAGTTTACACTTTATACTTTACTTTAGAGCTTTATACTTATAAGAGCAGTGGCTAGCGTGCTGAACCGTCATTCAAAAGACAGGATTCTAGTCTTGGTCGACCATCCTGAGTACTGACGGTTTTTGTGTTTTTTCTCAATTATTGTAGAGCGTGAATTTACTGGATTGATGAGTTTTAACGGACCAATTGGGGCCATTCTCCAAGGTCCAGTCATATTAATCATATAACACTGGTCTATTAACCACAATCAAATGAAATACAAAAAATGAATTGGCATGATAGTACTAGATGATATAGAAGTGATACTCATCCTCACAAATAAAATGTTATTTTTAGCGTCTACATACGGTACGCAAGATAGCTTTACACGTTTTGAACCTATTCATCAAAGTCGAGTGAATCTGTGAAGTTTTTATGTAAAATCGACTTTACCACTTTTGAAAATAGAATGAATTTATTTTTCACTGCATTGGGCCCTACCTATTAATTTACATAACGAATATACCAACATAAGGGAAATGTTTACAAAAACTTGACAAAACATTATCTGCGTAGTATTCTGAGGATACCATGATTTTTCCGAAAATAATTGTAATATTAAGAATGAAACATTTCTGAAAAATATCAGTCAGTATTTCAACTCACATTTGTACTATCCGTAAATACCGTTTTCATAGTCCTCCGTCATTACTCTAGAATACAAACTACATATCTACGATTTTTATATAATTTTCTCCAGTTTTCTTGACATAACCCTCACAATGACACTCGTATATTTGTTAGTGGTTTCAGCCTCCCACCATGAAGATGTGATATAATATAATGCTATAGCTATAACTAACAGCACTACAGAAACATAAACTCCACTCGGTGTGTATACAGGTGGGTGTGCCATTGTGGGTATCTCTCCAGCATAAGAAGGTGAAGTAGGCTTATCACTTGTTCGGTTAATAAGCTTGAATAAATGACCTCATCAAGCTCAATAAAATTCGGAAAGCCCGGAAAATTATCATAAGAAAAATTAAAAATACTAGGAAAAATACTTGATTTTTTTTCCAAAGCTCTGAACTTTTCACCGAATAAGTAAAAAAAAAACTATCGTAGGCCTACACGTTTCCTAAGATTTAAACAACAATCGGATGAGAAAAACCACAATACAGTATACACATTTGATTGGATATTAGGATCAACAGGTATTTAAGGTGTTGCACAATAAATATCAGCAGGTTGCAAGTGAGGGTTTTGGATGTTTGAAGTTACACGAGGTCTGTACATGTAGATTAGGCTGAAAGTTTTCTCATTCTAGATTCCCATTCTTCCAAGCTCATCTCACAACGCATATACTGCGTTTTCCTAGTATAATAATGCTAGCTATAACTAACACCACTACAAAAATAAAAGCAACACTCTGTCTGTATACAGGTGGGTGTGCCATTGTGGGTATTCGTACAGCATAAGAAGGTGAAGTACCACTCTTGTTTGGTCACAGCTCAATAAGCCATATACAACATATCTATTACTAGTTAATCATAGTCATGCTGCCCGGCGTGACTACCAACAAGTATGTGGGTGGATTCAATGTAATTATATGAACACATTTTGAAACTTTTTCTCTGTAACTATAGTTACTGCCTCGGGAGATTTAATAATATTATTGGCTAAATAGTAAATGTCAATTATTTCAACATCATTTTTGTCTCGATGGATTTATCTTCTTCTGCAATCGATGTTTTAGAGAATTGAATTTGATGTTTTATTTTTTCAAGGAATCTTAGATTTGAATTGACACACTTATTGATTTACTGTCGGACGATAATATTTTCAATATGATCATAATTACTATCAGAAACTTCTCTATAATGAATATAATTCCACGAATGAATCCAATATAATATTTGTAGTGAAGAACTATTATTAATTATGATACATTCTGTTGTGTGATTATGGATTCCATTATTTCATTTTATTTGTAATATAATTATAAATATTCCATTCAAATAATGCATGACAATTGATTTTGATTCTACAAAATTGTATTGTGAATATATACATTATCATGATATAGGTGTCCAGGTGTCCAGAATTCAGATCCAGTTTTAATTTACAGAACTCGATTTGATTTTATGAGTAGATTTATAGTAACATAACAATCTAAGAAATTTTAATATAATGAAAAATAATATTTCGAATCAACAATAACCAATACTAAATACTCACTTGAATTTTCTTTCTAACAATAGAACATGTGAGATTCGAAAAATTAGCACTCGCCTTTTCATCCCGTACGATTATAACATATTGCTGTTTTTGATTTGCAGGATATTAATTACCTTTCATAATATTTTCATCCTTATATAATACATAAACATATTATTCACAATTTGTACACTTTGTTTCACAAGTGTCATCCCGGAAGAATAATAAATATGAGAGATTGATTACAGAATCCAACATACTACACCAATATGTTATATATCGTCGACTGTTACCAAATTCATTTAAAAAAAAAATGAAGTCCAGAAATGCAATGAGATGGAAAAATAAGTGACTGGCGTAGATGGGAAAAAATGTATATATATATATATATATATATATATATGTATCAAATTATTTTCTCGGGAATGCCGCGTTTGCTGTTTCGTGACGAAATTGCGGTCCTTTCGGGGACCTTGTCTCTCACTCCGACGTTTCGGCAAGATGCCACTTGCCATCTTCAAGGATTCTCTTTAACTTCTTCTCTGCACAAAGCTCGTAGGTCGAATGAAATTGCTACGAGTGTCGGAAAAGTTTTTCAATTTTGTCCACGTAATGAAAGGTTACCTAGACTCTGAGGAAAAGGAAGCCTTCCAGATCGCATTATAGATATAATAATTATAACATAATATTCTTTTTAAATCGGCATGTACGTAGAATAAGTATATTACAATTGTAATAATGTATATTATATATTTATTATTATTATTTTTTTATATATATATTTATCATCATGGTTTTGTAAAATCTAATCTACGAAATGAACTTTTCGATCTTGGATTTACATGTTCTAGCTGATGCATGTGATTTTTATAATGAAACACTTTATTCCTGTTTATTCCATCTGTATTAAGTATAATGTAGACCTAAGGATTAGCGTAACATACATCATGTCTTATGTTTAAGATCGGCCACCTGTAACGTATGGAACGTACACAGGTAGTTTTATGGTACCAATTGTAACATTAATGTATTATTATATTCAAGTCACTTTATTGCTTAGTTTATCTTACAACTTCCTATTTATATATATTATTATTAGTTTTATCTTTCTTATTGGATTGAGTTGTAATAATAATCTAAAATCTACCGAAATGACTTATTCGAATTCGTGATAGGGCATTTACAAAATTTGTTTCTAGATGATCATTGATCTTATTATAATTGAAAATCAACTTATATTAATTTCATTACTTCCACTTTTCGGAAAGAAATAATAGGCCTATATACTCACAGAAACAATTAAAATGTAGAAATAATTTGTATATATAATGATAATCATATAAAAAGAATTCTTATTGGTGATGCAGAGAATAATGTTATTTTTATGAAGACATATGATTCTTCTAGCCACTCAATAATCATATATTATACAATTATCATTATCAAAACAAGTTATTTATATGGTAAAATAATGATCGACGTCTTCATCTAATCCCACTGATTTTGATGATGAGACGACAAGAAGAAACTACATTCCACAAAACAGGAAAAAATAAAAACCCAGACTAACTTATTCCAGTATTATTAATGGAATTATCGCTTCTCCTAGCATCAAATCATCTAACACGTTCACTTTCTTTTCTATACTAAATCATAAAAATACTTAAATATTCTTTATTCATTATAATTTAAAAAAGTAAAAGTTAACCTTAACCTAGAAGATTATTACATGACATACCATTAAACAATAATACCTCCAAGACATTCAACTAATATATTTTCTACGATATTTTAAATCTGACAAATTGTCAACTCTCCAAGGCCAAATTACATATGTAAGATATAACTAATTCTGAGTAGTAATACATGTAAAGATGGATTAATCATTATCATATTATAGTACCCTCGTGCTTCCATTGCGCCCTTGTCCTCCTTGGATTTATAAAACGTGTATTGCCGTAATCAAACATATGTATTATTACAATACCATCCGATAATACATGGCCTGGTGTCAACATTTTATTAAAATGACAATACTCAACGGTGGAGCCAAATAGCTAGCTATAGCACACTGGTACATGGCAACTTCTTTACACTCTTTGGCGCCTCTAGTCTCGTCTGTGCTAATCTGATAAAATAGTGGTGCAATACTAGACAGTATACGGTTGAAGACAGCTAATTTACTAGTTATGCATGCATGCATACTATACCCACCGTTACCGTGTCAAGGTATTATATATAAATATATATGTATATGAGATCTTTGCATAGTCTCGTCTTCATTTTCTTATTTCCATAATACACAATTTACATTTTTAAACTATTCTATGACAATTTGGTAATCGTGTTCTTGTGATGACAGTGTGATATCAATTGTAAAAATTTGTCATTGCCATTAATTTGATATTCTAGCTTATTTCATGTAAGTATGATAGCATGGTTTTGCTCGACCCTGATGGTTTTGTTTCGTCATTTTAGTGGACGAGATGGGATTTAGTATTATAATAAAATTAATTAAATACATGGTCTCGTAAGTGTGTCAAAACTTATTTTATGTAAATATATAATTAAGTCTCAAATGGAATTCTGTTTACAAAACATTATATTATTACATTTTCTATTCGTATTTTAGACTATTTTGACATTGAGTAATAAAATGATAAGGTCTAATTCTAACAGTTTTTTAATATTGTCATTAAATTATATCAAAGGGTAAAACTATGTCATCTCCTAAAATTAACCAAGTGTGTAATGACCACTATATTCACTTCATATATTAGCAAATAACCTAAGCCCTTGTAATCGGGTGTTAACTGGTTTGAGATTGAATTTGTCAACTAAATCAGGGCTGAATTTGATCGCATTTCGTAAATTGGCAGACAAGTTAATGTGAATGGATATAAATAATTTTTTTCGATATGTCACTTGAGAGAACAAAATTGACCGAAATTTAATTGATAATTTCACATACGGGAAACTTAGTTATTTATATATATCTATAAAGGACTTTATTTGATGAATATTTATATATCATACAAAACTTGTATAAATTTCTCATTTCTCATACTTTTACTTGATACACATATATATATATATATATATATATATATATATATATATATATATATATATATATATATATATATATATATATATATATATATATATTTTTCGAATACTTACGTATGCTATTATAAGTCACCACCCACGAAATCGAAATACAATTTCTCTCACGCCCCCCCTCTCTCTCTCTCTCTCACTCTCTCTCTCTCTCCCTCTCTCTCTCTCACTAACCCACCTGTAACTATATCAGAGCGTAGAATAAGATATTTTAAAAGTTACATAATAAATTACTATATTAACAATTAAACTACAATAAACAATCGAACTATGTAGGCTACAACCGATTTTACGCTTCTTGTCATTGCTGGGGAAAGCAAAGACATTCGAATTTAGTTTACACCTTTATATAACTAATAGAAGAACAAAAAGATATTTATAATAATACAATTTATTCACCTCTCTCGATAAGTATATACTGTACAGATCATATCTCTCTTTTGGTACTTTTTTCCATCCGTTACAAGAACACGTGATAGAAACTATTTACACTGATTTTTGTATTCTATTCATCTTGTTTTATCCTCTTCTGATGACTAAGATCTATTGGCGTCGGTGAATGATATATGAGATGATGGGATGAAAGGTTATTTTATTCGATGTTTTTGGTAGTGGAAAGGAGCCGGTCGTGGCCTGTTGTTGAGGAACCATCCCAGTTTTAACAAATTATTAGTGATTGATGAAAGATTGAACAAATAAATCCAATGAACATTCTAGAAGTTGAGTGAATATTCCATCGGTTTCTTTTTATGAATATTCACATGAAAATGAATTCTCATTCTTTAAAATTGTATTCTGAAGATACATTACCATGATAAGCTAACTCTAAACTCTCAGTATAGGCCACCCAAACATTCATCATTATTATAATCAAATTTAGAATACAAATCTACCAATCGATAAAACTATCCGATTGTATAGAAAATCAACGATTTTATGTGCATGTCTCCTAGCCCACCATGCATGAAATCTTACTTCATTTTATGCTTGCTGAATAATTATTAGGTAAACCTATTGTCAAAGGCATTGACATTACCTCGCCATATAACCTATCGGAATGTACTAGCGGTATAGTTAGCATAAAAACGCCATCATTAACACTGCATACCATGTTTTATAAATATATATATATATATATATATATATATATATATATATATATATATATATATATATATATATATATATATTTGTTCGATTGTTCATTCACAGACTAAGTATGCGATGCGTGTAATATGCGGAAGAAGGAAAACCAACAAAGATAATATTTAATAAATTCATTGCACAAATTCAATATTGCAAGTTATAGGGTTTCTCATATATGTCAAGAGCTTGTATGCACTGTAAATTATTTATGATGTAAACTTTCTTATGATAATACAAAATATGTTTATGTCACTAATGGGAGAAAATGTTTCCATTGATGGCTATGTTGACTGCATGGGGTGAGGAAACAATACGATTCAGTATTTTATGAGTGTAGATTAAAAAATACCAAAAAGTTTCTTATATATGGTCGAGTTATATCTTAGATAATTTGTAGATGTATGTAGGAGTATTATTGTTGTTCACATTTTTTTGGAAGTTTCAATATGTCTTATCATATTGAAAAGAGCAGTGTGTTTTTTTTTATTTTCTTAGACTATGCAAATACCAGGAGGGGTCATTATGTATAACAGATACCTGCAATATCACGATTCATATATCATCTTTGTTGACATCACCCGGAATTTTATTATTCTATATTAGTAGGCCTACTTCAATTATCAGAACGTATAGAATATATTTATGTATATATATATATATATATATATATATATATATATATATATATATATATATATATATATATATATATATATATATATATATATAGAGAGAGAGAGAGAGAGAGAGGAGAGGGAGAGAGTTCGATGCAGATATGAACATGGATAAACAAATTCATTAATTTAGTGTTACAACAATTTATAAATCTCAACTCACTTTTGGAGTCTATGATTTCATCTATAAAACAAACAAAATACTTCCGCGTGGGCAAAACTGGAATACAAAAGTAAAATAAAACCCACAAACCATCCACAGAAGGTACTCCATTTTCAAACCACACTAATGATAGTCGCATTCAAATGCAAAATGAGGCTAACTGGAAGCTGAATTTCCTATACTTGTATTCACGATAGATGAAGGTGATCTAGTTACTGAATAATTGTACATTCTTCGGTAATTGTGGGAAAACTCATCGTAGGTTTAAATTTTCATTTTTATTGGAAGATCTGCTATAGTGTGTCTTATCATATCTCTCGTTTCCAAGGGGGTGCATGCACGGTTCTTATAAAAATAAAGAAATTCATCTCCACAATTTTTTTCCATGTTCACGAACCAGTATAATTGGATAAAAAGTATATCCACTCTGGAACAATTTTATGCTCTTTAATTAATTTAACATTTTATTTTTATGAATTCAATCAGTTTTAAGATAATACCCCAATGAATTTCATCACATTCTTGATAATCATTGACGTATTATCTTAAAATTGATCGAATTCACAAAAAAAAAAATGACAAATTAATTGGGGAGCATAAAATTATCTTGGACATGATACATATTATCCAATTACACTGTTTCGTAAACATGGAAAAAATTGATATAGATGAATTTCTATATCCCTCTTAAAAGTTATTTGCATTCATCAGGTCGGTAGTCAACACTTGTTGATGCAAGTATACCAATAAAATGCATTCTATAAGTCGTCATATCCGATAAAAAGATAGTTTAATAGTGCATTTCATTGAGTGTTCCCATTTTGACCAGTCAGTTAATAGCGTCACGCCCACTTGTTATTTCTTCGTTGCAACTAGACGAAAGTTGGAATCATTTCCAATCATCTTATAGTGTAACTCGTAGCGAATAGCATATGGAGTCCCTAAGGCGAGGCAGGTTGGACTGTCAGGCTAATCTATTGGCAGGATTTTATTAAGGAGGTCAGTGATACGTAACATGCAGTGGTATAGTCATATTTCAACAGGGAACATCGAGATAGTTTTGAATCTACATGACTTCGAACTTAAAGAGCAATTACAAGATTTTACAATTTTTGTTGTTGTTCATGTTTTGAAAGCATGGAGAAGCCCGTGTAGGATCGAGTTTTCTTGTTAGTTGTGATATTATAATTTGTGAAATAATAATTTATACAAGTTATTCATAATCTAGTGTGGAAAATTAATGGAAAATTATCGATTCTCTAATCTCACACACACAATCATTCCAAAATACTTATACAAACATATCATTACAATTTCAGCGAAAACCAAATTAAAATAATTTCGTAAAAAAATAAAATTTCCAAAAATAATTGTAAAACGATAATACTTCCGGCTTCCAAAATTCACATCGGGCTGAAACATAAAAATGCAAATCTCCATATAGGTGCCCATATATTTCCTCAAAAACAGATGAATAGGTTTGTTCGTTCGAGCGGTTTATTCGTTTGACCTGTGCCGATCTCTTAGGAGGCGACGGAATGAGGATGAGAAGAGAAGAAGAAAACCGAAAAAGTGCGAGTGATCCAAGTTTTTTTAAGTACCGTGAATGCAGTGTAGCTGGCTTCGCGCGGGACTTCGCTCCTGTCAAGTTGCTTCTAGATACGATTCATCTGTTCACAGCAATTAATTGTGTAAATTTGATCAAACCGATTTTTTTTCCTCATGCATCGTTTGATGCAAAACATAACTACGCGAATTAATTACCAGTAGAATTTCTAGTAACAGAAAAATTTCTAGTAACATCCCAAATAAAATTCACTTTTGTTAAATTACTTTCAGCCACGCATCTTCGAATGATTCTTTCACTTTCATAATGCTCATCATCATGACGAATGATTATTATCTTCTTTTGTCTACATACTTCACTGAAATACTGACAGTCACGGGTGTTGATCATTAATTTCGACTACGAATCTTCATTCTGGCTCGGACATAGGCCTACATATTATAACATCAAAGATCGCTGCGTAGAAAATAATGTATTGTTGAAAGGTTTCAATGTGGATTTAATAATAATATAATCTGGAGAAATTCTAACTAAAATCTATTCATAATAGAAGTATGAAAATGTTTGCTTAGTTGTGGTTCTAGCCATGCGTTTTTTTATCTTTGAATGTACCTTTGACCATTATGCATTTCTGTGTCCTATCAGATAGTTACAACGGAAGTGAAAATAAGAAAACATGTATATAATTCACGTTGAAAAATACTGCAAATTATAGAATAATATTCAATATGGAGCAACATTTCAATATAATTACTCTGATTTTATTGCATTTGTATTAATTTCTGCAATAATCTTTAGATTAATCTAGATTTCTTCATATTTTCTCTATTAGTACAACGTAGTTCAATTTTAATTAAGGTATGCATACATGCCCGAGGCAGTTAGACTTACTGGAAAACTGAGAAAACTGGGCCGGCCATCAAGTAAAATAACATTTAATTATCAACTGTTTTTATAAAAGTGATAAATTGGAACTAATTCGTAATTGCTTACGAAATAGATCACTAAGTTTGACGGTTATTATATAGAAATTAGCATTTGATCCAATTATTGGATGTTGAATTTGGTGTGTTGCCAATGTTAACATCGCGTTTCTTAGAAGATTACCAAACACGATTTAGTTGACATTAGAAAATCACTTAAGAGTCCATGGGAGTCGATTTAGCGAAATGCCTTTTTTTGTGATAATTTTTGAACGGTATGAGATATCAAAATTCTGAGAGAAGGAAACACAGATATTTTCAATACCTTGAAGATGGAACTAATCTAATACTAATACTACTAATACTAATACTAATAACTACCAACTAGATGGAACTAATAACTATTCATCTCAAATCGCCTGATTGTCAGACGTGTACGATTAGAAATACACATTTCATAACCGTATTCGCCTGACAATTATGCGATGTGATGAATAGTTATTACTGTCACTACCTTGAAAGTATTGAGAATATCTGTTATCACCATTCAAGTAAATCTATGGAGTTGAAAATCATTCAATCATCCGCTGAATGGACTTCCATGGACTCTTAATGAATAAATGCGTGTATATAGTCCCACAATTGTATTTAGCAATGCGTCAACGCAGTTCAAATTCTTGTCAAATTTATAATTAATGTTCTGTGGTCAGAAGTAATAGCGTATAATACTTGGAAACCGCAAGTTGTAATTTGCTTTGTAATCAGTATGTTTTTAAGAAAGCTGCTGTTAGAACTATTTTGTAAGTAGGCCTACGTGCAAAAATTGTTTTCTAAAATATAGTATTTATTTGGAAATATAACTAGGTATCTATAGTATTCATTTATTTATCTAACATTCAATAATTTTGATTGAACAGATCTTTCAAAAAATATTTTCAATTATTGCTGGTGTTGACTTACCGCGGAGAATGTGAGAGAAATTTTATCAAAATTTTAACTTTTCGAGTAATTTATGTGCCACTTTCACAGTCTGTATCACATTTTATTTGAGAGGACCGAATGATTGTTTCGAGTAATTTATGTGCCACTTTTACAGTCTGTATCACATTTTATTTGAGAGGAGCGAATGATTGTTTCCTGTCAGCTCTTTCATCGTAAAACTCCTACATCACTGCCATGAGCTATGATAAGCCAGGAAAATATGTGCGTTGTTTCAAAAATATTATGTTTCTAATTATTTTGATGAATGGTCAACTACCCAAATAGATTATAAATATGTTGAAACTTTTTATTAACTCATTGATTTAGCATTGACTCTATTTGAACAATATCATTGATTCAGTCAAATTATTCAGGCAGGGCAGACCATAAATTCAAAATTAAGCTCAATAAGTGGCAAAAAACGTTGGAAAGTTCTGATTTCTAAACAGGACGATTCGAGACTGGAATGGAAGCAAGGACCTGCAACATGAAACTGCTTCCTAAATCAGTAAAATCACTGCCAGGGAGAAGTTGGAAAATGATTAGTTTTCATATATTGATAGATTTTTAGTAATAAGAACTCGCTACATGTAATCGAAATGTACAGACTGTGAAGAGAATGAGAAACTGAATTGATCATGAGAGTATTTTCTCCCAAATTCAAAAATTCACTTTTCTTTCTCTTAGAGGCTATGATTAATGCATCTGATCATCTGAATGCATATGCAAATATAGACAAAGAACAGTAAGAGCGTACTTCACGATCAACAAGTCAACACTGATATATCCATTCACAATTAAAACATCAAACCGAAAACCAAAAATACTCGTAAAATTAGGTACAAAGATTATAAATCATACGCCACGACCGCTTCCTTTCATCAAACATTACTTGCTGTTATTCCATCACAACACATCAACACCCGACAACACATTACAACATATGGTATTTACACGGACGTTTCGGCACATGTTATAGACCGCAATAGAAAAAAATACAACTCAACGTTTTGGTGCTAATGTATTTTTTATCATGTAACAATGCAATTTAATAACATCTGCGAAAATGAGTTTTATATATGTCAGTCAACCATATAGAAAATATTTTTACGTAACACAGTCTACCTCAAACAAACATGTAATAATAATGATAATAATAAAAAATATAATGATTGTATAGAATCAATATCAAATATATATTTGTTAATGATGTGTATATAAATGCCCTTTCACTGCAACAATGACATTAAACGCGGAATTACAGCTTGGGGCTGAACCACTTGCACTTATATCTCAGCAAGAGGTCAAAAGGTTACGCCATGGATAACAGACATAGCTAAAGACACACCCATTGAAAAAACCCTGCAATTACTTACTGTAAAAATGCTGACAATTATACATTATATTAGTTATGTTGGCCCATTAAATGAAAACGTAAACTCGGCGATCCGTGCTGATATGTATTTCATCATTAATGGTCTGAACCAGGGGTCTCGAAACTTGTCAGCTTAGGGGCTGCACTGATTCGTCCACCAAGTACAAGTACAACAGTAGTAAAACACTGTTTTGTGGAAAGCTACATAAACCTCATCAACCATAATTATTTCATTATGTGAATTATACTTATGTATGACACGTGATGTTTTTTTTTTACATAATTACACGTTTTCAAACTACACTCATTTTAACAATAATAATGACACATTATATTTTTTGATCGGTTCAATTTTCCACATTCATTGAGTTATATTATATAGAAGAAATTAATAAATTACTAAATATCATGAAAAAAATGAGAATTTGAATCTCATATCATTAATAACAGTTACAATATTCAATTTCATAAGTAAAACGTACGTCAGTTATTGCTTTTCCTTATTGTTTGTCAGATAAAACCATCTGATTATGAATTCGTATGATTCAATTACCGGCACATGGTACATTTTATAATGTAATCCAATTACATTATGGTTTTGGGCGGATACAGTGTAATCAAAATAAACTATGGCGGGCCGGATTGATGGTGCTCGTGGGCCGTAGTTTGGAGACCCCTGCTCTTTAGTAACATTTTATTAATAAAATATTGTTGTCACGATTCTATAACAGTTTTTATTCTGAGGCAATATTAGAAAAATTGAATAATAGTAACCATTATGTATTGAATTATTATGTGCTATTTAGCTGTTTAGTAGAGGTGAACAATTTTATTATTATGACTCATAATGCATGTTTGTAGCAATAACTATTTATTTTATTGTATCATTGTCGTGGAGTGAAAAAATTAATCAAATTTGGTGAAGTAAGTAAAGTGTGTAGATGTATCGCTTTTATATTACATGCATTTTATTCTTCTTCTTCTGAATAAGTAATCAGACACAATATTTTCTAGATCAAAGCTTGATATTATTATTAAACTTCGTATTTTTTTCTAAATTTAAAGTAAACAAGTTCACAATCGAAACATATAAATAATTCCCACAAAGCCGAAGGCTCATCTGTGGAACAGAACATAATGGAAACATATCAAAACAGACATGTCGATCCATCTACCACTTTTTAATTATTTATTGATCTCTTTATTAATTTTTATATTCATTGTTATATTATTATGTGTCTAATTTATGTTCTACCTTTATGCTGAAGGCAGAGTCTTTATTTTTCAATAATGAAGAATTTACATATAAATATTATACGTCTGTGGCTATTAGTAGTATGTAATACGCTGTGTAAATGCGTTTCATTGAACAAGTATCCAGTACAAATGTGAAAATTGTAAGCGATTTGTAAGCGATTTGTAAGCGAGCTACGGTGCCCAGCAGGTAATTGTGAGACGCTCCTCTGTACAATTAGCACTATCATTATTAACATAACTCACTTCCTGAATAATTTATTATTACATCCGACTGAATTTTCAAAAATATGGAATTCTCTTCGAAAAAAGTTTGGAAATAACATAATATTATTTAATTATCAATTTCATCAATATCTGATTTACAAAAAGTGCTGATAAGGAAAAGATTTTGGATGGAAGAAAAATACTACAGAAGGAAGAACAAAAATATGTATGAGATAAATAGATACAATTACAACACTTTTTGACTGTGCAATTGAATCACAAACAACAATAAGTTTGAACCCGTTTTCATTATGTTTCACGAATTGATAGTTAGTGGATAGTTATCGAATTAACTTGTTATCACCCTTGGTTACAGATGCTATTTAGTTCCTTGAATACTCTCTAGTAGACGAATTGATACGTAAGTGTAACCAAGAGTTTCTCATGAAACCTGTTCTCATATTGATATTATATTGATATTCTTTTCAGAAAAGTGTATTTTGTCGCTACGATGTACGTACAAGAGAAATTTGTGTAAAACTTGAAAAGGTGAAATTGAAATGAAAATGTAAATATTATATTGATAATATAAATACTACCATTCACCGTCATCTGTCAATGAATAGAGTTGTACGATATACATTTAATTATCATTAACCCACTTTGAAAGACTCGGTGCATGTGCATTTTATTGCATTTTGCTGCAGGTACGGATGCATTTCCTATACTACTATCTAAACAGTATTATTAAAACTTGAGACTTTTATTATTGTCTATATTTTTAATAAGGGTTTTCAATTTAGAAGTTTCTACAGTAAAATAGAATGAAAAAAATTTCATAATCACCATTAGAAAGAGAAAAAATGTCATGCATTCACAAGTTATCAGGAAATTATGCACGAAAGAAATTCAAAAAGTGAAAATAATGCAATATTACATTCAAACAATGCACATTACGATAATGTCAGTACACAGCATGTGAAGATATAAAACATTTATTGGCATATGAAATAATTTGCATACTTACGAGATTATGATCGATCCCAGAAGAAAGTTACTGTAAGTAAGAGCATATAATTTTGAAATTATCATTACAACTCTGAAGATCGCATACCGATTATTCCCCATAATTACACCATGCATATACCGATGAATATCCTCGAGACATTTGCCGAAATAGATTGGTTGTAAATAGATTTACTTCGCTCTGCTGCCTGCCCCCAAAACCAAGGTTTTCTATCACCATAAATTATAAAACAACGTGTTGATTATTGTAATGGATTACAATGAATGCATATCAAGTAAAATTGTTGCGATGTATACGTACTTGGTTTTTACTCGAATCGTGTCTGGAATGTCCATAAGGGTGCGCAGTGGTCTGTGACGCCGGGCCAAGGTGGTCTCAAACAGGCAGACAGTCGGACTCGTATCTAACACCCTCTCCACAATTAACTTGATATCTTATCTCCGATTAATATCATGGTTTATAGCAGTTTCACTTTGGGATCGTGAATACCGTGTTTCAGATCAGGGTTAGAACGGTTGGTCACAATGGTTTGTGGATGACTTTCTTCATGGCACTATAATGGCATCTGTGGTTCCATCGAAAAACTGAACCACTCGAAATTGCACTCGATTCTTGAACAGGATGTAATATATTCTTTTGTACTTGTTTAGTGCACTTGTTATACTCGCTGTATTGTAAGTAGGCCTGATTTGATGTGTGATGTGTAGTCTATAGTGACTCATGGAGAAACAAATCCACAATGAAAGTACATGTGCAAGATGATTGACACAGTTCGATATAATTTTCTATAACTATTAAGACGTTTAATCTGTACATTATGATTTACTATATATTTGGTTCAATCTTATCAGTTTATGCATACCCGACTAATAAAATATAGAAGATGTATGGCCACTAATGTTATTGAAATTGATACAAATATACCATAATTCAAGTTATTCGACTGTAAAATATTGAGTGATAATCAATATATTAATTTTGTTCTTGTCGAATCAGGAAATTTTATTTGAAATTACGATAAAATATACTATGGTATTCCATCGGTTACGCATTAGTCTCATATCCTAGTCTTAGTCTCAAGTATTTATTGGAGAACAATTACTATGAATTCAGTTTCAGATTCAATAAGAAAATATATTATATTGATAGTTATATGGCATAATAATGATGTTTTTCATGGTTTGATACTTTTATTGCATGATAGAAAATTTTATGATGCCCATAAAATAATTTTGAATATTAATTGTTATATAAATTATTATTTCCCTTCGACTATTCAGATCAAAATGTTATGTAATATCAAATGTGTATTGATATTCGTGTTCCAAGAAAAAAACTACTGGCCTGGCAGTGAATGTCAGATCTAGGCATATCAGAGACATTATCAAAAACTGAAAAAATACGATACCAAATTGTGTACTTAATTATAATGTACTTTTATAGATAGAAATAATATATGATTATTCAATAAATCATTAATTCAATCTCATGCACGTTTGTTACCACAGAAAGACAATCAAATGTAATAACCAACTGTTATTATTGCGAAGTCTTGTTACAATTGTCGGTCATAATCTAACATATCTCGTTAAACACGACAATACTCATTCTTGCCAACATGTTACGACAATTGAAAAAGTACATGTAGTACATGGATCTAGAACTATGGAATAAGTACGAACATCTCATGAAAAATGTGCACGCTGCATTTTACTTGCGGTTTGATTACAAAGGAAAGTTTTTTTGAGTTTGAACATGAATGGGACAGCTGTGCATGCAAAATAAATGCATTGAAAAATTTATAAATGTCATTTTCATATCGTCTAGACATTTCTTCCTTTCAAAAGAATGTATCTTCACCGATATTTTCTTTAAATTTTTCAAAACTTTTCATTCTGTAATTGAATACAAAATTACTCGGGAATAATACTATTATCAATTGAAATATACTTACAATAACCTTATATATATATATATATATATATATATATATATATATATATATATATATATATATATATATAAATATATATAGTATATATATATATATATATATATATATATATATATATATATATATATACAACCTTCGGACACTGTTTAAGAAATGTTTTTGTTCATTGTAGCTGCCATTTCGGTAAAAACTAGATGAACAAAATCTCTGATGTTCACAGTCTTAATTGTGAGCAATATTTTTTCCGTCAATGATTACTATAAGCTATAAAACATACAATGTTTCATAAAATTGATGAATGTACTTCAATTTTTTTCTGATCTTCAGTATTTTTCAGGCCTTCATGAATATTGATAACATATTTGGAACAAAAAAGAGCGAGTGTTTATACCAACTTATATCTGTGAGTTACATATAAGTAATTGGCCAATGAAAATTCAGTTTTCAGAATTCCTCAAAGATTGATTGTTTTGTTCTTTCTCCATATATTGTATCGGTACATTCCAATTTGTTTCTTTTGATCACATGTTCTTTACAAATTCAAATCATATTCACAACTCATCAACTCAAAAATTTAAACTAAATCCAAAGTTCATCAATTCACCGTTTCGTCGACTTTCAATTTATTATTATCATTATTCATAATACATTCGAAGATTTATTGTGTCACACATAATCGGCCGCTAGCACAGCTTACCTTGACTTACCTTATAAGTAATTATGCCTCGGTCATGAGATGTGTCAACAGGAGACCTTTGACCCGCTATGATTATGCTGACCGGTTGGTGACCCTTGCCTACAGGTCACCAAGGACGTTCAAGTACGTCATGATAGAATATATATAAATGAATAGAATAATCCAAGCACGTGCCTCCATCTCTTACAATTGCATTGGATAAGACGATAAAACATCGTACAGAAGAAGTAAGAGCTTCTCTCCACTTCTAGTTCATTGGACAGTTGTTTTAACCTCGATTTGATAGTGTTGAAGGTTCCGATCGACCGTCTCTCGTATTTATCATGGTATGAGCTCAGAGTTTCGAACCTTCATCTTCACCAATTCTAATTCGATGTGGATTATTATAATTATATATGTATAAACATAAACGTGCATTCAAATATGTATATACTTAGTTTACAAATCAGCTTCGATAAAGCGTTAGCATTATGGGTCAATCTTCAAAATTCAGGATAGGTTTGTTGATTTATTTATTTTATACCTTATCAATTGATTCATACATTTAATTGTTATGTACTACAATGTCTTCATAACGTGATCGAAAGTATGCATAATTACAGAAACGATTCTGCCAGTTATTCTGAAATAAAAAATGCGTTAATTGATTTTGTATTCGACCAAAGTGGTTACATCTATATAATATCCATCAAACCACTATTCGATGCATGAATAATAATCCTCAGTTACCATCTTTATTTCATCAGTCTATTGTCTTATATCAAGGAGAACCATACAATATGCATTTATAAATTGATCTAAAACATTCGACCATAATTATGTTGAAAAAATATACATTATGTTAGAATGGACCTATTTATTGACTCTGTATATATACATTGTATGGTTTTCAAATCATTGCGTATACTAGTTAATAACACATTAAAAAAATACGTTCAATATTATGTCTGTAAGTAGCATATAATTAAAATAGTACATTACATTATTATCTTGAATCAATGTATTCTTAATGGTATATTTATACACCAAAATATAACCTTCAAATTGTTTGAAAAATTCGAAAGCTTTCGTTTGGAAGTCGTTTTATAGGAATAACATTCATATCATCTGAATTCCTCTGAACAATAGAGCGACTTTACTCAACTATTTCAAGAAGCACGTCTGAAAGAGTATTGCTTTATTATTATAATAATAGCACTCATGTATGGTTCGTGCCTAGCGACAAGATCAGTTAGCATGCCACTGGAGCAACACATTAATTCGATCACTCGCTCGAGGCATGTACACGACTATGCATTCGAGATAAATCGAATACATCAACGACTTAGGAACTGTGTAATTCGAGTTGAATTGAATACATCTACGACCTACGAACTGTGTAATTCGAGACAAGTCGAATACATCTACGACCTACGAACTGTGTAATTCGAGATAAATCGAATACATCAACGACTTGGGAACTGTGTAATTCGAGTTAAATGGATACATCTACGACCTACGAACTGTGTAATTCGAGATAAATCGAATACATCAACGACTTGGGAACCGTGTAATTCGAGATAAATCGAATACATCAACGACTTGGGAACCGTGTAATTCGAGTTGAATCGAATACATCAACGACTTGGGAACCGTGTAATTCGAGTTGAATCGAATACATCAACGACTTAAGAAGTATGCAGTTCAAATCGAATACATCAACGAGTTAGGAACTGTGTAATTCGAGTTGAATGGATACATCTACGACCTACGAACTGTGTAATTCGAGATAAATCGAATACATCAACGACTTGGGAACTGTGTAATTCGAGTTGAATTGAATACATCTACGACCTACGAACTGTGTAATTCGAGATAAATCGAATACATCAACGACTTGGGAACCGTGTAATTCGAGTTGAATCGAATACATCAACGACTTAAGAAGTATGCAGTTCAAATCGAATACATCAACGAGTTAGGAACTGTGTAATTTGAGATAAATCGAATACATCAACGACTCACATGCTAGAAACTTAACTTTGAAGCTTTATAGAAAATGAATATTGACATGTGAATTTCAATAATCATCGGTTTTTGTATTTATCAAAATTTTCGTAAATCTAGCTTTGAGCAGTGAATAGGATTATTTTAAGCAGAATATGTATATATAGTTCTATTCAAGTACATTCTTAGTACAAGTCAGACTTGCATTATACGCTGCTCGGTGTTTCAGATCAGAGAATCTGTTCTTGTACCGCGATTTACAGTTAATAGTAATGTTATCACAGATTTTAATTAGCATAGTCGTACTTCTCATTATTTCTTTGACATGAATTTGGTTAATTTTATCATCAATCTAATTATACTTCATAAGTGAACACGCTTGGGATACGTATAATAAATACACATTATGAACAAACATCGTTAAAACTGTTGACTCAAAGCTCAAACGGAACTTAACCACATGTATAACTTGTTATGCTTACGGTATTAGACTTTGTGCACATCACACAACTTTGCGTTTGTCTAGAGGTCCTTTCATTAGTGTAAGGAAAACATCACACTCCATTTCAGCTAATTTCAGCTTCAGATAGCTCAAGTCGGGATTGGGCTCGAATCCTCCATTCATCCTCCATTATTGCCAGTTCTTTCGTACCCCTACATAATAGAGTTGTAAGTGGGGTCGTAAAACACCATTTTTTAAGAGTAAGAAATACGAGTGAAGCTATAAAACAGATGACAATAACAAACCTGTGAATCACGTGGGATGATTTGTGGTTTGTGGTTTCAGACGAAAAGTCTTTACCTGCGCAAATTTGCGGTTGGACAAATCTACGTGATTTTCTGGTAAATATTGTGATCGTAGATTCATATAAGTTTCATTCTTCTCTACCAATACCATTACGGCACGATTGTTATTATTTGGTTCTTAATCCCAACAATAGCTGGGTTATTTGTGGGTACGAATGATTGGATGATTATGTGGATGATATTCTCAAAAACCCGTGGTACTCGAACCCACGTTCAACTTGACTTCAGGATATATAAGTCAGTGCTTTGCTGGACACCAGTTGATAAAAAATACACAGAAATGTTCCTATTCGGCATTGAAGTAACAACAGAATCTAAATCCCAATATGGCCGATGAAATGTTACAAAGGAACTGTCAACAATGTTATATTTATAATAAATGACATTGTTGAAATGTGCGCGAATCAATTTCTGACTTTTCACAAGCACTTTTTAGCACTGACAGTGTATATCTGCTACTTTTACTGTGGGATAGTATCAAGATTTTGGGTGTCGATTTTCATAGTTGATAGTTCCTTAAGTCTTTCATACAAAGTCTAATCTATGATATATGTAACTTTCAAAATTATGAATCATTTTTGTCACTGTAGTATATTTGAATGCAATAACTTCAATAAATCTATTTTTGTGAATTGATGAATCTTCAGTGTTATTTTAATGTATTCATATACAGATGGAAATGAGAAAGTTATGAAAGGAGAAAATATATACCGCATTTAACTTAACGTATTCCTTCTATTATTTGTAGATATAAATACATTCCGAAGAAACTAAACAATAATTTCGTATGGTTTTTCTCACTTCCTGTATGACATTTTATAACGCAATGTCACACAAACATAATTAAAATAATATAATAATATATGTTAATATCTTATATTATCTAATGCAATTAAGCTACGATGCGAATAAATTATTCGTTTTATGTATATTTTATCCCTCATTTCTCAGATGCTTTAAATATAGGCTCATGTTGTCACTTTCCAGAAATCAGATCATCGTGAACGTTTTTCATTCATGTTTTCGGCTGCGAATTTTGCCAACTTTGAAAATATTCAAATTGATATTATACCCATTCTCACGATTTCACAAATGTTTAAAACTTGACTTCATAATATATATAAAACTGTCTAGTCAATTATGTAATATACTGTGATTAGTAGGCTATGAATAATGTATGAGTATATTATACTCTATTACGATTATTTTTAATCTACAATGTTATATTTTGATAATAATTTTTCCCAATCAAAGGTTTGCCTTTGAAATAGAACATGACTACCGAATTAGACCTATTAGAGACACAATATTGTTATTAAACTATATCTCAGTCAATCAAACCCTTGTATATTTGGAAGTAATTATAACACGATTTGATTACATTTTATAGGAAGAATTATAAAAAAAAAAAACACAGCGGAAACTCATTTCAATATAAAATTAATTTCCTAGCATAATTTCCGACTCATTCAAGCTCTTACCCAATAACTTCAGATTAGAAGCGTGTGATTTTTTTCAGAGAACCACGTAATTTGAATTCTCTAAAGCATGTCACTTATTATAATATTGAATCAAAAAAACTTGTCACGTTTTTCAAATGTATTCTTTCTAGTTCGGAAGGAAATAGTGATTTGTGCTTTCGACACAACTTAAATAGCTCAATTGTTATCGGGGAGAGACAAGATTTGTTGTAAATCACGAGAAAGTAAATGTTTTATTCATCTCAAGGCTATATTCAGGTTTCGATTATATGAAATACATAATATAATACCAAGGCACAGCAGCTGCAGCAAGTGAAATATCTCACAGCTTCTGCCTCATTAACTTCATTTTTTGCGATATAAATAAAATGAATTAAATCACTTCACTATTGCTAAATATATGGAATGTATAGAATATATTGAAATATGAGCTTTATCGTTTTCACCTAATGCAACAGTGATGCGACGGTTTATGAAAAAAATTACAGGTGATATAATATTTAACGTATCAATAAAATACATCAGGTGATTTATTAGGAAATATGTGTAGAATGTTTGGTGAAAATTCGGTCCATTTTCGTCCTTCCTGACGTTTCACGGAAAGTACGGGACATGATAAAATTGAAACACTAAAGCGAGAATTACGTCCCGGGAAATATTTTTGGAAAGTCTTTCGTTGAAAATAGTTCATTTGAATTACGTCTCTCAACATTGTCAGAATGATTTTTTTTATGTTCTGAAAACAGCTAATGGTTCCACTTTAAAAGATTTTCTACAAAAGTTGAAAATGTCTTCAAAATCGTAATATATTGTTCACTTCAGTTTTAATGTATCTTGCGAAGAAAACTGTTCCTATTTCCAGTCTTTGAACATCCCTATGCAGTATGATATATCACTATCATCATCCACTATTCAACTAATATCGTCTGATTATATTGTAAATGTAAGAGCAACTAAGTTAAAACAATTATCTATCATATGTTCCCTAGTTTAAATGTAACTTTACCGTCTGTGCAAATAACAGATAACAACTTACATGAGTTCTAATTAAATTAAGAGGGGTCCTATTGTTTGAGAGTAATTTTGACATAGCGGCGAAGTTCTTCTCTAATTCGCAACAATACATTTGTTATAACAAATACGTATATTTTCATCATGGTTGCCGTCACATAAAGTAGTCAATCAAGCTTTATTTAAATGCATCCTGAAGAAAATATTCTGATTTTATACACAGTAAGACTGAAAGACAATGTGCACTCATATCATAGTTCTATTAAAACTATACCAACATTCTCAAAAATTAAATCTAAAAAATCACATAATGAATGATGAAAATATTGATCATTACAAATAATTATCCTAGGAGTGGTAAGATCGCCCTTGTGGCGCTCTGTCTGAACGATCCTATCTTTCATCCAAAGCCTTCACCGGGGAACAATGATTTTGTATCAAGTTCCGATGGTATTAAAAAAAAAAATCACGAAGCAATTATACCATAATAACATAATTCAACAAGAATTAAAAAACACGCTGGAACTATAGTCCATCAGCTATACAAATATTTCCAATCTCGCAAAACAGCCGATAAAATACCTATTCGTAGTAAAACCTTCGCTTTCTATCAACGATTTAACAATTGCTATTATAAAGTATGAGCATTGTTCACGCCGCCCGCAGTAAATCGGCATACTTTCTAAGTGAACTGCACTGCGCGTCCTATATATTCCTCGAGAGGGCAAGGCCACTCGATATATACCTGACCAAGGGGGTCAGAGTTCAACTCGTGAGGTATGTGGACTGGGCAGTTGGCCAATATCACATAATAACCTGTGATTTGTGTTCAAATGGATAAACTTGAACGAAAATAAATAAATATCAACTTTATTCACTTTAATAATATAGAATTTACATTATATACTTTGTACATCACTCGTAATTGAGCAAGAATAATGAGATTATACAAGGTCAAAGGTATTACTCCTTCTAATACCACACCTGTATTGCTAAGTGCTTTTAAAAAATTGTCTGCGCGAGTAATTGAAATGTGACAGAGGCTGAACAGTGATTGAGGTAGATGGCACGACGGTTACATTAGCATCTTTGTCCCCGATGCGTTTGAAAGTGTATAATTGAATTGATCGACACTATTACTCAAGATTTGGATTAATATGGAGAGAACTGTATTATAGCTATGACTACCAATAACGTAACGGGATAAGCAACATGGCGTAAGTTATATACTTTCAACATTGGACGTCTTCTCACCATGATGGAAGCAAAAAATGTGACGCGCTGAAGTGTACATTTTTGAGATTCGCAATTTCAAATCAAAACGTACGCATTCGGCTCGTATTTCAATGTAAAGTACATAGTTGAGTATTTGCATTGTTTCTGTTCTTTCTCGTAGATGTCAAGTAATTATCCAGTTATCAATTGGTAAATGTGGCAGTATGGCTCTTGACTAGGGGTCCAAATTCTCTTACACACGTATTTAAAATTTAGATTGGCTAATTCAAATGAAACGTATTCCAACGTTGCTTAATACAGTTGGGAAGAGCTGGATTCACAGAGTGCATTACACGTATTACTTTTATGAATCAATATATAATACTACCAGTAAATTGAGTAAAATTGAGTATGACGGCATCCCTTTGATTCCCGCATGGTGCGAAAGGAAATGATCAAGTTGCTTATCCCGTTACGTTATTGGTAGTCATAGCTATTACTCAAGATTTGAATTAATATGGAGAGAACTGTATTATAGTGAGTTAAACGTCGAGAGGACCGTGGGTGCTTGTAATGCTTTGTTTAATCCACAGCCTTCTTTATTCAGAACATTCTTTCTGTTATAACTATTGTTCTAGGTTATAAGAAGAGACTGTCTTATCTGATAAAGAAGGCTGTGGTCTAACCCAATCAGAGGACTTGTTCGAAATCATGGATATGATAATAATATTAAAATATACTTCAGGTAATATGAATACAACTTTCCAGGTGGTTGATTTTGTATGCAATGCACAAATTGATATAAAACATATTTGCATTCAATTCATACGATTAGTGACCGTATGATTGAGTAATACGTACATGTTTGTAAGGTGGGACATTAATTAACATTTATATATCTTTTATTTGATGAACATCTATAGAATTTCTATAATAACAGTATAAACTATTCTGATATCGAAATGGACATAAATTGAAATGTTATGCGAACGAATTGAATGATTTCATAATATTTCCTTCATTTTGTGAACGAGATATATATTCGATCACGCTTTATAGCAACAAATTTCCATTATAATGCATCATTTAAATTCAAAAAAATGAGAGCATATAGTTGATTATTGATTTTCTTTTATATAATCAGTTATTGTCTATTGTCTTAATTCTGTATTCCATTATTCCATGAATCCATATTCAGCCTACCTGTAGTCTACAGTAAAGTTTTACTCATAAATTTTTACTCTGTGTTGGATAGGAATGAATAGCATTTTGTCAGTGTAATAATTTGTATCACATTCGAAAGTTGAACATTTGTTCAAGATATTTCCTCAAAATACTCAGAAAAAGAAAAAAAAAGTAGATTTTAATAAAAATGTCGAGTGATTTCTAGTTTATATTATTTCAGGCATAAAAGTGGTTTGCCGCAACGAAATTAAATTAAAGTTTCATACATATGGTTTCAAATATTCATCAAAAAAATTTATTTCTCACTGAATTCAGTTCATACCTCTCTTCATTTATTCTATATAGGTCACACGTCGATTATTAATTATCATCCACAAACAACAACTATTTTCTGACACCCGGTTTCTTGACTGAGTGTCGTTAAACACGTGTCCAGTCACACAGCTTAGACCTATATCAACAGGTAGACACTTGGAATGGCTGTGAAGCAGTTTGGACAGGTTTTATTGAAGTTCAACATGTGATATTGGACAACCTCTGAAGTTCATCCTAGCTCTCACTTTTAGTTTTATGAAATTCAAATAATCATAGGTTGGAAGATTGTGTTCACACGATTACATGTTCATCGTATCGAATCAATATACGTTTAGGACTCGTAATACAAATATTCATGCGTTTAAAATTGATCAGATGAGCGATAGCGAAGACCTTCGTTGCACTCTTATGGATTAGATCTGAGTGTGTTGTTTTGTTAATTTTTCCGTTTGTTTGTACACACTGAACAGGTCGCAGGGTTTGCCTGATCGACAAGAAACTTTTTTCTGTACACGCAAAATAAAATGTTGAGAACAAAATGAATATTTCAGTCGTCCAGAGACGACCAGGGTCATACTGAGTCTCTGTCGGAAAGTAAACGGGATTGGAAAATGTCTACGCCACGACTCGGAAAAACGGTCGGGTCCTAGAAGACAAATGAACTATTTATAATTTCTGGAATGAAGATGATGATTTCTAGTTTCCTTTCAAATTGAGGAAATGAATAAATATCGCTTTTAATCGTGAAAATTCAGTTTCAGGATTCTGATGTCCTCCTAGATCAGAAGTCCAGTTGTAAAAGTACAGCGAAAATCCTAATACCATTATATTTAAAGGAGAGATGCAGAATTAGCTATACGTACGTACGGTGTTAGATTTGTTAACGTCACGTAGCGCCTTCCATGGAAGGAGGTTGAGGACGTTCGATGGTAGGATAGGTCAAAGGTCAAGCAATTTAGTAAGATGTTGGAGACACTCTTCTTTCTTGAACAACATCAGCCAGCTGCCCGTACGGTCGTCATGGTAACTCGTGACCGAACAGGCACGAGACAGACCAAATGGGTCGTGAAATAAATGTCCTTTAAGGATTTAAGGAGTTCACGGTAGACCTACTCATCAAAATAGAGAAGTTCATCCTTACTATCTTTTCTGGGTTCTCGAACCAGTTCAATTGAATAAAAAGTATATTAACTCCAAGATAACTTCATGGTCTTTAATTGTTGACATTCTATTTTTGTGAATTCATTGAGTTTTAAAATAATACGTCAATACATCTCGTCATGTTATTGGTATTCATTGACGTTTCATCTTATAATTGATTTAATTTATAGAAATAGTATGTCATATTGATTGAAGAGCATGGAATTATCTTGGAGTTGGTGTATATTTTATTCAATCACACCGGTCCGTGAACATGGAAAAGAATAGTCAAGATGAATTTATTTTTATGATTACCGTGCATATGGCCCCATTTAAAGACATTTTTTATCTCTGGAAATTTAATTATTTCTTCGAATTGTTTGACTTTTTTCATCGACATCGGAAACTTGACACAAAGCCAATGTTTCGCAATAAAGACACGAAGGATGAAAGTTCAGGATCGTTTTAACGGGTCACCACAAGGGTGATCTTACCTATAAGATCTTCCGATCTTTTTCTTATTTTTCGAATTTATAGTTGTTCATAGTATTTTCATTCAGGTTTCGAATGCAGAGAAGTGGTCACTTCCAATTTATTTTCGAAAATTTTCAACTGAAATTGTGAAACATAAATATCTAGCCTGGTTTGTGAAAATCATGTGTCACACTCTTACTGATCATTTATTCTATTTTGTTCAGGAATACTTTACAAAATTGTAGCATTTTGTTGTGAATATAATGCAGTAGGATATTAGCAGAATAGTTTTAGAATATTATGTAGTCAGAGTACATTATCATTTAAAGTTTTATCATAGCCAAAGTGTTGTAGGTTTCAATGTTTAATCTCACAATGTAATGATTACAATTATTCCGAAGATAAAGAACTTCAACCTATAATTATTTGATTTCAATTCGATATAAGCGAATTTATTTCATGCATGAAATAAATGGAGAAGACTATAGATTTATGTACTGTTAAATAATCTCAAGGAGGAAAAAAGGTGTCTGGTTCGCTTCCCAGACCTTCAAGCTTCAGCGTTCATTGCATTGAACAAATACGAAAGTATTTGTTCATCTTTTTGAGTATATCTTTCTCTATCTTACTATCACTATAATCTTAGAATATTATGTGTAATAAGGAGAAAAATGCAAAGTATACAATATGCAAATATTGCAAATAGAGTAATGCAAATAATAGCAAAGTTATCTGTACACAATCACAGATCATAATGTCTACGGTATCTATTCCTTTTCTGTGACATAGAATATAGAAAACAAAAAACATGGATTTTGCCCACTCCAAAAATTCACCAGAGATATCTACGAGAGAGAGATCATATTATGGGCACATATTTTCTGTGACATAATAATATAGAAAACAAATTATATAAATTTTGCTCAGTTCAAAAATTCACCAAAGATATCTACAATACAGGGAGATCATATTATAGGATTCTTACCTATCATACGTCACGGCCGCTTCCTTCTCATTATAGGCCTCTCTTTCCGTTACCCAAGAAATCTTCATCTCATCATCCAATCATCTCTTCAATCATATAACGCGACTATACTCTGGTTTTCTTAGAGCCAGTTGTACCAAGTGATGATTAGTGAATTAAGCAAAAATGAGCAAATTAACTTGTTATGACCCTTGGATACATATGCTATTTTTGTACCTTAACTAATGATTAGCTAACTAATATTTAATCATACGTTCGGTACAATTGGCTCTTAGTTATCTTCGTGAGCTCAGTACGAAAAACCATTATTTGATGATAAAAGAGAAGACTAAGAACAGCTAATCAGTGATATGAATTAATTATTAAGAATACTATTAATATTTTAAGACTATGATTATAGCTACTTGGAAGTAGTGCTAAGACGAGGTACGTACAATCTGTCTAAGTAGGCCAACTTTCAAAGTCAAAAACAAACTATTTACCGAATGTAAATAATTTATCATGGTAAACACGTTTAATGCAAACGTTTCAGAATATAGTTACTAGTCGAGTTACTTATTGAAACCTGTTTCGAGAATATACACATTATGAAATTACGAATTGTGAAGATTTTATTTGGAGCTATGATTTATACACTATGATTGAGTTATTCGAATTAATTATTCAATATATATGTTCTTAATCATTAATTGAATTAGATTTTTGTTACTGTACTAAATTTTTCGTATGAATATATGTATGAAGTTATTTGAATTAGTTATCCAATATGTTTGTATTTAATAATTATTTCAATTAGATTTTTGTTTGTTTATAAAATGTTTTTTGTATAACATCTATTTTGTATGAATATCATATTTTAGAAGAATTAGCATCGTAGTAGGATTTGGCTGGAAATGACAAAAGGAGTTTCTGATAACAATATCAACTTGATGTTCCGAAAAATGTTCCGAAAGAACAAAAATTGGTTTTTATTTCAGGATTGCATCCAGAAACTTGTATAGAAATATCCACTCTTATATTAAGAGTTAATGTGAATGTAGAAGTCAATCAACGTTAATAAGGTTTGAGAAATGCAACCTTGTTTGAACCCTGTCTCAAGCATACATACCTTTGTCAAAAGAGTCAATAAAAAATAGCAAAAGTACGAAGTAAAGAGTACTATATACTTTTTTCCACGAGAGAGGAAGACCGTCCACCAACAGAACAATCACAAAAACCGTTCCTTATGTAGGGTAAAACCTTGGGTATAACTATAGAAAATAAATTTGAACACTTTAAGCTGGCCCAATTCATAATCGTATTATCGGGTAGGTCGTCAGAAAATTATAATTTTCATATGTTTCCCCCGAGGGGTTAACAACTCCTGAAATCCGGTGTACACTTGCCATGAAATCCCATTCAAATCCCCTTGAAATCCCCTTGAAATCACTTGAAATCCCTTTGAAATCCGTATGAAATCTCTTGAAATCTCTGAAATCACCTGAAATCACCTGAAATCAGGTGTACGCCAAATTATAGAGTTGTAAACCCCCCGGTTTCCCCTTTAAATGATGATGTTTTAATTGTTTTATGTTTTAATGTTTCAATTATGGGATTCTGTATGTATCTGTATCAATAGAAATGTGTGAAAATGTAATCCATTTTTTAAGCACCGTTTATACATCCCCTTAATAATTTCTTAGTAATATAATGACCAACTCATTATCAAAGAACAAAGAATAGTACATTTCAATATTCGCAAGTTGCAACAATAGAATTTTCGACGCGCGTTGTCCGATGCCCCCACTTACTCATACTTGTAACGACCATGGCCCGACTACATGACTACCACAACAAATTCACGCCTCGCGGATTACAGAATACCTAGCTGTTCTACTGAAATCACAGCCCAGACTTCGACCGGCTGTTCGTTCACTTTCAGTTTCAATATCACACTCTTTCTGCTTGGTCGACTCGCTAGCTGAGGTAGCTACGCTCACGATGTTCAGCGTCGAGAAAAAAATATAGCTACACTCAGTCAGTAGGTACTTAGCATAAATCGACCTCAATTCTAAGTTCAACTTTTATAATTTATTTTAATGTTTGAATACCTTAAAGATATTATGTTTATTTATATACATTTTCTTTTATTATTATCTAACTAACTCGGTTAAGGTCTTTTGAAAATGAAGTTACAGTAGAAATGGTGTGCAATATTAGAATGTGCTTAATACCACGACGGAATGCATCGGCGAAATTTATATTTTTATTTTAGTCTTGTGTGTTTTTTATATTTGAAAAAAAATGTAATTCAGTGTTTTGATAACTTTTATGTGTTACTTTTGGTGTTTTATTATAAGAAAGTGAATCTTTATTTAAAATGAGGACAGCTTTTTCTCGATCAATAAACACTCTTACCTTTATTTTGTCAACGATAAAATTAGAACGAGTCATCGTCACGAAAGCTGATTTGTAAGTGTTTGAATATATAAGTACAGTTCTATTTATGATTTTGGTGACATTGTCATATAGACCATCGTGACCAATTTCATTTCTTGTGTTATTTAAATATTGTAAAATAAAATATAAATGATTTATGGGAAATATGGGTGATTCTTTTGAGCGACTTATTGAAAGTGTTTTGATGCACTTTTACCAAAAATGCGAGATATTCATGAGTGGGTACCTTTATACCTAATCCATCATATTGTTCGAGTGAGTTTCAAACTATCAAATATTTAAATATTTGAACTTGCGGTGGCTTCATTCAATAGATCTTACCAAGATCCACTAGAATCAATTCCAATTCACCAATTTGAATGAACATATTTCAGAGTGAAAAATGAAAATTGGTAGCGATGAGCTATAATTCTACTTTACCATGATTTTTTTCACTGAAATCATACGAAAATGAAACATTATTGAAGTTCCATTGTGACGTTTCCCAGTAATCGTGGTTCTATAAATAACCTTCAGTAACTCATCGTACATTTTGTATTGACAAATCAATTGCAAGTGAACAATTCGTTTCTCTTGTAGCGAATGGCCTACGTGACTAGTTCTAAATAACGGCGGTATACGTGGGAATGCCAAGTAATCAGCTTACACAACGAGTAAATTGTCTATAGCACGTGTGCGTAGGTAATGCAACAATGTCAGCCAATTGAAACTAAAGTGAATTAATAATCTGAAATAGACAGGTGGGAGATTGGGGATTTCACCCGTGTAAAACCCAGAAATAATGTAACCTATCATTATAGCATTCTTTGGATCACTTTCGAAGTTTTTTGTTTTTGAATGACTAATTTTATAAAAAATATTTAATAGTTGTAATTATAAAATGTGAATCAAAATTGAGTGATATTGAAATTGCTTCCATTTATTTTTGGTTATTCTTTATTAGATCACTCTTCCAAAGTTTATTCATGACTTTGATACTAAATAGAATATATCAATTATCATTATAAATTGTGGATTAAAATTGATTGGCATTGAAATTATTTATATTCAAATTTGGTTTCACATGTGAGAAATTATGAAAACAAAATCGTGTGGGGAATTGATTGAAACACAATGTGTGACTAGAATGTATATGAATGTATGAATTTGGAAGATGCTCGCTCAAATTCTCGATTTTTCGAAATTAGAAGAAACTATATTTTATTTTCGTTTGAAACTTGAAACAAAGTAAGGTGGACGGCTGACCACAAATGTCATCCTTTTCTGATTCAAATGATGTGATAATATGGTGGTGTATATTTCGAATTGATGGTAACCAAGAATAATTAAATGAGCGTAGCGAAGACTTTCATTTCAATTACCGAATAAAATCCGTCTTCGTTTTCATGTTTTGCTTGTTCGCTTTATCCCGTCCTTTTTTTTCAATTTTACGTGTCATACAAGTCAGACAAAGGAACCAATTGACTCGAAACTATTGATGAACATTGGTTTCACCCAGAGTGTAGACTGGGATTGTTTTTGCGCCCCACCCTATAGGTTCGACGTTTTTTTTTAACCCAAAAATCTGAAACTTTGGGGAAGTCCTTATAATTCACATCTTCGAAGGAACCTTAAAAAACGTTTCACTCAATCCACAATCGAAAACATTATGGAATTAGATTACATTATCGTACTATCATGTTTTTAAACTTCTCAGACACATTATTAGGAAGAGCCACACGAATATTATGATTCAACCATCACATCCACGACAAAAACACAGTTCCACTCACACATATCACCGATTGATTGAATTGACGCTCGAAATAACGGTATTGAAGTAACTATCAGTGTTCTGCGTGAAACAGTAGGCCTGACCTTACGAAGTAATATCTGTAAGTTATGATGCAGCAAGTACATGTAATAAAGTGAACATGATTGAATGATATACACGAAGTATACGAAATGCATATTATGCAAGTGAGAATGATGGTCGAGTGGTTAGCTCACTGAACCGTCATTGAGAAGATCTGAGTTCGATTGGTCAATCATATCCAGACAAAGGTTTTTCTTAGTACATATTCGTCATTAAATATTGAGACATATATCAGTATAAATTGAAAGATTGGCATTCCTTTAAATTATTCTGCCTCAATCCTTATAAGTGATATTTCAATAAATTCGAATAAAACGTCGAATAATTGATCGAGCACATCATGAACCTCATAACGGAACATAAAAGTTGATGCAGAAGAGATTAAAAATAATTTCAAATATCATACAACATTCGTTTCTGCGGGATAAATTACAACACCAAACCACCTTCTCTACTCTAACCTCAACACCACTTCTCCAGATAACATTTAAAAAAACTCCAATACATCAGATTGCGATCACCAACATAAAATATTCATGTATTCCTCCCCTGTTTTGTTCCAGCCTCCGTTGCTTGTGACGTCGGCCCCGCTCCTGAGCGTCGCGATGCCCGCCGAGTAGCCTGAGATGAGGTAGCGGCCGTCGCAGCTCAGCCGTCGCCTCAGCCTGCTTGGAGAGAGAATGCTCAAGTGGTTACGAGGGAAGACTCCGCAGACTGAGATTGTGACAGATGATCCGTTAGCCACTATACATGTGAATCGATTGACTGACCAGAGACCGCTGGAGATATATGCTGTTAGTAGGTGAGATAAAGAAACGAGAGTAATTTTTGTTAGGGGTTTATAGAATGGAATAATCCAATTTAGTGAAATGTATTATTGTATTTTATTGATCTTTTGGATACTGTTTGAAGAGTAATTGGTATTCAACAAATATATCATTTTATAGTTTTGTTTCCAGTTTCAAAATTAAAGCTTTGGAACATTTAGATTATTGAATACAGTGTTGAGGAAGTATTCATAATTCTGAGTCTCACTCTACCGGTGGCTGATTGCTTTTCTTGATTGATTGCTTTTTTTTATCGATTTTGAATAACATTTTTTGTAAAGTGAGTATCTTGAGTTCACAAATATCATTCTAGTAGCATTTTGCTGAACGTCTTGAGATTATGGTTCATTCCAAATGTACCAATTGAGTAATTCAGGTGTTTTTCATGATAATTATTGTTAGGGTAGACCCAGATCAATTTCTGGTAGATTCAAAGATCTCACAAATGTACCAAATCGAGGGAAAAATTGACAATTGTAATAAAGTGTTTTATTACTATTGTGATAATTGTTTTGATACTATAATTTCTTTGTATACGTCCGGCAATTGTAGCACACACATGAGAAACAGCAGGTACACATTGAATTTATTTTATATGTACAATAATAAAATTAAATCAAATACAAAATTATACAGAATATACTCATTTAAAAAAGGCAAAAGTAAAATGACCTAATTCAGTCATTTCGAATATCGTAGCGACTTGAGACTGATAGTTGATAAGTAATAGACAGGATATATTTTGCAAATGTTTCGAAGAGAATTTAAACTACACAACCTATGATGGAAAATCTTATTTCCAATGAACATTCAAGAAACTAGTACAGCATGAGAGAGCTATATATAGATACATAGAAACATTGTGAAATTTAGGACAATGATTTACACAATTTAATATGATTTCACATCAACATCATCAAACTTCAAATACACATCATCACACCTCACTCGTTTTTTTTTTTCAGTAACTATACCTACTTTTTGACTTTGTGTGGTTATTGCAATGAGATATTGATATGTGGCTGTAGAAGACTAACAAAAAAGTTTGAAATTGAGTAATATTGCTCAAGAAAATGAACATCTTCATTGAGTAATGAATGTATAACATCATTTATTATCCATTATTTATTGCTTATATATCAATTAGGATTGGAATTATTATTATCATCTCGATTTGAAGGTCATATCAGTGTTGAGTCGATCTAGCGAAATATGATATGTTCATGATAAATTTTGATAGAATTGTGATATTCAGTACTAAAATTGAGTAAAAATGTTCACTCTTTAATACCACTTACACTTTATTGGAACTATTAAACTTTTATCTAATAACTTTCACAGTTATAAGTGTTACATACCTGTGAAAACTTCGTAATGCAAGGTGAAGAGTTGAAAAGAATGCCATTTCCTAGCTAGGTATTGGAAATATCCATTTTATACAATAATTGTTTCGAAATTTACCACTATTAAAAATACATCACCAGATAACTGATAGTTCACTCAATCATTTCCCATGAGCTTTTAATACCAGTAGATAAAAATGGAGAATTGTTATTATGACAATACGAATAAATAAATATGTATACAATTAAGTAACAGCCTGTATACCACGTAGTAAGAACAATTAACAATGCTTGCCGATTTACGATTTCGAATCGTAGTCACGGGTAAAAGTTAGCCGAAGGATTTATACAATAAGTAGACGGGGGGGGGGGGGGGGGGGGCGAAGGGGGGGGACCACCCTCGGGGATTTGTCGGTAATCGACAAAGATCATCAATATCATTTTGTCAATACTGATTTTTCAATATCCCAAGGGGCTTATACCTCTGAGGAATAGAACAAGAAATAAATGAAATTCTCTTCAGCGAACTTTTCTCGATACTAATTGTGCTAAGTATCCCGCAGAGCTTTAGACAACTCTTGCTATCTCATAAACTGGTGTAACAACTTGTAAATAGATTAAACTGGACAGTAATTAGAAACAAAAGTGTTGGTCATTCTAATTTGAGTCCTATCAATACTGTGTGTGATATGATCAATGTGATAATGTAATGCTTCTATAGGTATTATGTTTAGCATCTGTAAAAGCGGCTTAAGCGTTCATCTAGAGTTTCTCCGTCGTTTGCTTTCAATGAATTGATTGATAAGGAACGTATAACATTTCAAGGTTCACGGTTTTATCACCATCAAAATTCTATTGATATGAGATGAATTGATGAATTTTGATGGAAATTATTCAATTAGGCCTATATAATATATCAGAGAATAAAGTTGGGTTTGAACTGGTTCAAAATCTACAAAATGAACATGCATTGTTCGATTTATGGGAATTCAGTATATTTTGAGCTTGCTGAATATCAATTTTCGATGTGAAATGATCATAAAGTGATGTGCTCACCAATTTCAATCAAGTTTCCTCGATGAATATATAATTGAAACCTAAATGATAGCTTACTGCGGTAGGATAACCGAAGTCAGATCAGGCGTGGGTTTGAGTCCTGGATGAGGCACATGGGTTTTTGTAAAAGTCCTTCACCTATCATCACTTTCATTGCTCGATTATCACCCGCTCATTCGTACCCCCGTATAATCTAGCTGTTGGTGGGGTCGTAAAGCAGCATTAAAATATAAAACAAAACTAAATAGTAATTTCATTATTAAATTTCATGAATAGCAATATAGTCATGCTGTGACATGCCGTTTTTTTATTACACAACTTTTCATTCTTATAGGGCCATGTTGCGGAGGTTTCAAATGCTTCATATTTTATAACATTATGTTACTTTGTTGGCTCATTGCATGAATTCACACCTATTGACTACTTTACTAGAGGTGAACAAATTATGTTAGAAAGTAGGATCTAGTAGTAATAATTGTTATTTTCTTTTGTGTTCAGAGTAAACCCTCTATTCGACGATGACGACGGAAGAAGTGGACTAAAGTCGAAGGGAAAGATCCGAGACAAACATAAGGAGGATTCTCCCGAGCCAACAGGAAAATCCGGAAGTTCCGGCTACGAAAGCGCGCTTTACAACTCTTCATCCGAATGCAGTAGTGGAGCTAGTGGTCTAACAATCTATAGTGGAGAAGTTCCTAAAACGACAATCCTACGAGAAGACGCAGTCACAGTCGTCGAACAAAACTTGGGCTTCGTCAAAAGTATTCTAGTAGCCGTCAGAGGCGGAAGTCCTCGCGGCACGAAAAAGAAACACAGTCGAAAACCCAGCGGTTCCTCGTCGGCCACCCTCAGTCCGATACCGGAAGGAAAGATCGACTATTGCATCCCTCGACCAGTGTGGCCTCCAAGCGACGACGATAAGCATGTGTACGTCAACGTGTTGCCATATGCTCGGGACCCGATCGTCGACGACGCCCTCCTCCTCTACACGCGTCTGTCGTACAACCCTCTGCCAGTGCTCTCCATACCAAGGGTGGGAGCGAGACACGCTCAGAACGGAGCCGCTAAGAATATTAGTCAAACGGCCGAGAGGCGGGAGACAGAATCAGAGAGTATACTCAGGGAATTATCGAATACCATAAATCAGGCTTTAGAGGGTAATCACGCAACTTCGCACGAGGAATTACTCAAAAGTCTTTCAAATAAAATAAACCGTAATTTAGACACTATAACTAGATCTTCAAAGTCTGAAGAAGCACTGAAACAATTCTCATTCACGCTAAGCCAAAGTGAGTCATTGGCGAAGATGGCTCGTGCTCTCAGTAATTCGAGTGGAAGCAGCGGAGGTTCCTCGATAAGTGTTGGTGTACGTCGATCGTTACTCAAAGGATCTGATTACGTTAGTGTTAGTTGTAAGACGTCGCCGACGACGTCCGACAGTGAGCCCGTGGTCGGGTCGTCGTCGTCCTCTGCCGCCAGTAGTAGTGGGTTCTCTGACTGTACTCACACGCCTCCTAGTTCCTCTTCGGACTCGCCCTCCAGTCAAAGAGGTCGGGATCTTCCACAACCTCCGACGTTCGTACATGAGGACCTGGCCAATATGCCGAATAGTGCGCGAAACGCGTTGATATATGGCAGTCTGTGTCGGATGACTGGTGCTAGCGGTAATAATACTTATGAGAAATTATTAGATAGAAAACAAATAAGTGATAGTGATGAAAGTGTGAAAAAAGAGAATTTAGGGGACGAAAGTTTATGGCAGACATATTGTGGTACAGGAGTGACTGCGGGAGATGTTCAACTCAAATCAAAATCGGATACATTCTATCAAGTAAGTAGCGTAAACGATTTTATACCATTTAATTGTGTTATTTATTTTGAAGGCGTGATGTGAATGCGAAGCAATTGTACCTTAACGAGTTTGAAAACCGATGCAAAACTAGTCGAACGGATCGATAACAAAGTACCAGCATGGCACCAACTTGCAACTTATTATTTGCTATTAAATTACTTACAATTCACAACATTCATTTCTTCGTAAAGAAAGAGTAGGCCTACAATGCATGGCTATACAATAAATGTTGCTCAAATTATTATTAAAATATTATTTTCTTCAATACTGAGACTGAATACTCAACGATAATACTATTCTTCTTATTTATTTTTCATTTGAACGGTTGTAATTACACAACACAATTACTGATGTGCAATAACTAGAAGTATATTTTCATTATTACTCGATTCTAACATCAAAAGATAGAAATAAACCATGTCAATTTGGTAATCAGACAGCATCGAAGCTGTAACGCAATCGTAATGATTCTAATTACAGTTACCTACTGCTGCTTCTTAATTCTAAATATTTGACCTCTAGTAATATCACTATTATAAAAGTAGATAATTTCTTATTTCATAATTAAACGTTAGATAAGTCCTAAGATACTATTATAATACTATTTTTATCATATTTTACTCACAGTGACCTAGATAATACGCTGTATGGCATGCATGTTACTAACGAACAACCTGCAGCTATATAATATCTCAAGTATTTCTCTCGTATTACAACAATACTTCTTCACATAGGCCTATTGTATAACTGAAATTAAATCATGACGTCACAAATTCTCAATCGGTCAGTACCAAGTAGGCCTAAATGACAATTTTTTTTGTACATTAGTAAACATCGAGAAAGGAATGCGTTTATGTTGTTGTTTATTTTTATATAATTGTAGATATTTACACGTAAACATTGGAGGTTGGATTTTTTCGATTTAGTAATAAGGTAGCCTACATGACTCTGTAACTAATTTACTTTGAGTGGTAAATATAGGACTGGTCTAAGCGCGATCATTATACGTATATTACAATGCAGTTGAGTTGATTCTATTCGGCCTTCCAAGGACGTTTGGGGGGAAAGTAATATTTGGTCAGCGGACTGGCAACCTGTGATTATATAATCATTATAAGTTTTTTTTTTTCATTCAAGACAATCATGAAGCTTGGAAGGAGTGAAGATGGGAGGAGTAGTGTTGGCGTTATGGCGCCAGAAAGAATTACCAGATAGATATGTAAGGTTTATAAGACAATCTGCGTGCTGATTGTTAATTGATTATTCGGGGAAGTTTATAATGATGTGTTATGCAAATCGTATTATAAAGAAACGCCTAAGAACGAATTAGGTGAATACCAATCTATACTGAAATTACTATTGAGAAATATTATATTATGTGATCGATTCTGATGAACGGTTTGGGCTGGTTAGAATAATAAATGATGTAACGATTGCATTGTTATCTAATTGTGGGTCCTGATTCTTTGAAAATATGAAATAATGATTATTTTTGATTATTTTTAGATTGAAGTATTTTGATGAACTAACTTCGATTGTTTCAAAATAAATTAAGAATCTTATTTTCCATCGTACACATTTCAAAGTTTATTACATGAGAATTGACAAATATAAATTTTGAAACGATTAAAACATCTCAAAGTTGAATGTGTTGAAGAAGTTGAATATATTTCAAAACATTTCAGAGTTGGATATATATGAGAATTGACAATTATACATTTTGAAACGATTATACATCCATTGAATCAAATAACGTATAATTTTGAACCTCCAGTTGCGTAGGAGTAAAGAAAATTATTCAGGCACCCACATTGCCGATTCTTCGTATGGACTGATGAATGTATTTTATTCATTGACAATTGACGTATTACATTGTTTTGAAATTGACTGCAAACAAAACATCCATATAAAGACCAATCGTTCAAGTCTAGTTCTACACTGACAATTAATTTCTATAATGCAATTTCTTACTTTAATTTCATTGTTTGATATTATTGTCAATTCTGTTTTGTAACAAGAGATTTAAAAAGAGAACGGGAAATATTTTCATAGAGATTTATATTGATTTTCTCTTCCAAAAAAATACGCGAGCTTGTTTTGTGAGGGAATGGTATAATAACAATACACAAAGCAGAATTTGATGAGAATATGATTGCATCCAAATATGTGTCCAGCATTTCAATCAGTCAGTCTCTGCAAATCATTCAATATTCATGAATCTTCTTGAATTGATTGCAGTTGTCATTCAGATTCTAATTGTTTGATCAATCATTCCGAAGCTCAATGAAGTATCAGTTTGGTCCATAGATCAATCTTGTAACATAGATCAATAACTAAAGAGATATTGTACCATGTGACAGTGACAGTTCATCAAAAGGCATTCTAAGAGTTTCTGTCACGACATACCATATCAAAACATCAATTATTGTATTGAATAATAATTCTTCACACTTTGGAAATGAATATCTAGGGTTTACGTTATGATAAATGATGATAAATTATATTATCACAATCTAATTCATATTGATTCATTGATTAACCCCTATATAACTTAGCTGTTGGTGTGGTCGTAAGGCGAACGATTCATTGATAATTGTTTGGCTAACAACCCCACAAACAGTTAGGTTATTTGGGAGTACGAATGAGGGTTGAAAATGAAAATAGACGTACTAAAATTCTGGCAATGAAAAAACATGAATCCTCAAATCCTTCAGCCTTCCTCCGTTGCGCAGTCAGTCAGCTAAAGCACCGCTTTAGAAACTTTTAAGTCACCATCAGGCGTGGGTTCGAGTCCCGCATGAGGCATGGGTTTTCACTATCACTTCATAGTTGCATGGTCACCTGCTCATTCATAATCCCGTATGACCTAGCTGTAAGTGGAGGCGTATGGCAAACAATGAATTGAAAAACAATGGATTACATTGAATCCTCCAAATTCATAAGCATTGAAATGATGACCCCGGATCTCAACATTTTCGAAGAAAAACAGTTGAAAATAAGAATATGATTTCAGCAATATATGTGTGAAAACTACACGCCATAAATTATTCATGGTTTTACTAGTTTGAATAGTGATAGGCCTACTGAATAGTTTGATAGTTTGAGGTTATAGAAGAGGTCTGTGTTTTTGTGATAGATATTCAAATTGATATATCTTGTACTTCAAAGTTATGAAGAGAAAAATTTGAAATGCAAAGTTATCAAAATATAAACTACCAAACAGAATACCATGAACTGCATACCTGTAACTTATCCTGTTTGATCTAATCATTTACAGTATATTTTCCGGTTTTGAGGCTATTCTTGGCTTTTCGTATACATTTTCTCATAATATAAATATTTCTATATCATTTCAATCAATTGACAATAATACCAAAAACTGAAACTTAGTTTTGTTGGGGGCGCCACTCAGTGGTTTTCAACTAAAATAATGAATATATCTAGTCATAATTCGAAGTTGATGACATCTTATCTTTCTTGAGGAGTAATAATTTCTCTCTCACTCTGATAATATAGTGCGAGGAATTTAGTGTGTCATGAAATTACACTTCTGGTTTATAGTAACTTGAACAATTCACCAAATTCTCACGATTATATTCATTGTTATATTACTCGAATTCATTCGAATCATATCTGCGTAACCATAGTGATCGAACCGTAGCAGACACATTATGCATTGTTTCATAATGTAATTGATGAATCCTACATGCACTGACACGAGTGAGATCATGAACGTAATAGGCTATGTCTACACATTAATTGTTGTGAAGTTTGAATGTAGGAAGTTGGCCAACTGTTACATAACAAGTGTCAAACTTTGCCATTTCCCGAGGTACAATATATATATATATATATATATATATATATATATATATATATATATATATATATATATATATATATATATATATATATATATATATATAACATCGAAATGTTACGATCAAGGATTCTCAGTTGAGGTGAAGTATGGTTTTTGACATTTTGGTTGTTTCAAGACTTCGAGGCGGTCTTGTCACCATGCGATATGAAATGTAATCAAATGTAGGGCAAACTATAGTCCACAGTATTCATATGTTCAGAGTTGTTTTTCATAATATTGCAACTACATTTATGTTCGATTTATGTTGATTGATTTATGTTTTATGTATGTTTGAATAATTGATTTCGTTTTGATGGGCGAAAAAGTATAAAATAATGGAATGAATTCGATTTCTCGAAAGCGATTATGGATCACAATGTATTTAAATGACTATATAGAACAATATAATCCTCAAATTCCCTGAAGATGTTTTCAGGAATCCATCAGGAATCCATTCTTATCAGAATTCTCTCAGAGCGATTTTCAATGGTATCAAACTTATTTTTCCGAAATATTATACAGTTGCATAAACATACGTTAGTTTTTCACAGAACAAAGTTTGTTGTCAGTGAATTTCTGAAATTGTTTGGTTCATAAGTTTGACCTGTGAGGCACGCACGAAACACACCTATCCATTCACACACATTCACACTTACGATTCACTTGTTTCCAGTCACGCGTAAATAATAGAGTCCAATTGCTTATAATCTCATCTAATTATCCGTATGATCCCATAGACAATTTAGGTCAATTTTCTTCAGTGGAAATAGTAAAATGATGATAATGATAAAATAAAACTATCGAAAACGTTCACTAATCATTTTAAAACAAATCAATTATGTCGATTTGTTTGGTCTATTATTCGGCCATTATTTTTTTTCGTGTTCTAAAAACGTGAGTTGTACGGATATTACGACAAGTCTCGAACACAAATTAGCACTTCGTCTTGCTTATTGAAACAAAACACACGAATCCGGTCACGTGGTACATGGCTTCAAGATTATATCCTACCGAACAATTCACTTTAGCCATTGCTACATTATATTATAGGTTAAGAGTCCATGCGAGTCGATTTAGTGAAATATCTGTTTTTTGATGATAAATTCTGAACGGTATGAGATATGGAAATTATGATAAGAAGGATCACAGATATTTTCAATATCTCAAAAATGTCATGAGTAATAACTATTTATCACATATCTCCTGATTTTCGGGCATGTATACGATTAAAATACAAATGTTCCAACCGTATACGGCTGATAATTAGGTATGAGATCAATAGTTTTTTTAGGTGTATACTGGCTTGGAGGTATTTTGGATATCTGTGTTTCCTTCTAATTAAAATTTCGATATCTCATACCGTTTAGGAGTTATCACCAAAACAATTATATTTTTCTTAATCGACTGCCATGGACTCTTAATATTCGAAATCGAAAGTCACAATTTATTTGTTCATTTGAGGACGCTCTATTAATTAACATAGGATAATTTATATTCTATATTTGAAAACACAAGAATTCCATTTATGAAAACTGTTTGTGAATATATTATTCAGTACATCTGTAATGTAGAACTATGAATGAGGTGTGAAGAGATTGTTTTCAAGAGATATATTTGTTTTATTTTGATCGTCGAAATGTGTTAGTGTAATAACTGCTGAGATGTGGGTCATTGTTGTGTGAAATGTGAATGAGAAAATATCACTTTTGATGTTGAGTGAATGTGATGAGAATTTTTAAGAATATATTTTAATTCCTCATAAAGGTTTTGATCGATTGTCAAAATTGATAAATATTTCCCCTGATTTATTCATGTCAATTAATAACGTTATACTAAAGTGCGCTGTTTTGGAACTGAACCATTTGAATATGAACTAAATTCACCACGTCGAAGATCACAATGTTTGAAATATTAGGCTCAGTGATTTTACAGACCAGAAAAATTGTCAGATGATTATTACTTGACTTATGTTCTTGGAGCCGGTTGTATCAAGTGATGATTAGTGAATAATATAAAAATTAGCAATTAACTTGTTATTACCCTTGCTTACATAATGGAAATTATATACAACACACAACACCCACACATCTATGTATATATTATTATATTATATATATATAATATATATATATATATATTATACATGTTCGCCTTATGTGTTTTCATTACAATACAGATGCATTTCAATAATTGTTGAAAGTGCCTGATTAAATTCTCCCGACTGCCGGTTGATAATGATAAACGTTATCAACACTTCTGAGTGATATCGAACCCAAGGGATGTTTCCACTACTTGTTATATAGTGTTAACTGAACCGAGTCTTCTCAGCTGCCTTCGAAGTTCATTTCCATCTCCGTTATTGCGATAGTGATTAAAAAATATGTGTTTATAATTAATGGCGCTGTAATTAATAGCAGTGGAAATAGATGATTACCGTTTTCAATTAACTTTACTCATTCCGTTCTACTGGTGGGAATAAAAGACGGCGAAATCGACGCTCCAATTAAGGTGGAGTTTTAATATGAATATTACTCTAACCCAGTGGGTACATAATGTAACAAGAGGGAAGTTTAGTCAGATTTTATAGTATGTTTGTATTCATGGAGGAAAAAGTCGTCTACTAACAAAATTCGTCAAGTTTTTCTGAAAAATCTTATCTTTCATCCATAGACTCATTTGAGGCACAATGATTTTGTATCATGTTGCGATGTTATAAAAAATAATGTGTACAGCCTTTTTATTTCCCGGGCTACGATCTAAGTATACGATAGTGAATGCATCTGCATTTTTAAGAATCATTGGTTCCTTCAAGTTCAATTGACAACAGCAAGGTTACAATATCACAGATTACCAACGTTGATAAAAGTTATTTATAGATGGTGAACGACCTTTGTCTTTCGTGGATTCAAGTTTGTACTAAGAATATATGAATATTTATTTATGAGTTCATGGCGGAAGAATTTGTTTTCCATTATTTTCTCATCTGGGTCATTCTTATAGGGTTTATGAAATTTAAGAAATTCTTTTGCTCAGATGGCGCAACAGAACTACACGGTATCAAATAGAATTATGACTTATTTCAGTTGTTTGTACCAGGTATCAACAAAACTTGGTCTTTTTTTTCACCTGTAGCGCTCGAAAAAAAAAATAGCATAGTCAGTCTCTAGTCGAATACGATCAAATTCGCTCAGCGCTCATCCAAATCCAATAATGATTCACAGATCTGATCTTCTTAAATTATTCCAAATTGAACTTCAATCTTACATCCATACTCATAACTATGAATATTCATCCTAGACATGAAATTATGAAAAAAGTAATTGAATGAATTTTCAGCCCCGGATTTATGCACAGGCTGGCAAGGCTGAAGCCTAGGGGCGCGAGCATCCAGGGGGCGCTCGCGTTTTTTTTTTTTCAATTTTTACTTCAATTTCATCTTATTGAAGCGTAGGCCGATTAAAACGAAAGTTACTTACATCACACATGAAAAAAAGACAAAATAGCACACTCTCTACTACAGATTGAATGTAAATTATGTGATCCCACCGTCGACGAGAATAAATTTACGTTTGAAATTATGTCACAAATTTGGATCTTGGTTATTTTCTAATGTGATGCAATCATCGTCAATCTTATACTGAAGGTTCATGCAATATAAAATGAAATAAACTTTGTACCGCGGAAAATATTCAACCAAGATGGAAATAGTATACATGTAGGTCAAATGTTTTATAATTACTCCAAACTATTTGCAATATTCACACTTGATTTCTTCATAATAGAGATGGATTACGTATCTATATACATAAGGATATTCAACAACTAAAAAAATCAAACTACATTCCTCGCAAGCTTCTCTTGTTTGGGGTCAATACAATGACTCCATATGATTACAGTGAACACTGCTTCCGGGGGTCAAAGTTCATCGCGACCTAAAGATACATTATTGAAGGGTATTAGAAGATAAGGTGGAGGCTGTGAAGGAATAAGAGGTGGGGGTATATCAAAGCTGTCACAGACTTTTGATGATGGAAAGTTATCTGCCATAAGCCGCCGAATAATATGCGACCAAATACATCTTTCCGGTGCTTTCTCCGTAACAATTGTGGTTTCACGTGTATTAATACGTCATAGTGTCGGTCGTAGCTGGACGACATCTCCTTTAACATCTTGAAATCTCCAAATTCATTGTTGATTTTTTTCCATTTCTTAAATGCGATGTCGCTTTCATACCGAGAATCGAGGAAAAAAGTGGATTGTGTGACGAAATAATTGCATAAAGCACTCGATCGGGTTTAGAAGAGTGAATTCTATGAAAATTATGTAATTTTATTGATATAACGTGATGTTGAGAATTATTTTGTTATTTTGATGTGTAATATGAAATATACATTCATACGAAATTATTTGTATTGCAAGTGGAAAACAAATCATCATTTCAGTTTTCACATAAATTTCATTGGATCTATAAATTCCTTCTCGCTCTTCAATTTTTCTCTACGAAAAATCGATAATACAATATACTTTTCATGAAGGCAATAAAATGGAAATAAAACTCATCAATCTGCATGAATAGCCAGATAAATTACTCAAGTACTTTTATTCAATACATTGTTTCAGTATTGTGTCAGTATAAAAACCGTAGCAATGTCTTTGTTAGTCAAAGATAAGTGTTTCTTTACTACCTTGTTTAATTGCTATATGTGCAGTACAGCTTTGGGCGAGTACGGATATTAGTACCGGGATAATAAAACCCAAATTGGCACACCTGTTGAAAGAGCAACGTGTGCAAATATTTCTTAATTTCTATTCACACGCTTTACTCTGAAATGTTGCGTAAAAAACAAATAGTTTAGGCAAATCCTTATGAAATATTTTGGTGGAGGTGCCGGATTCTACTGAGGGAAATTCCGTAGATCAATATTTCAAAATTCATTCTTCATAATTTATCATAATTATCATAATTTGATGAGTAATGAATTCATATTTATACTCAGAGAAGATGATTCGTTTATAAAATGTTTGTATCAAAATTCATTCATTCATCATCATTACATTTTGAAAGGTAGGCCTAATGAATATATATACTTATGCTCAGAAAAACTAATCAATTCATGGAATATATGGAATGTATATAATTTTTAAGATATATATGAATAATTTCGAGATTTTTCAAGATTAGTTGCCTGATCCAGCAATTACTATACTGGCGAATGGCGTATTTAATTTTTGAAATGTATTTGAAGCACTCCAATACTTTTCTGAAGCCTGATGGCCTAACCATTAACTAGGTTGTTCGTAAAGAATACGCATGACCAGTTGATAATGAAACGGTGAAATAATGATGGATGAAAGAATTCGATAAAAAACTTATTCGTACTTTTTCTACGTCGAACTGAAACCTGAGCATGTCTGTCTACTAGATGATCTAGTCACATTAAGAGTCCACTGGAGTCGATTTAGCAGAATATCAGTGTTATCAGTGTGTTGGTGATAACTTTTGAACGGTAGAAGATATCGGAATTCTGAAAACAAGGAAACACATATATTTTCAATACTTCTAAGATACTGTAAGTAATAACTATTTATCTCAGAACACCTAATTGTCAGGCGTATACGCTTGAAAAATGTGTATTTTCATGCGTATATACGCTTGACAATCAGGTGATTGGAGATAAATAGTAATCACTTACACCCACCATCTTAAAGAAATTGGAACTATCTGTGTTTCCTCGTCTTCAGAATTTCGATATCTCATACCGTTCAAAATGTATCACCGAAAACCTGATATTCCGTTAAATCGACTCCCATGGAATCTTAAGAGTCGATTTAGCGGAATATCAGTTTTTTGAGTATAAGTAGCACAGGGGTCCACGGTTGAATTTTCTCTAGGAAGCATCCACTGTGACTGGTGTTATTTGATAAAATTATTATTTTTGATATCAACCATTATTATTTTTCATCAGGCACTAGATATTTTTGCAGAGCAAAAAGCAATTTTATGGAATGGTTGAAAATAACGAAAATTCAAAGCAAATGTAATTCACATTTATACTTAAGTAAATTGGAGGCACACGAGTGCTTTCTGTGACTTGAGGCAAATATGGAAAAAAAGGGGGCGGGCCCATTTATACATTTTGCTCTCCTGTATCGTCGTACATTGTTACACCACTGGACCCCTATTCCTGAGATAAATGAGATGTGAGAAAATAAAATTGAGTGAGAAAACGAGTATCTCACATAAAATATTAGATGAAATATGTCATTATTATATAAGATAGTTTTCTGAGATAAATGAGATGTGAGAACAATAAAAATGAGTGAGAAAACGAGCATCTCACATAAAATATGAGATGAAATATGTCATTATTATATCATATAGTATTCTCACTGATTTTTCTCACATCTCATTTATCTCAGGAATGGGGGTCCTGGACGACTGTGTGGTGTGATGTTTTCAGTAAAAATTCAAGGCATTCAATTCCAAATCATTCACTTTCATCCATTAAATGTTTTTATATGAGAATCGGTATTATTTTGTTTCAGTTGCTATCAATATATATTGGAGTTTCAATAATCATCATTCATAGACCTGGAATTTTCGTTCCTAATTCCATTAATATAATCATACCTACATATTGAGGGTGAATAATTACTCATTCCGATCACACATTTTTTTTCTATCAACATCGAGAACCTCACTTGAAGTCGTTGCATACCAATTATAGTGTTTTCCATTGATGGGCCTGAAGACTCAATAAGTCATTGCCACAATAAATCACCATTGGGAAAACATAAGTTGAACTTTCATGAACGAGTATATTCTTGAATAGTAACTGTTTCACAAACACATTTTTTTCCATCAACATCGAGAACCTCACTTGAAGTCGTTGCATACCAATTATAGTGTTTTCCATTGATGGGCCTGAAGACTCAATAAGTCATTGCCACAATAAATCACCATTGGGAAAACATAAGTTGAACTTTCATGAACGAGTATATTCTTGAATAGTAACTGTTTCACAAACACATTTTTTTTCCATCAACATCGAGAACCTCACTTGAAGTCGTTGCATCCCAATTATAGTGTTTTCCATTGGTGGGCTGGAAGACTCAATAAGTCATTGCCACAATAAATCACCATTGGGAAAACATAGTTGAACTTTCATGAACGAGTATATTCTTGAATAGTAACTGTTTCACAAACACATTTTTTTTCCATCAACATCGAGAACCTCACTTGAAGTCGTTGCATCCCAATTATAGTGTTTTCCATTGATGGGCCTGAAGACTCAATAAGTCATTGCCACAATAAATCACCATTGGGAAAACATAAGTTGAACTTTCATGAACGAGTATATTCTTGAATAGTAACTGTTTCACAAACACATTTTTTTTCCATCAACATCGAGAACCTCACTTGAAGTCGTTGCATACCAATTATAGTGTTTTCCATTGATGGGCCTGAAGACTCAATAAGTCATTGCCACAATAAATCACCATTGGGAAAACATAAGTTGAACTTTCATGAACGAGTATATTCTTGAATAGTAACTGTTTCACAAACACAGTTTTTTCCTGCGTTACAGCACTTGGAATAAATATTAGGTTGTTTTCTTCACTCAATTTTGATGAAATATTTTCCACCAGAATGAATGTAATTTGAAAATGAAAAAAGGTACCAATATTTATTTCTGCATAAAGTTTCCCATAGTATTTTTGCTCGTAATTTGGAACCATTCCTTCATTGAATGTCACAACTCATCATATATTTTAATTGTCTGTTGAATAATGAAAAACATGACATTTCAAGGTTTGAAGTTTTGAAGAAAAGGTTTGAAGAAAACATTTGAATTGAGATATCTCAAACTTTATTCTGTTCAATCTATTTTTTCCGATATTTTCATCCAACATCAAAACGGATCGACTGCCAAAGATTAATCATAATTCAATTCCTATCAACTTACAATAGAATCCGCTTTGAGGCTAAGAATAACAATTCAGGATCGTTTGAACGGGGCACCACAAGGGCGATGTTACCACCCCATATACCCATGTGTACATACTTTCACTCTCACAATATGCCCAGGATTAAACTATCTTGCATTCCTCAATAATGAATGCAAAGTGCATAAAGATATTCTCATAATTCAGCTAATATAATCACATGTTACCCAGTGTCAAGTGAGAGAGACTGACCTACTTTGTGGTCTCGAAATTGATGCATCGCCTTGGGCCTCTCTCTCTAATCACTTCTTCACCACCATCCAGGACACCAGATAGGTGCTACTCGTAGATTTGGGGCTGTAACGTAGTCACACATCATAAATATGATTATATAGGCCTAGACAAATCATATAGATCATTTCATATATAAATACACACACACACACATATATATATATATATATATATATATATATATATATATATATATATATATATATATATATATATATATATATATATATATATATATATATATATATATTGTCGATAGATTCTACGGTTTTTCCACTTACTTGATATGCTCTACTCTCGCGACATTTCGGGAAGATTATACTTCCCATCATCAGGCTCTCCAACCGATCACAGCGAATCACCGACTCGTGTATATATATATATATATATATATATATATATATATATATATATATATATATATATATATATATATATATATATATATATATATATATATATATATATATATATATATAATTGCTGAAATTGAGTTTAATATTCGATTTTATTGAGCTAATGTTTATATGACCTCACATTCATAAGAATATTATTGTTTCAAAAACAATAATGAATCAATATTTCCAGTGAGGATTGGTTTTCGAAAATGTACCAGAATTTATACAGTAGATGTCAAAACGATTCTTTTCTTAATCAATTTGACAATTTGATTTGATTCGAACGTTTGATTATCATATTCAACTCGAACAGTGCCTGCTAAACAAAGAACACTCTGATTATTAATCGAATGTATTCATACGTTAAAAAGAAAGTATCCCCCACGCTGGTTCTAATTTGATCTTAAATAATTGTGAACGAAATTTGTGACAAACTATTTAATGCATACAACATACAAACACACAAGTGATGAAGTGGAACTTTAAAACTATAAAAAATAACAATTTTGTAGAGAAACAATGTGAATTGAGATTCATTGTAAGTATTCTGGTTTGACTGTTGATTTGACATTGTACATTTATCTATCAAATTGTGGTTCATTGTTTACTCCTCGCTCCATTTTCTCATCTCTCAGTTTGACTCACTATTCGTTTAAAGCCTTCCTGAAGTCGATCTCATTGATTCTTCACACGATTTCTCGAGTTAAAAACAACAACAAAAGAACCTCTGAAAGCTCTCGAAAAACACACGTGATATAAGTTTATATATAAACCCTCCGACACGAGCACTTGACCTCAAAGACCATTTGACGTTGAAAACTTTGATGTTGAAGAATAAAAGAAATTCGATATCCAATATTTTTATCTGAAATGATTTTCAATATGAATTCTTATCTCTACTATTGAATCTTATATATACATTCATATCACATGCATTGTGAACAGTACAATATTATAACAACGAATCATTGATCTTCATCTTTGGTATTGAAATTACTTATGCTCGTACATTAATGTATCGCACAATGTTTATATAAGTTCGATATGTTAACAAGAAATAAGTGTTCTTTTACAATTATGTATGTCGTATAGGTATTGGGTATATAATCAACAACATTTAAAAGAAATATAACACCACCAGCACATGCAGCGTGATGGTTAGCACGCTCGCTTCATGTGATCCGGCAGGCGAGGGGAATTCCGAACCCAGTTCGATCCCCGCCGCCGACCGTCTCTACGGAGGTTTTTCATGGTTTCCCTCTGTAGTCCAGGCTAATGCTGTGACGGTTCCTACAATAAGTCGGCCATGACCGCTTCCCTCCCACTATCCTTCCCATTACCCAAGAACCTTCATCTCATCATCCCATCATCTCATTAATCATCCATCCGACGACATTAGATCTCAGTTATCATAACAGTGCGTCGTTAAACCCAATATAGATAGATATAACACCTAATATAGACGACGATAAAATGAACATGTCAATATCAAGTTCATTCCATAAGCCATGATGTAGGCCTATACCATGAATATTGACAACCTAATCAGTAATATAATTCTGATCCTTCCCGCTGGCCGAAACTTTGGCAGACCTGTTACAAAAGTTGAGAGATCAGTGTTCGATGCCCGGGCAAATGGAAGATTGAAAATATCCAAATAATTCATCCCAAGTATATGTAGATGAATGCAGTACATATAATTATGAAGTAGACATGTCATGTTCAAATGGTATGATATATATATAACTCATCTCTAGAATATAAAATTTAGTTTTTTGTCATTATTTCATATCATGATTAATGATTTACTAATTAATAACATAAATGTCAGAGATCTTGAAAAAAAACTTTCCCCTCACGCGTATGTGTATGCATATACACATATATGTGCATACTTTCGTTACTTTCACTTTCCTCTGTGCCCCTCCCCCCACTCCGCCATGCGTCACCGTGTGTGTGTGTGTGCGTGCAGACATAGCACGTGAGTATTGCCGCGTGCTCAGGGCCTACACTACCGTCTGTTATTAATGGGAATACTGAGTTGGAAAGACGTGACCTTTTCAGTTATAATATGTGCATTGAAGATAATAACTGTAGACATGTGTGTACTTGGATGCCCTAATGTCTAACAAATATTTATAATTTTTTAATTATCATGCGTAGGTCAAGAATAAATAGAAAATGTCTCATTTATGGATTTGCTTGAGTCACGATTTTTTCAGTATTTCTGGAAATAACTGAATTTTGAAATAATATGTTCATATTTGTACTTCTGTAAATGTGCTGTCTGTGTTCATTCTGCAAAAAAAAAAAAAAAATATATATATATATATATATATATATATATGGGCTATATATATATATATATATATATATATATATATAAATTCGATTCACAGAATCTTTTTTCATCCGTCACCAACATTAAACTCAGTTGTTTTGTATCATCACGACGATGTATTACGATTGTATTATCACGAAGATGGAAATAATCATTTCCATGAGTTCGAAATATAGATACTAAAATAGATAACCCTAATGCCCCACATTATTATAATTCATAATAATGATTCTACTCAGACTAATTATTATCTCGTCATGAATCTGGAATGACAAAATTTTGAAAGAAAACTTCATTTTCAGAATTGAATTGACATACTGAAAAAATTGGTGTTCGTTTTTTTTTTTTTTTTTTTTTTTTTTTTCTACAGGTCAAACGGCTACAGCTATCAACTTCAAACTTTTTTCCATTATGGTTCCTCATCTAACTTAGATCTGTATAGTTTCGTGGCATTATCGGGGGGTAACTTTTTTTTTATGAATTTTAGAAATTTCAAAAATACCCATTAGAATAACATGACGGAAAAAAAAGAAAATATTTTTATTTTCCCCAAAAAATGAAATCTTGCGTGAAGTTGAATTACATTTTGATACACATTTCTAAAAAATTCAGCTTGATCGGGTCAGCCATTCTGAAGAAAAAACATAAAATGTGCTAAATTGGTACCACTCGAAGCAGTTCTTAACCATTACTACCCATACTATTACTATCCGCTCGTCTAACAACGCATATGGCGTTTTCCTAGTTAATCTACAATTTTTTCCATTTCTATGTACCCGGTAAACCATAATAATGACGATAGTATTTTGAAGACGTGCCAGAATCTTACGTTTCGTTTGTATGGGATGGGCCTTCCAGCTATACAACTGCTTCTCACATGTTATAGGTACATCGTTTCGACAATATGCTTATAGAATAACAGATTCAACTATCTCGCCAAAAATATCATAACAGCGAATCATAACCTATTACGTATTGTCTGAAGTCATACGTTTGGTATTGCCCATCCCAAACTTTCATTCTATCCATTTTCTTAGAGTCAGTGAAATCCTCAGGACTATTCAAATTATTATATAAAAAACAACTTTTGATGAAGCGAAATTCGGAGATTATTTTGGAAAATCATGTATCCAAACTGTTACTCTCTTCTATTCCATTTTCCATTTGTAAATACTATAGGTCATTTCATTCAATTCTTCTTCGTATTCTAGATGTAAGGTCAGGTGGAAGAGCAGGTACTCATATATCTGAAACTCGTCTTTCCATTTTTGTTGAATTAATTCCTTATTGTTGAATTTTTATGTTAATCATCATTTCTGTGGTATTATGTACCCTACACAGAAATGTATAAAGTTCGGTAATAATGATAATAATCCTCGTTCTCTAGTCTCCATCTATCATCCTAAGCTCTCAAATCCCTCTCTTTCATTCTTTTCATTCGTTTTCATGCTGGAAGGAATATAGCAATTACATAAAATTATCGATTTGCTAGCAATTTTGTGAGAATCTTTTCTTGATATATCAGTTGTGTGATAATGTCATCTACTTCCTTCTGAATTCTGATGAATTGATTATGTCTTCGATTATGTCTTGACAATCTGAATCGTTCGAGTATACAGTAAATTACGTGCCGAGTTAAGTATGTGAATTCCATCAAAATACTGTATTGCTGTTATCCCAGCTTATATCTTCAGTAGCAGCACGAAATGGATTTTCTGAAAACCTAGATTACGAGAGTTCACTGAGTTGAGTTGGGAGTGCAAAACCTTCAGATACCTGCGGGTTTTCTAAGCAAAAACTAAAAAACTCCACTGACATCATGATCCGTAAGTTTTCAACTACTGTCCATTTGACAGGAAAAAAATCATGACATTTCAATCAGCAAAACTGTTATAGTGTGATTCAGGGGTCTCCAAACTACGGTCCGAGGGCACAACCAATTCGGCCAGTCATAGTTTATTTTGATTACATTGTGAAATTTACAATGTAAGTAAATCATAAAAATTAATAGTCAGATGTATTCTACCAATTAACGAAAATAATAACTGACACACATATTAAATTGAAAATTTTAACTGTAATTAATGATATAAGGTTTATTCTGAAAATTTACAATAAGTGACATATTTGGGTTGGTCACATAATGAAATAAACCATTCTAATTATGAGATTAATGTTGCTCCTCACAAGATGGCGTTGTGAAACTATTGGCCCTTGGGACTTTGTGGACGAATCAGTGTGGCCCTTAGGCCTTAAAGTTTGTAGACCCCTAGTGTAATGACTTGAAATGCTACCAACCTGATTATAAAAAAAGCTGCGTATACTTGTAACGTTTTTTGTCTGTCGTAACGTATACCTCGACGCCTGTGGTTTCTTCACTAGGTTATACACGTTATACTGTGAGATATTGCTACATGAGAAGACGCCCTGGGCGTTTGCCCACTCGTTAAGGGCAGATTAGATAATACTTCATTTAAATACAAAAATTGTTGTCCTGTTTTTAAATAACTATTATTTCTCAAGAGTTTGCTACTGTTCTCTATAGAACCTAGGTTACATAATTCATTATAAACTTACACTGTATGGAATTGATATATTTTGACAGATTTTCCCAGAGTTGTGAATCACAATAATATGTAGAATAATATTTACTATTCATCACCTTTTACTCACGGATGTAGAATGTTTGTGCTAGAATGAAAAGAATGGTGATACAGAATGTATTAAATATAGGTATACAATATATATATATATATACACACACACACACAAATATATATATATATATAAATATATAAATATATGTATGTATATATATATATATATATATATATATATATATATATATATATATATATATATATATATATATATATATATATATATATATATATATACATTGTGACATTGAAAGGTTTAATTGAATCCATAAGAACTATAAATAGACTGCTCAGCCTTTTCTTTATTGGCCTGAACATACGCTACGTATACGACATTTCTGTTTGTGGTGGAGACGTATTTCCACACATGAAACGAAAGGCATAACAAGACGATCTCAACTTCTTTGCCGAAAACTCTCGGATTGCTGCTTGGCACTTTTAGAGAACAGCGTTGTTCCAGAGTCAGGAATAGTCATTAATTGGGAGAGGCATTTCAATCACCAATTTGGTTTGTGGAGTGTGATTTTCATTTTCAGAAATTCATTAATCTCAGTTCATAAATCACTGAGTAGTTGTGATATTCCACCGAATTATTACTATAATTGAATATATTTTCAGGATATCATATAGAATAATTGATATATATATATATATATATATATATATATATATATATATATATATATATATATATATATATATATATATATATATTTATGGAAATAAAGACATCTTCTGGGTTTATTTCATAGATATTATTATTTAAAAAGACCAACGTTTCGCCACTCATTTTTTTGTATTTTTTTGTATTTTTGTGTTTTTTTTCTCATCACCCTTTGTAAATATATTTTGTATTCTACTTCGATCTTGGTATTTTAAGTTTCATCATAATGACTCCATGTATTAGTCTGATATTTCAAGAAGGCCGAGGATAAAAGGAGGCTCTGACCGAACTAAGTGAGAAGGCCGTGATATAATTGTTGTTAGAATTAGCTTTGAGAATTAGATTTATATTTTACATTCTATTTGAAAAAATGTTTATGAATATTGATTAATTAGTTCTGATCAATTTTGACCCTGAAGAAGCCAGGACAAATCCTGGCGAAACGTTGGTCTTTTTAAATAATAATATCCATGAAATAAACCCAAAAGATATCTTTATTTTCTAATATGCATCATGGTAAAGAGAGTTTCAAATCATATATATATATATATATATATATATATATATATATATATATATATATATATATATATATATATATATATGTGTGTATTAGTATTGAATATTAATATTTTGGGGGATGAGCTTCAAAATATCACCCATAAGGTTATTTTAGCATATATGTGTATATATATAATATGCTATTATTCATATTAAACACAATATTGGAATAGTAACTGAAAGTTATGGAGGTGGTAAACGCAATATAGAGTGTTGAAGGTGAAGGGGGATGAAGGTGTACCAATATTGAAGTACTTGAATATACAACACAATGTTAGGATAGCATTTTATTGTTTTGACCTCTGACCTCCCTCTTTCCTGGTTACAAGTGTATACAATATGCATGGTTACGGTCAGCTTCTGGAGCTGTACCTAGATTTCTTTCTGGATTGAGTTTTAAATAAATGATTCGGCTCTGAACTTTCTTTGGGGCGTGACGTGAATTCCGAAGAAAGAAACAGACGTCCTTAATGCAATATTCATCAGAATCACCCTCGTGTAGTCTTTATCTCAATTCGTATTCATTCCACATCGTTTAAAAATAGTAGCCATTTCCATTTTCATAGATATTATCAGTATTATTCACGTTATTGAAATATTAAAAACAAGTTTGTATAATAATTATATGTTTGGTAATATGGTTTGTGGTTGCGGCTGTGTAGATATAAGTCAATGAACGAAAGATAATCAATGCCTCTGGGCCGAAGCTGTAATATGTCTGCTACACATTATGATGTAGAAGTCAACAAAATTTGATATTGGTTACGATTATGTAATAATTGATTTGATACTTTGGTTGATCCAGATACCGGGGCATGCCGAGGAAAGTATATTGTGTAATATATTTTATTAAAATTGTTTTGATAAATGAAAACGACCAAACGCATATTTCAAGTCTGTCTTGATGTAGAGATGTGACACTTATATTTTATCCATACAATCCATATTTTGGTATGATACAATATATATATATATATATATATATATATATGTATATATTCGCCAGTTCCTGAACGAGACGACTCCTTGAAGATGGGTGAGCCGCAGCTGTCCGAAACGTCGAGAGACAACTTTCTTTTTAGAACCGTCAACTGTTTCACGGAAGGGGAATTCGCACAATGACGATGATATAATATCAACCATCGGCCCCCAAGACCTTCACCATCATATATATATATATATATATATATATATATATATATATATATATATATATATATATATATATATATATATATATTATATATATACATGCTAAAATTATTTTCCGGATTGTACCGCTTACCATAAAAAACAGGCAGAGTAGACGGTTGTCCACCATTTGTCATGTTTCCGCGACGTTTCGGGTAGATCACACTCCCCATTGTCAAGCGTACGTCAAGTCGAAGTTCGACTTGACGCTTGACAATGGGGAGTGTGATCTACCCGAAACGTCGCGGAAACATGACAAAGGATAGACAACCGTCTACTCTGCCTGTTTTTCATGGTAAGCGGTACAATCCGGAAAATAATTTTAGCATCATTTATGTCCGCGAAAACTTGAGAAATAATATATATATATATATATATATATATATATATATATATATATATATAAACATGTACCTTATATAACTCAGTGAATCAATTTTTGATCACATGTATTCCTATCAAAATATGTACATGAGTCAATCTTTCTGCATATTATTCGTTCTATTATATATTTCTTCTGAGTTGGTTCATATTTCTGAGAATCATCTTTCCATACCATATGTATTACCTATTATATATTTCATGAACATAAGGAATTACTCATATAGATAACAATATAACATGAACATTTACATTATGAACATTATCACATCATAAAAATAGTAAAAGTGAAATATATAATACAAATCAAAACCGGTATCACGTCACCTTGGCAATACACGTACGTTTTAAACTAGTTTTATTATAGGAATTTCTCAGTTTGTTGGAATCGAATCAATTTAATCAAAAGTCAGACCCAACACAAGATTAGGTGACCTATAGACCTATTATATATATATATATATATATATATATATATATATATATATATATATATATATGTATATATATATATATAATATATATATATATATATATATATATATATATATATATATATATATATATATATATATATATATATATATATATATATATATATATATATGTGTTTGTATGTGTGTGTATGCCTGTTTCTCTCTATACTGAAGATTTGACCTCTCAATAAAGGATGACAAGAAACACAGAATAAAAAAATAAAATATATAAATATCCAGATAAACAATGGAACAACATAAAGCGCTTGAATTTAATGATGATACTTTTCTTGCATTTTTATCAACATCGAAACATGATACAGAAACATTGTTATACCCAATTAAAGCTATGAATGGAAGGTATAATCGTTAGGGCCAATAATTTGAAGCTTTGTTCCGTAAAGACCATACCTTTTTTCTAATTACATCTACACTTGATACAAAATCACTGTTCCCAATAAATATATGGATGAAAGACAATATCGTTTGGACTGGGTACCACAAGGGCGATCTTTCCACCCCAAAGAATAATCAAAGTAAGATAACTCATTGAACAAACACAGCATTTCGAATAAAGGTAAGACTATACCGAACTTATCGATTTTCAAATACATTCAATCAATAAAAAGTGAATTTAATTTCCATCTCGGATTCTCCTCGTGACGTATTTTATGATTATTATTATTACTGTTATCAATTTATTTGGGTCATTCGTCTACTGTATTGTTCGTGTCAGGTATGTCGCTTGCACGCCACGACCACGTTGAATGCTGTCTGACCGGTTATGCAGCGTTGACGCGCTCTAAGAGGTCGTGCTTTCTTATTATCCACCTCGCGGAGACTCCATCGTCTGCCCCAGATTCACATCCATCTAGCTGTGAACCCATCAATAAGAAAACCAACGTGTTGCATAACATGGAATAGAACACATAATTATACGTCTTCGATTGGAGAACACTGTTCGAAACGTCCATATTTACATCCATATTTATGAGATATTAGTGTTGGTTTGAGTTTAGGTTATTTTTAGGTTAGGTTAAACTAGTTTGGGATAGGTTGATCACGATTGTTAATTATATTACTTCAATAGGAGAACACTTTTCAAATCGATCGAAGTCAATTTTCACATCCATATTTATAAGATAAAAGTATTAGTTTGAGTATGGGTCAGGTTATTTTCAGGCTACGTTAAACTAGTTTGGGATAGGTTGGTCACGATTGAATGATAATTATGTGACTTTGAGTAGATAACACTGTTCGAATCGATAGAAAAGAATATGTACTGTACGTCCATACCTGTTCAATATTGTATAAGTTGAGAGTTTTAGTTTGAGATTAGGATAGGTTGGATTATTTTCAGGTTAGGTCAAACTAGTTGGGGATAGGTTGATCACGATTGGGTTAGATAGTTCAGATTGTTCTGGTCAGTAAGATCAGGTTGATATACGTTTCAATTTGCTCATTAATTAACCGACCAAAGAGGTAAAGTCTCTGATTCTTCTTCCTTATCACCCCTAGCCCTAATTGGAAAACCATGACTTCGTATCACGTTTACAATGTGATAGATTGGGTTCAGGCTGCGCGCAATCAAACGACAACAACAACGACAACGTCCGCATGGGTAACAGAATACCCAGTTCTTGCTGAGAACAGTCCTTACCTAAATCAATAGCTGACTCCATCGACATCCGGTGAAAACGGTGTGATCTAAAGTCGTTAAAATGTATATTTGTCAATAGAAGTAATAATAACAGTATAATTACTAAATATTGACATAACAGATTATGTATAAATATTATTATAAATGATTATGAGAGAACAGTTATGTTTTTTCAGTTGTTGGTTATTAGTATTATTAATAATAATACATAATTATTATTTGGCCACTAATTATCAATAATTGCTTGCATATGTAATTATATAGACTGAATTTACGTCAATGAGATAAGTGATATGATTACTTGAGTAATTTTTTTAATAACATTGAAAACCTGATACAGAATCATTGTTCCCCAATTAAAGCTATGTATGAAATATAGGATCATTTTCACAGGGCGCCACAAGGGCGATCTTAGCACCCCATTTTTAATACTATGCGCTATATGTGATCATAATTTTCCGCCTCAGATAAAAATCTTTCACTTTCCAAAGGTATGGTCCACTTTATAAGTAAAAACCGACCGTTTCTGCGATATATCCGGACATTACCCGTGACATTACTGAGTAAAGTGGATTGATTTTTCAATCTGAATTCATTCATTTCTATTATTATTTCATTCTAACGTTCTCTTGTACTGATTGAGTCATAAAAAGATTGAAACCGGCACCTCCACCAATATATAAAATATATTGGTGGAGGTGCCGTGTACGTTATGTGTTTATTCCAAACATGCTTATGAGAAAACTATAGTGGCTGTCACCAAGAAAATCAAGAAATACTAGAAATACTAGGCCACAGAATAGAATATTGCACATCACCAATTATGTGTACAGAGGAAATTATTATAAAAATTGGTATTAACTGTAAAACAAGATTATTAGAACCATTGGAAACTCAACCATGCGAACAAGTTGCATATTCATTGGGTTACTTTACTTTCGTGTTAATGCACGGTTAGATACACTTAAAGAGAGTGACAATTACCATATTTATATAAATTTAATAACCAAAAAAATGATATATTGTTTTTTAAAAAATCTGCAATTTCCATTGTGTCAAGCGAATATATACACATATAAATAAATATCACTTTTTTTCAGTCAAATGAGTGATATTTCTCAATTTTATGGCACATCAAAATAAAATGTTATCAATAAAATATTTTTTCTTCAGTATTTCCAAAGTGCATGTTGTATTTTCCACATTCCATTCATCTATATAATACCTTTATGATCTATTTCACGGTTTGATGAACATCTAGCTCATGTAGTCTCGTTATAGGCCTGGCTAATCCCATCAAGACCTAGTCAGTCAAAGTTACGTCAGCGTACGCAACAAAACCCGTCGCTCTTATGACCGGTAATTTATTAATGAAGTAACATCTCAGTAGTTTCACTTTCTTGAATGGTGCTCATCTTCTCTCGACGGCATGCACTAGGTAAACATCACCAACAGTAACAAAACCGTGTCACAATGGTGGTCATCTTCAACAGGGGTCTACAAATTACGACCAATCCGGTCGCGAGAATTTTTCTGCAATTCGGTTTTTAAATGGGACTAAAAGTGACCAATGGGAACGTCACGATATGTGACGTCATGATAAAGTAGCTGCAGGCTAGCATCTGTCGTTGTGGAGTGATGGTAGTATAGATGTCCTGTGTTTGAGGGTCCATGGTTCAACTCCCGACGTGTTATTTTTTTCAGCAAAATAACAATCTGATGTTGTTTTGAGCGCAGGGCTATGGTTATGGTTCAGGTATTTTCTTCTAATTTGTCCACAGAAACAAAAATATCTACACACATGTTGTGATTTTTAACTACGGTTTTTTGTCCCATTTGAAAACCGACTAAAAATTAAGAAAAATTCTCGCCCGCGGGCACCACCAATCCGGCCGCGAGAATTATTCTGCTCGTCGGTTTTTAAATGGACTAAAAGTGACCAATGGAAACGCCAAGACTTGTGATGTCATGACTCTGTCGCTACGATATGATATAGTAGCAGCTGGCAAGAATCTGTTGTTATGTGGAGTAGTGGTAGCATGAATGTCTTATGGTTTGAGAGTCCATGGTTCGACTTCCGACGCTGCTATTTTTTTAGAGCAAAATAACCATCTATTGTTGACTCGAGCTCAGGGCTATGTTTTTTTTTGACCACAGAAACAAAAATATCCACACAAATGTTGTAATTTTTTACTCTTGTTTTTAGTCCCATTCAAAAACCGACTTGCAGAAGAATTTTCGCAATACCATAGTCCATTTTGCTCAAATTGTAAAATTTACAGTGTTAGTGAATCATAAATGATAATAATCAGATGGTATTATTTCACGACCAATGAAGAAACACAATAACTGACATAGGCCTACACATGAAATTGAACTTTTCAACTATAACTAATGAAATGAGATTTACCCTGAAAATTCACAATAAACGACACACAGAAGTAATTCACATAAAGAAATTAAACATTATAATAATGATGTATGAGATTTATGGACCTCCACACTAGATCGCGTTGTACTACTGTTGGCTCTTGGGACTTGGTGAAGGCAACAGTGTGGCCCTCATGCTTAAAGGTTTGGAGACCCCTGATCAACAAGATTTAGGTCAATTAGCTATTATGATAATGATTTTAATTGTTCTTTTATTACATGGCGATGTTTTAGCCAATTAATTTAAATAACAATGCTCAATGAGGTAATTTTTATGTAAACAATTTGATTCGAGTACAACAGGTGTTTTAAACGTAATCGTTTATTAGTTTGGTGATGACGCATCAATTGACACGATTTTCCTGTTGAATCCTATTCAAATAATAGTTACGATGGTGTTATGGGCGTGGGCGGCAATCAGGTATCTCTCATTTATTAGTTAGGCACACCCCGGTCACTTTTAGGTTTTCGCCATTTTATAACGATACAAAAATGAGAATATATATATATATATATATATATATATATATATATATATATATATATATATTTTTTTTTAACACATATGTATATGACTTTATGATGGAGAACGGTTGTTCATGCAAATAACAGTATGTAGCCCTATCCTCCATTTTGATGACTCCTCTCATTGGATATTAAACAAAGAGTATCAGTACGGTATGGAAATGATAAATTGGATATTGTTCATAATTATATAACAATTCTACATTCACATTGGATGATTCTGGTAGGATATTACACCATGGATCCACCACGTGGGGAAGCTATTTCATCCTGCGGGACTATTTGCGCTTAATTGTTGTACCTTTTGTCATATTGTCGGTAAACTAGACAATTAGATTTGAAAAATAGAACTTTTAGGTTTTTGATTGATATTCGATTCCTATTCACAAGGCTGTGTGAATTGTTGGCTATGTTCTTGGTGAAGTTTCATTAGCGAAATGTTTCATTTGTTTTTAATCACGTTGACCGTATTGTGATGAGAAGTACAAGTAGGCCCTAATTACAATGAGGTGATTGACTTGTAACAAGGTCATCTTGGTATAGAATACAAATAGAATTCACTTTCAGTAGGAACAATGAATGTTCAGTCTCGTATAGATTATGTTCGCCTTGGATTTTTTAAGGTATCACTTTCAGAATTAATTGATCTCTTCCGTGACTTTTTTCATCATTGGCTTTCATTCATATGAATTGTTGTTTTATTGTGGAATATTTTTTTTTATATATTTGAAGTTTTTGAATCACGAATGGTAATGAGTTTTTTTGGTGTGCATTATCAAGACACAAAAAGAAAATTGATACGATATATTTGAGATAATTTGAAAAATTGGACATATGGTAGTTTTGTTCATTTGTACAATTCTCCGATACTTTTTGAGAATGTTCATAAACTATTTCTAGCATATTTTTAAACATAAGTTAACCTTATCTCTTGAGTAATCATTTCTTTGAATGCAATTATAATTTCCCTGATAATCATAGTAATAATTATATATTCGACGTTTCGGTGACCATTTTGATTAATTGAAACAATAATGAAGAAGAGGCTCAGATGGGACAAACCAAAGCATTCTAGAATACAGAAAAAAATACTGGAGATACATTAGCTCAGTTCTACGTGTTCTATTCTGCACCTTTGTTCTCTTGATTCTTTGTGTTCCTTGAAAACATTAACCATATTCCCCAAATTGTGAATTTTTTGTTGCTGTAACTCTACTACAAATGAAGAAACTAAAAATATAATCAAAGATAATCGAGCTTGATTATCTGTGATTCAATATGAAGTTATCAAAAAATCACACATTTCCACCATTTCGATTTTTCATTTTTCTCCAGTTGATTACAATCTCTAATGAATGGCATACCAGTCTAAATGATTCACAATAGTTATACATTCTGAGTAGGCCTATACAGTTATGATAATTTGTTTCTTTAGGAGATAAAAGTATTCTGTTTTTGATGTTGTATATAAATTGACTTACCAGTTCATACAACATATTAGAGGAATTCGGTCAAAACGAAAAAAGTTAGTAAATCTGTGGATTTTCAACACGTTGACCATGTAATTAAAACCAGATCAACGTTGCTAAATTAAATAACATTTGAACACGACCCAAAGTGACTTTCATAAATGATAAATAAAAAATCAAGGTCATGTTGTTAATTGATACTCTTCCAGATTTAATTATGCCCATTTATACTATTTTAATCTATCAAAGCAACATGGAATTTGTATAATAGGTTTTCTTCATTCATGACACTGAATAGTGAAGCAAAAGAGCATGTGTTATAAAAATCGCTGTTAGCGAAAGAAATAAAAAGTTGAATATTCAATACAGTATTTTAAGCTGATATTCATATATTGCATGAAAATCAATCTCGCACATTGTTTGTTGATTCCTGAGAATGAAACGGCATTCTAGAAATAAAACAATTGCTATTTGTAAACAAAAAATAATTTGTGAAACTCAAAATCATTATTTATATTCTGGACACTATTTTCACATATTATTATAATAATGTTGCCATACAGGCAAGATTTTTTAATGCACTTACGGAAGATCGGATGCAATCATTTTTATGCAAATGATCATTTATATCTTTTTTATTACTCATAAATTTTTACCCGCGCATCTGCATTCAAATATTATACAATAACCTGCACATTAAAGAAAAACCTTGCATGATCTCCGTTGTATATGTATTTCAACTACAGGTTCAGATGTGGGCCTATACAATAGTCGATTAGTTTGCTAAACTTAATATAATCACGATTATAATTATAATTGTTTCCTCAACATCTGTGGTAAAAAGATAAAGGATGACTATCTGAGATCGTTTGGACGACTCCAAAAGAGTAATCTCATACCACCTTGGGTTTATAAAAATTAAACCACTCCAACGAGCAAAGAGTTTGAATTTAAATTACATTTTTTGGAAAATATTCATTTTCATTCGAAACATAACGTAATTGAAGAAATAGCAAGCACGGAATTGAACACTCTCCGGCTCCATTATCACGTAATCACTTGCTACATTTAACTGCATTATTTTATACGAGATTAAATGCTGAGAACTGCAAAGTGCATAGAAATTACTGAAATACTCGACCAACATAAATACTCACTAGAATACATTATCCATTTACTTCATCACCGTATTGGTGTTTCTGGTGTAATACTAACTAGGCAAACGCAAGATGTGCGTTGTACGATGAGCGAGATGTCTATATAAAGTATAATCGAAAACTCTACAAACCTTGATCATTTGAAATGAACTTCATCCGATGTCAATGAATCTAGAAAGCCGTGACTTCGACAATGCAACATTTTTCAACTAATATTTCTATCTTTCCGATGAATAAAATACATTTATCATATTATTTTCTCCAAAACGGCTGGTCCGAATATCAAACCAGATTTTTAATCATGTATATTATTCTTGTGTTCACATTTGTGGAAAATTTGAATCATATTGAAGAGATTTAATTTTTCAATCTTTTCCGCTCAGCCAAATCTCATGGGGTTTTTAGAAACTTTTAAATGATGTTTCTCAAAAATGGTCCAACCGATTAGACCTCAAAACTATACAGTTCTAAGTTGGATAAGTTTGCATATAAAAAAAAGTTTCATGTCGATCGGTCAAACCCTGCGACCTGTGCAGTGTTTACAAACAAAAAAAAACAAAAAAAAACGCACAGACAAAGCTCCGTAAGACTTGAGTGAAAATCTTCGCTACGCTCATCTAACAATCAATGACTTTTAACGATGATGATAACGAGGTGCCGCCCTCGTTAGCTCAGTCAGCTGAGGCACGCTTTCAGAGACTGAAGTCACCGTTGGGCGTGGCTTCGAGTCCCGCATAAAGCATGGGTTTTTGTAAACGTCCTCTCACCTATCATCAGTACATCGATTCATCATCACCCGCTCATTCGTGCCCCCGTATAACCTAGCTGTTGGTGGGGTCGTTGAGCAGCATTACAATAGAAAAATATGAAAAGAAAATAACGAGATATATTGAGGGTTGTGTTGGTTCGCCAGTCTATCGGTTTATAATTTCATCCAAATTAATAGTTATTTCTTGATCTTATGTATTCATACTTTATTACTTTTGGTTATTTTCATAAACATTAGGTGACTTTCATGAATAATAATGATACATACAAGGTTGTGTCGTAATTTATCCCATTTTGAATTTCCTCCAACTTATGCAGACCAATTTAATTTCCTACTGAAGCAATTTCTTGCTTATTTTCCATATTTATTCCATGAGTATGCAATTGTTTATTTGTGCAAGGAGCATATAGTGCACTGTGAAAATAAAGCTATGAGACAATTTTACAGACAATTCTTTTTGTTTCATTTGAACCAATCACAATGCAGATGGTGACTTTAATTTGATAACGTGTTTGCATGCGAAGAAAGATCAGGCAATTATTCTACATTTCAACAAGAAACTATGGACATTTCAATTATTTCTTATACGTAGACCTACATAGCCATATAGGCCTACCATTTACATGCATAAAGAGTCAGTTGGAGTCGATTTAGCGAAATATCAGTTTTTTTTGGGATAACTTTTGAACGGTTTGAGATATCGGAATTCTAATACGGAGAAAAACAGCCACTTTCAATACCTCCAAGATGGTATGAGTTATGAGTATTCAACTCATATCGCCTAATATTAAGCGAATACAGCTAGAAAAAATAGCTATATTCGCTTGACAAATAAAAACAAGAACATCACATATAAATAAGTGCACATTATTCTATAGAGAAGTAATCATTGGAACACGTTCGACCTAGAGCCCGCAGCTTCGTACTATACCTGCATTGAAACAATTACTAAAACCGAGCCACTCCACTTTGCATGCATGCACTTTTCCATTTAAAACCCAAGACAATGTTCCATTCTCGCTTTGGGGGTGATTATTAATGGAATAATGAAGTATAATGATTGCTAATGAGAGTATATTCAATGTATTATCGTACCTGGATTTTATTCTTGTCAAGTCACGGTCATTTTCAGTTAGATAACAATGTATTAATGTATGCTTCAGGTGTATTTTCATATTGATTCTTGCTCAAGGGGTGCAATGACCGTCAACTTATATGTAATTTGTTATTTGAGATAAGATAAGTCGATAGAATAGTACACCTACTTTCTCGACATTGAGATCAATGTCGTGTTCGTTATATAAAGTTCAGTACAGAGAGTGTACAATTTATTCAAACGTTTTATTCCTCAGTGTCAACTTTAACAATATAACTTAAATATATTCAGTATTTGAGGTATAAGAATCAGTATTTGTTAGTACCAAAGTTATTATTATTCGAATATGAATATTCGATTCATATTCGATTTAAATTTAATTCAGATTATATCATTCCCTCGTTTGAGAGTTGATTCTTATTGAATTTCATATAAATCCGGTTCAAAATGAAAAACATCATAACAATATGGGGTAAATGATATGCTTATAATATGGTACACTGCATGTATTGAATATTTCATAATTGCACTGTTGTAAAAATGCAAAAATGAATAGAAGAACATTATTTAATTCGCATCTCTTTTGCATTTCTATACTGAAACATACTCAGAATATATAAACAAAAATTGTGTAACAAGATACTGTAAATATTTTAATAGGATATCATAAAAGATATGAAATGAACTAGTTACTTCTCTGTAAAACAAAAATCATATTCATATGCTTTTAATAATCGCTCACAGAGATGTATAGTGTTAGTATGTATAGTGCAGAGATGCAGAGATGCAGAGATGTACAGTGTATAGTGTTTTCTGTCATAAATTGACAGAATTGTACTATTGTATTGAATTGTCTATTGTACATATCAAGCTTTCCTTTTATAACCATAACTGTCCTTATAATTCACTTTCAAATTTTATTATTATTCTGAATTATTAATTTTCGATCCACCTTGATAAAAGATAATTAAATAATAGATAAATTAATATATAAATGTATTTGTTTCAGTGGTCAGCTGACAGGCCGGACTTCACGCTAGACATGCCTCGTTCAGAGCGTCTGATGAGGAAGATCAACGCCGCCAAGAAGAGACGTTGTTGGTGCAATTTCTTCACGTCTCTACTGGGCCTCATCTTCTTCATTGCATCAGTGATGATCGTTAGCATGTTCCTGACTAGAGGCAAAAGGATATTTGGATCGTTATAAAAATTTGAAAAAAACGCTTGATTTGTTATCAAACGTTGAGTGTGAGTGCGTTTAAATTGTGTGAAGTGTACAGTTATACGTGGTTGTGTTATGATTTCATGTTGATTGTGATTCAATGTTTTCAATATGTTGACCATTTTGCCAGTTTACCATGACAAATATATCTACAAATAACATTAGGAGTGAATTATAAAATGTATTGAATATTATATATTTGTATATACGTCATATATAGTCACTGTTTTGTGTAATCGCATCATTCTCTTGTGGTTGCTCAGTTCAACGAAATTAATTCCAGCACAACATCGAGGTAAAGGTTCCCAGAATTTGAATAGCAGGAATAAATATATAAATGCCGGTCATAACACATAAATTAAAATAATTAATATTACTGATGTGCACTGTATCGTGAAATACAACTCATTATGCATATTGTCTGATCTGGATTATATACAAACAAAATTATACGTGAACAAGGAATAAATTGAAAATACTTTGGTTGAATAATTCGTTTTGAGTTTGGACTTGAATGAAAATTGTTCCACAAATAAAGTTGAAAGTTTGAATGAGAGTCATTCAGCACTGATTTTTCTTCAAGTTTTGGATTTTTTTTTGTAGAATTGAAGAAATCAAGAATTTAGAAATGAATATTACAAAAAATTTGAGATAGTTTAAACATTGATTATAACACATTCGATATGAATAATATTTAAAACTCGAAATGTTTATTGTTCAAAATTCTGCTCTACTATTGTGATAACAGTACGTCTTCAACGATTGAAAGTTTTTAACAACGTTTATGATTGGTCGACAGATAATTACTGTACATACATTCGTGAGCAATTGATATTTCGATAACTTTCGTTTTTGGTAACTCGTGATAATGCTGTATCACACTTTGAAAAATATTTAAAACGTAATATATATTATCAGAACGATTTTTCAAAAATGAAACCACCCGAGAGCGTACATATATATATATATATATATATATATATATATATATATATATATATATATATATATATATATATATATATATATATATATATATATATATATATATATATTACACTTACATTTTGCTTCCTATTCAATGTTGTGCTTTTATAAACCATCTATCATAGAGCCAAAGGGAATCCGCTGCTATACTTACACGAGAACGCGCATGATGCAATCATCAGGATACCGGGGTTCAATTCCCGCCGGGTCAGATTTTCCTCCCATAATACAACTTGAATGTGCTTTATAAAAAGAAAATGACATATCAATAAATAGCCTCGGTATATTTTTGGAAGAACATACAGATGATATACAACGACTCAACAAGATGGATACTATTGAAGGCATACGAGAGATTTATAAAAGTTGAGAAAAAGTGAAACGAGATGTTTGAATCAACATAATTAAGGGAAATGTGCAATGCAAGAGCAGCTGCGACTGATTTCATGAAGTAATATAATGAAATATTACTGCCTTTATCAAATAAGTAATCCAAACTGACCCGATGAAATCTATTCGAAGGATAGTGAAATTCATTTTTTGTATTATTTAATAATGTATATATTATAAGATTTATAAATTATATATATACGTGTGTAACAAAATAATAATTATCAAAACTAATATTCTTGTTTTGATTATATATTGTGATCGATTTGTGTGATTTTTCTACATTTATTATTTTATTTTTATTATCTTTATATGATTATGATTATTATGCCTATACATGTGATGAAATAAATAAAATGTATACGACTCTCCTAATCTATTTTCTCCGTGTCTAGGTTTCTCATCGTACTTTTCACGTCCAGCGAAATTGAATGGAACTTTTGATATTGTAAAACGCCCAATATAGTTCTACAGCTGTGTAATCATCTTTCTCGGATTGAAGGGAGGGGGGGGGGAGAGAGGAGGGGAAGAAGAACATCTCAAATGTCGTGTGATTGAGTCATGTGGAATATAAGTAACCTTATTCCCACGACTGTGCGGAGATGATCTTGTATTTCCAATTCAATTTAATGTTATCTCCATCAGGGAGGGATTATGCATTTAATTTTTCCATATTGTACATATATGAATATATATATATATATATATATATATATATATATATATATATATATATATATATATATATACAAATGTACGTACACCACGTGCTGTGTATCACCTTGATAATTTCAAAAAAAATATACGAGAATAATATTTATGAATGTATTAGGAAAGAAGATTCAGGATATATGATATAGTCTATCAATCGTCGAGTTCATACGTCTACTCAATATTTATTTACCGAGTACCCATTGACAGTCATGAGATTTTTTCAAACTGAGGGAAACGGTGATAGAAATGTTTCGCAATCAATACGAGAAATAAATCGTTTTCTGATAAGTAAGGGAGGATTAGGACGAATGTAATTCAAAAATGATTGTGTCTGTAGTGAAAATTAGATACGGTATGTAGTATTTTCACCCGATTGCTCCAGAATTCCCAATCATACATTTGAGAATTGAGAATCATTATATATCGATGTACGAAATACTATACTTTGAAAAAAAAATTCAGATAGAACCTAGTTTTGAAATAGAAAGATGAGATAGAATATTCTATAAGTATGAGATTTGTCAGATTTGTCGTTCTGACTGACAGTGAAAAATAAGGAATACGAAATTACATTTCAACTACCCCCCCCCCCCACCCCTCCTCACTATCAAGTTATCAGCCTCAACCACAAATATTTAAATTTCATTATCATTTTTTTCTTGTGATAACCAATATTGTTATTGTAAACTTTCATAATACCGTTCTCTAACGGCAAGTTAGTGATGTTTACATCGTACAGCACGACATCCTATCTCGACAGATACTAGACCATTTCCTGGAGAGTAGGCAACCATGTTTGCTTTGGTGTAGCTTAAGTTGCCATTCTGCCAGTACTCCAACTCTGATTTTTTATAATAACATCGAAACTTTATATAAAATCACTGTTCCCAAATCGAGGCTATGGATGGGAGGTAGGATCGTTTGAATGGGCATCACAAGGGCGATCTTGACACCCCAAAGAATGATTAAAATGAAATAACTCATTTAACAAACAATAATTCCAGTAGTAGGCCCTATTCCAGGGTTAGCAACGATTCAAACATTCACAGTGGGAATAAAAAAATCTCGAATCAGAAAACGACTTTTTCATCCATAATGTAACATTAATATTTCATGGAAAATTTCTCATTACCTTGTTCATGGCTCATACAGTAGATGACATCATAAAAAAATCATTATTTGTTTATATTTATTTGACTATTATTATTTATGGCAAAATCACTTAAAATTATCTTCCGTCTGCGAGAAGTACAGACATTTCTCCAGTTTGCGATATTTCACCAGGGGTTATATCAGTGCGCAGTTGACCCCAATATGCGCAGTTCTAAACGTCAAAAATGCAGCTCTTAATTTCAATTTGCGCAGTTGTGAAATAACGAATATTGTTGAATAATGAACATCATCAAAGAAGAATTGACCAGTGAGTAAATCAATATTCTTCAAACCACATTATTTCATGTTCATGCTCAAGTACAGACATTTCTCCAGTTTGCGATATTTCACGAAGATATCGACATGAATAATTCTATGAACACCCTCATAAATAATTAGTAAAGATGGCAATTCAATTAAAATAAAAAAAACACAAGATACTTTTCCTTGACTCTCATTTTCATTTATTTCATGAATACCTCACAATTCCATATCCAAGACTAATTAGACAACATTCTCTGTTCTTCGTTATAAGAGTTATTCTTCTTATTCAATTTTTTTTTTCTTCACGTAGGTCTATACATTTATTTTATTACTACGTTTGATATCAACTAAGATAGCATTATGTGGACCATCAGTATAATCCTGACAAACTGGACACCCCTCTATCTGATATCTAGGCTCATATTGTGTCAGATCATTAGTAGAATCCTGGGAAACTGAAGAATTTGTTTTGAAGGAATGAGGTGAAACACGAGTTGTCGTTGAAACTTGCATTTGAGAAGTAGAATGAAGAAGACATACATTGACACAGAACAGGTGCATGCACTTTAAAACAAAATTAATAATGCACATATTTGAAAATATCGTTATAACTATGTATACGTTCAATGCACTAACCTGAATATAGAGAACACTTTGAGAATATATCAAATTTCGGAAATAGATTCTTGTTGTACTTTAGGGACGTCGTTAGAATTAGTGTATTGGGGAGGGAGGGGAGGGGACGCAGGTTGGGCACTAGACGCGCGCTAAAATTGGGTCTGGAGCCCCACAGTGAATAATTTTTTTGTACCTTTTTTAAAGTGATATTGTCGATTTACAAGCAATTTTGGAGTCAAATAATTGAATCATTATGGATATTTTCGAAGTTATTTTCAATAATTGAACCATGCAGATATTTCGCCATTTTGCGATTTACCTCTCCCCACCAAAGCCCCGCAGGGGATTTTTTGAAATATGGTATTTTTAAGTGATTGTGGCGATCTACAAGCAGTTTTGGAGGGTAATAGTTGAACCATTATGGACATTTCCGAAGTTATTTTCAATCACTATGTTGGCATTCTGGACATTTTCGAAGTTATTGTCGTGATATCTCCCAGCAAAATATTCCATTGTGTGTTATTCGTAGGTCAACACGAGTCAACATACATAGGCATATATATATATATATTTTTTTGTAGAAGGATGAATTATTGGTGGGGCGCGCGCCCCACCTTGGACCCCCTAACGACGTCTCTGTTGTACTTCCAACCCTTTTTACATGTTTACATGTAAACATGTTTACATGTAAACTGTATAGTGTACACTCTACAGCTATGTGATAAGATTAAAGTAGGAAGCGGCAATTTTATGATGCAATATTTCATGGTGACATATTTAGTTTGTAAGTTAGGGAAGTTGGGGTATGATTACACATCTCACTATACTAACTCATGAGATTAATAAAAAAAAAAAAATCATAGGCATATTTGAAGATAAATATGCCACGTGACCATATGTGATTATGTGGCGAGGGCAGAAAAAGAGAAAACTGTATACATGGTCAGTATTTTGACGCCGCATGGGAGTCGATCTGGCGAAATATCAGTTCTTTGGTGATAACTGGACGGTACGAGATATCAACATTCTTACAGAAGGATGAATTCATACATTTTTGATACTTTTAAGGCAGTATGAGTACGTAATAAAGTACAGTATGGGTAATAAAAATATCTCGCATAATTTTCACATTTCTACAGCTAGAAAAACACACTCTTTTTAGCTGGTCAGCTGTACAAATGCTAGAATCCATTGTTGATGATTTTATATCACAGCGTTTCGAAGGTATAGAAATATTTTTTCTTATCTAGTATTAGAATTTTTATATCTCACACCATTCAAAAAATATCACAATTAATCTTATATTTCAATAAACGTCACCCACATGCATGCACTCTTAAGGGAGTTAAGGACGTCTCAAGGAAGCCTATCATGAGAAGCAATCACTCCGGAACGGATTAAGGGGATCTTGTATAGACGTTTGTTGACCACAGTACAGATTGATTGCAGCTGGTCAAGAATGAAGCGATGTGGCGGGTACTCGGGTAGTGTGGCTCTCATAAGTGACCGGGGTGCCCGTGTGTGTGTGTGGGGGGGGGGGGGGGGGGAGGAAAGAGGAGAGTGGACGGATGGAAATGTTATCACTAGGGCTAGGATGTTTAGCCGCTTAAAATACTTCAATTATGCATGCATTTATGCTCTTAAACATGCAAAAATATGCGCTTAAAATACATTAATATATACTTGAAATTGCATATTATCTTGGGCTTATTTAACAAGTGCACTTTTAATTACAGGTTCGAAACTATGGTGAAAATGTCAAAAGTAAATATATGTAGGCCTAGAATGGAATTGAAATCATTAAAATAAACAGTTGATTCCGTCTCAAAATAGTTGCTTTTGATAAAATGTATAATGCATAGTTTCGAGAGTATGTAGGTCAACCATGACCCAAGGAAAATGAAAATGAAATTGGTAATGTAGGCCTACTTTGTAATATTGTACATAAGATAGTAAAAATAATAAGTAAAACTCTTAAATATGATTCAATATGCACTTAAAAAGCACAAACATGCATACATATCCATTTATAGCAAAAATGTTCCCACATATCTCACGTTTGAGAATTTGTATTAATGATTGTTAAACGGCAAATTGTTCTATTATAAACTGATACGTTCGGATGAACAGAATAATGCTAAAACTCGTTTCATATCACTTCATAGAACGAAGGTATACCGTAAATGTGTACCGTCCTCATTCTAACAGCTTAGAGTGTACACGGAATCCCGGTACGATCCCACGGGACCCTACCTGGACGTTCCTGGACTAGCACCTGGGATTCTAGTCTCCGGAGTCCTCTACATTCTACTCCATCATTTCACCACAGCGCTACTTCTCCAGGTAAGTCGTTTCAGGTCGAGCCATCACCATTTCTCCTCAATCTCCTCATTCATTTTTTACGTCTCTCTCTCTCTCTCTCTCTCCCTCTCTCTCACACAGTGAACTAGTCCTGACCTAAGTCAAATTCACAACAAAATAGTAACCGTAATATCCTGTAGAGGGCATACTAATCAGCAACGTGTTACTCTGCCCAGAACTATCGATTTTAGCTACGTCGATCTTTTCTCGAGTTATTACTTGCCAGTTGCCCAAGTATCGATTGTCGAATATCGCGCGCCACGATACGAGCGTGCCGGAGCCGGATTCTCCTGGTCAGTGCTCGCGAAGCTACCGTAGCTGTCGGTCGTGTAGCTCTTGCGCTCGTCAACCGAACATGTGAGCGCGGCGGCTTTTTCCACGCGGGATCACTTTTTAGAGAGATACATATATTTGTTTATTAATTATAATTCATGTGTTTTGAATAGTTTAGTGGTGATTTTATCATATTATTATAAAGTGTGAATTATTTAAATATTTTTTCTTGTTTGTGATTTTTTTTTTAAATTGTGTGGTTCAGTGGCTCCATCGATATTTCGATGAGATTGCGGTGCGGGGTCCTGGATCGAATCCCGGACGTGTGAATAATTGTTTATTACAAATGAGTTTTTATTTGATGAAATTAATGTATTTTTCTGTTGAAAAAACAACGACATCTTTGTTAAATCCTCAGAATATATAATGGTATCCATATTAGTTTGCGATCGATTTGTAATCAGTGGATCAAGAGAAATCAATGAATATGAAATCCAAAGGCTCTGCAGCCCCTTCCAAAGCAAAGACGGTAATTCCTTTTTTATTCAAATATTATTGTTACTCTGCTTCAATTTCTTTGAATTTCTCATTAACTTTGGTGTACTAAAATTGCTTTTTTATATGGCCTTGCCTGCAGTATGAGTAGAAGAAAAAAGTTATATTATATTTCTTTATAAACTAACGACCTCAAATTTTTTACCTGAATAACAGGAGTATTTTTTCGAAATTAATTTCAATGCCGGTGGGCACATTGAATTGAATAATTGATTACGGAGGTCGGTAGGTACCTCTAGCCGTCGTACCACAGTGACGGCGAGTGCCATTGACTTCTACCAATGCTTCTATACCCAAGATCACAGCTTCCATAAGATCCGCATTCGACTCTTGGGGAGGTCGTTCATCCCCCGAGTCGTTTCTTCTTGGTTTATCGGTGATTTATGTGTAACCAGCCATTGTAAGCTCGCTTGGAAGTAGAAAAGGCAGTCTAGCGGGATGGTTTGACGTTTTTATCCGTTAGTCAACAAGATTAACCCGTGTGGATTTTCAAGATGGATATGATTTAGCTTGAAATAGAGGTGTAATTATTTCACAAAGTGCAACCTCCCTTTGACGCTCTATGAAAAACCCATGGGAGTCGTTTTAGCGGAATATCAGTTTTTTGATGATAGCTTTTGAATGGTTCAAATTCAAAATTCCAATACAGAGTAAATACAGATACTTTCAATAACTTCAAGACGGTAAAAATTAAACTCGATCTCGCTATATCAACTGTCAAACGTATACACGGATCAAAAAATGGTTCATTTTAGCCGTATACGCTTGGCAATTGTGCGATATCAGTTAAATAGTTCTTACCTATACCGTATGCCATCTTGAAGGTATTGAAAATATCAGTGTTTCTTTCCTATTAGGATGTTGATAACTCATACCTTTCGAAGATTACCATCAACAAACTGATATTTTGCTCAAGAGACTTCCATGAAGTATGGACTCCATGTTGATCTTGAACTTGTTGATCTTGAACTTGTTGATCCATGTCTGATGTTGTATGAACGAAGTGAAGACTTCATCTGACTCTTTGGGATGTTTGCTTGTTCTATTGAATAAACTGACAGATCGGCCAGATCATCCAGTGACCAAAGAGATCACCTGACGTATTGAGTGTGCGAAGATTCAGGGGATCCGTCTGTTCTTATATCTCTATAAGCTATCCAAATTTGACTACATCTTTCAAGAAAACGTGGGTGGTTAATATTTCACAAATTTTTAGTGCCAAATTCTCGAACAAGTTGATACAAATAGAGAATGAGTAATTGTCCATTGCACAATTTGTAATGGAAAATTATTGCGACAGATTATGCAATCATCTGTTAAGTGTTGATGTCAACATCTATTCTAGATCGGAATATCGATTATTAAGATTGAATTAATAAGTTATGAAGATTGAATTTATTATTAATAAGATTGAGTCAATATTATCGAAATTGAAATGTCAGGATGTTTCATTCTTAGGCTTATAATTTTAATTGTGATGTCATAATTACGTATACAACTCAGATGTGGTTACTTATTTGCGTATTGTTAAGCGCTCACCTTTCTTACCTTTCTTCGCTAGTTATATAGCCTACTTTATGCATGATTTATTGACACTTAAGATATCAAAACTATACATTGTTCTATCTAAGGCCAGCTGGTTCAATTGAAATATGGATTAGTCATTATGGAATAGTACCGGTAAGTATGATGATATTTGCGAAATGAATAATGACGTTCTCATTTAAACGTTCTCAATAAGAAACGGTGTTATAATGATTGCTATAAGAAATAAAATAAATCCATTTTTTTAGACTTTCCTTATAACCTACATTTATGACTAACGCAAATTCTGACCAATCAGATGATGTTACGAAGTAAGTCAAATGACTGCTGTTTATGTAAGTCTTATTCCGGGTATTTTGTGAGTCAAATCGGACACTCTCAAGAAACAAAATGTCAAAATGGCTTTTGACAGTAATTGTTGTCACTGCAACTGAAACTCGAACCGTTCAAGACAAAATAATGATTTAGGTGGCGGTGAACCGGATCTTCCGGTGAACTGTTGGCGAACCTACAGTTGGAATCAGAGGCTATTGTTCCCCATCTATATCAGTATAACAATAACACTATGATTGATAATTATCATAAAGAATGATCCATATTTCAATTGTGAACGAAGGCTTAGAATTCAACACAAAGTACGACATGATTTGAAAGTAGGACATATTTATTTACTTATTCTCTTGTATATAGCAATATGTATAGAACTAGAATGTTACACATTTATTAGTAATATCATTATTATTACTATTGCATATTGATAAATCGACAGAAGAGTTTAAAAAACTAAGTTATTTGATATTCATGATTACATAATGTAGAAACATGCACGCTCACCTAGCCGATATACGTTTAGCGTGCACGTAATTGTGCTGTTTCTGCATTCTTCCCCTGGGATAGTTCTGGAGACCGGGAAACTCATCGTACCGGTTAATAGGGATCCCTGAAGGGAACACCGGGCTCCGCTGTAATGAAGACATTGTTACGGACCTCGCGGGAAGGGTCGAAACTCATCATCGTTCGAGTTGGTGGATAGGAGGAACGGTCGCTCGATACTGGAAGTTGAAGGATCCATAAACTAGAAGGTTCCAGTTTATACCAGGACGATCGGAGATGATTACTTTTATGATAATTCATATTCTATTACTTTATAATATGTTGGTATTTTTGCGCATTATTTCACAATTAAATTATATATGATAAATTAGAACATACATGTTATCATAGAATAAATAAATACATTACTTCATTCTATGATATCATAGAAATTAGGAAATATAGTTAGAAGAAAAAACCTTTATTGGTCCCTGACTATACATTAGCAAACAGGATAGCAATCAATATAAAAAATACATAGAATAATAGAGAGGAATAGATTGAAAATATTACATATTAGTACATAAAAAAGAACTGATTGAATAGAAAAATGTGGAATTTGAAATGGGATTGAATAGAATAATAAGGAGATTAAGTGAATACAAAATTAAAAAGTGATACAGTGAGACGTTAATTATACAAATGATTTCTTAAAATTCTAACGGAGTCTTTAAGAGCTGACATTCCGATTTGATATTTCAAAAAGTTACTCATAAAAAAACGCTTACAAAAGTCACTGAAAAAATTGGAAATTGTTCCCCTGGCTCCCACAAAAAGTCCGATCACTTCTATCTCTTTCAGATTATACATTTTGAGGAAGTAAGGAATAGTTGGCTCATAAATATATTTTTTTCCTTATTGATCTCGTCTGGTTGGTTCTGGTTTTTTTCAAATCTGATGGTCGGATCAATTATATAACCCTTACTTTTCTTTCTATCAATAGCCATAATGTCTATTATTCTCGAACTCCCATTCACAGCAAGACTGTGACGAGTGGTCGAGTGGCTAGCACTCTGAATCGTCGTTCAGGAGCCCGGGTTCGGTTCCCGCCATGGTAGACCATTCTGATAGCGGTCATAAGGGTGACATGGATGGGATATATACTATCAGAATTTTCTGATTATGTTTATAGAATTATTCAAGTTTATTATCTGTAGGTGAACTTCCGTGGCGCATGGTACCCGTCCCAAGAATCCTACCTTGTCATTCTTACCAATAACTTGGTGATACATTTTCGATGTTAATAAAAACGCAGAATATTTATAGAAGTAGATTTTTGAAAATTGGATCGTAATTTAAAGTGAAATCAAATTGTGAAAAAAGTGATCAAAAGTGAAATTAAATTCAAGTTCAAAATGTTCGGTTCATTTTTGCTTATTTTTAATGTGAGTATAATCACTGCTAGATCAAACGCCAGATCAATTTTGTATAATCGTTAATTGTTCATTCACTCAAATAAGTTATTCGTTTTATTTAAAATATTTTCAATCAATGTAACTATATGCCGTCTTGAGAAGCCTTCACGTTATTGTATTCCTAGCCAATTCCATTCGTGGAAGAAATTCAAGCAATTCCAAGTCTTATATAGAAGTTATTGTAATCAAACAAGGAAAATGAAAGAACAATAATATAATTTCATTCATAACGCTTAGCTTGACTTCAAAGACTTCCCCGTGCCGTGTACTCTTCACTCTCCAAGGTCTTCAACGTTGTTCAACAACCTTAGCCATGCACAGAGAATAAGTTATCGTCAAGCCTGTATGACTAATCAACTACTAATTGCCACTTACTTCACGGACGTTTGGCTGTCGTCTTCTTTTTTTGTGTTGCTTAACGACTTCACCAAAACAGCTAGATTATACGGGGATAGGCTGTCGTCTGGGCGATCTACATATCGCAATTAACTTTTGTATTCATTTTCATTATTTAAATAGGGGTTTAGCGACGCACTGTACTGATGACCAAGGATGGAAGATTTTTTTTTTTTTTTTTTTGATATTGGAAAGGAGTCAATCGTGGTGTGTAGTTGGAACCATCCCGGTATTGACCTGAACGACAGAGGGAAACAACGAAAAGCCCTTGTCAGGATGGTCGATCGTGGCGGGAATCGAGTCCCGATTGGCTGCTGGAACTGTACTAAAAAAAAATGCCATCGAAGTGATTTGTAGTTGTAGTGAATGTTGGAGGTGCCAGAAGGCGGATGGTGCGGTATCTAGCGTGTAGCTGCGCAAATGTCGCCGCTCAGCAACATTGAGTAACGCTGTCAATGTCATTGTACAACGCCATTACTGGTGTTGTCCTTGAAGTACCAATTTTATGGATATTGCTCGTAGGAGAAAGCTTGGCGGAAGATCTCGTATACTTTAGGACCTTCTACCATAGCCCTATCGAATGTGCGTGAGGAATTTCACGACACTCGGTCGAGCCGTTTCGGAGGAGTTCATCCTCTAACATGTGACACAAGCTTTTTATATATAAGATTCAATAGTTTGAAGAGCACTGAAGAGCGTTCCGGAATAAGTCGACTCTGTCGTGTTACGTGGGGTTTGGGTATTTTTGTGTGAAATGTGATTAGGGTTCTGGTAATTTTGGACACCTAAATCCATGTTAGAGAACCGAGTTGACTCTATTCTGGTACACGCTCTTCAGGACCCCTTTTTTTTATCAATTATATATGAACATAGTGAAATCCTTTAATGTTGAAGAAACGTGACTTTTCTCGCTGTTTTATTTTGATGGTAGTACAGGTCAAATGTATAAAATAATGTTACATGATTTTGGATGCGAGATATTTTGAGTAGTTAGATCATTATTTCAGTCATTATTCCTGATTATAGATGAAGTAATGAGTTTTTTCGAGTGGAAAACTCTATTTTTCATTACTTACAAAACATTGGATTGTCTGTCAGTCTTTTTATAACTGACATAACTAAACCGTTCGACTCTCAACCATTAACCATTACAGCCTATACTTGTCGTATCCTCGGAGTAAAATGTTCCTTCTTAAAACCAACATTCGTTCATTATTTCCCAGAGAAAAGAAGAAGCGAAACTCCCGCGCGCTCATCTTGTGGTATGGGGAAAATTGTCACTTTGAACCTTATTCTTAGTTCTAGACAATTATATTGTTATTGGTTGAATGTCAGAATGGGTAAATTACCTCGAACAATACGTCAGTTATCTCCAGCATGACAGTTAGTAGATTCTCTGTAAGTTCAAAATACGCTTTGAAAATAACTAATTATCGTCTAAAACGGTAATCCATCGAGTTTTAGTTATATCGACTAGGCTTGTATGAGGAACTCGAGCCGCCCCGGTGGCTAAGTCAATTATCGCTAGTGATATTAACTTAGGTCACCATTGGGCGTGGGTTCGAATCCCGCATAAGGCATGGGTTTTTGTAAACGTCCTTCCATCTATCATCTCTTCATCGTTTCATCATCATCCGCTCATTCGTACCCCCGTATAACCTAGCTGTTGGTGGGGTCGTTAAGCAACATTCCAAAAGAAAAAGGGAACTTGATGGTTTTGCCAATACGTGTTGTAGAGGGTCTACAAATATCGTAGCAACAATCCATTGACAGGTTTGACAGTTGGATGAAGTCTGGAGTAGAAACTGGAAACGGCTGTTTCACTTTGTTCTTCCAGATTTCTAAAATGAAATAGAACATCAGCCGCCTGTTGTGTTGTGTCTGCTTTTAGAAACATCAGGAGTTCATTTCTTGACTATAATATGGTCATTGTTACCAGGGGCGTCGGAACGTTTTCAAAGTAGGGGGGGGCAAGCTCAAAAATTGCGACCCGCGGAGGAAGGAAGTATGGGGTGCCACACATTCAATAACATTTGGGTATTTTTCAGGATAGAAGGACAAAATACTGAGAATACCAAGATGGGGAGGGGGGGATCTCAGTTTGGAAAAGAAAATGCCATATAAGAACAGTTGTACAAAGGCCAGTTAACGCGAAGCATGCGACCCGCGGGGGGCAATGGGGAAGGACCCCCTCTGGCCCCGCAGGGAATTTTTTTAAATTACCCTTTTTTTAACACGATTTAACGTGTTTCAGATAAGATTTAGATGACAAAATTAATTGTTTTGAAGAACTAGATGTGCCCAACTGATATTTGCCAAACATAGTTATTGTAACTGCAGGGTCAGTCTGGCTCATTTTAGCGCCACGGGCAAGGACTAAATTATGAGCCCCAAAAACTATATGCGCATAGTGAAAGTGAATGCGAGTGAGGGAGGAATCAAGCCCCGCAGGGAAATTTTTGTGAATTTATCTTTTTAAATGCGATTCTACGGGTTTGGGAATTGGACGAAATTTCTGGAATTCATGAATTCTTCAGTGTGGTAAGAGCTAGTTTTGCTGAATGGCTGATCCAAGAAAAATCTATGTCTTTCGATAACAATGCTGTTCGAATGATAACATTTTCTCCACCCAATAATGCACAAGTAAAATAGAATACGATTTATGACATATTATTATTAATAGAATGCTACAAATGTGCACCGATAGCGCCCCTTAAATTTGACGCCCCTGGCAGTCACCGAACGACCCTTATTGGAAGTTCCCTTTCTCCATTTCATTGTATTGTCATTGTTACGACTGTTCGAATTTTGGAAATTTACAAAATTTACAAAAATTGTAATGAATAATTTATATCTGAAAGAAGCACTGCCGGTAGGGTTGTTTGTTGATTTCTGATAACTAATAACTACTTACCAGAGCTATCATTCCAAAACAGTACACCAAATTCCTTTAAATCACACCTTTTTTAATATGGTTCAACGTGTTCCAGATGAGATTTAGATGCAAAAATCAATTTTCTCCTAAAACTGAAGGTGCCCACCTGATATTTGATTTTCTATGCAATGTGAAATATGAATCTATGTACGATTTGATCTATCTAAATAGGTCTACATCTTTCCTTCTTACTCTTTCTTTCTTTTTTTTTCTTTCTTTCCTTCTCTCTTCCTTCTTTTTTTCGTCTTTTCTATTTCTCGTCTTTTCATTTTTTTTTGCAAGACCTTTTTCTTGCCCCCCCTTGCCCCCCCCTGGCCGAAAGTTGGGGGGGGCATTGCCCCCCCTGCCCCCCCGGTTCCGACGCCAGTGATTGTTACTTTCATTGTTGTAATAACCAAACATCACACAGGGATTCTTACAGTGTGGCAAGCCTATTCCTTTCTATAGATTCAATGGACTACTACTGTAATACCTTTTTATAAATGAAGAGACATCTACCGGCAACGTTTGAAGTAGAGACGGATGTTACCTTCGTTTGAAAGTCGTATGCTGCCAATACTATTAGCACGATTGATTAATACTATTGTGCGTTGCAGCGAATGTATTTACTTATAATATGATGGTAGATACAGCATTGATATGTTCACTAAGATATTTACACACTGTCAAAGTGAGTGAAATGAAAGATAATGCCGAGGGGTTAACAGCTCCTGAAATCCGGTGTACACTTGCCATTAAATCCCATTGAAACCCCCTTGAAATCCCTGAAATCACTTGAAATTCCCTTGAAATCCGTATGTCTCTTGAAATGCCCTGAAATCTCGTGAAATCACCTGAAATCAGGTGTACACCAAATTTGCGAGTTGTAAACCTCTCGGATGATGCAAGTTATATATATATCTTTGTGGTTCCCTGTGGATGATTGCAGTTCCGTCGATCTCGGTCGCTTTTTCGAAGGCAGTATAGCAGGCAGTAAGCGCCTGCGCATTGAATTCTGACAAAGGTCTTGTGGATAATGTTTACTATAAAGAGCTGGTTGAATTGTATGAATCGTATGAATACGGTACGAACATGCCCGGTCTTTGTTTCTCTATTGTTGTTAGTACAATAAACCATATACTTGCTTGTATTCACGAGAGTCGGAGGTTGTCTACCAGCATAACAAGAAGAATTGTATTATCTGTGTCATTTGCATAGCTTTTGTAAGTTGGCGGCAATAATTTTTCAGGTAGACATCCACATATGATTAGAAACATAACTTTATCTTTCAAAAGCGTTATGAAAATGTTTAAAGGGCATCACAGCCCTGGATATAGATCTCAATGAATGATGACGATTTTCATTTCCCCAATTTCAGAGAAAACTAGAAATCATCATCTCAACTTCAGTAATTACGATCAATTGTTTTGACCTTTAAAGAAACCAAGTGTCATGACGTTGGCATTATCGATTCTGCATAGAAAACATAACAGCATTCAGTTCGGTACCGTCCACGTCACGACTCAGAAAAAAGCCGCATCCTGGGGGAAAATTAATGAATATAATCACTGTAATTGAGATGACGATTTCTAGGTTCATCTGAAATTAGAGACAGTATTAGGGTCAGTATTTATTAGAATCTACTTTTAGGGTTGTGCTGTCCGTTAACGGAGAAAAAATATTTTTATTCACAATTTTCTGATCGTTTTTCTTGGAGAATAACTCATTCGTCAGAATTTACCGGTCTTTTTTAAACCAGTTACAGATGCATCAATGTATACAATGCGCATATAAGCTGGTCTATAAATACACGCAATAAAACATTTCAGTCGAGTTGCATCTGTGATTCCCAAATCAGCATAAACCAAGTGTAATGACGGCTATTTTCATGTTAAAGGTTGAAGGAACATCTAATTCCGTCTCATTTTGAATATGTTAATTTATCGCAGGAATATCTCTCATTGACGATTATGTTCAAGGCACATGCTAACGTCACACTAGCTCAAACACGTGTCAACTGTCAAATAATTCTGACGTCTTTCAACACTCCCAAGTTTTAACCAGCTAGCTATAACGTTCCATGTACGTCCACCGTTGGCCTAGTCTGTCATCTGCACATATAGCTTCCTAATTAGATAGATCATTGAGTAGATCGTAGACTGACTTCGACAGAGGTAGCCTATATTACATTGATGTATAATTTTGACATGAATATAATTTTTTATTTCTTCAGATATTCATTCTCTTGTTAATAATACCACGGAGTCTATATCAAAAGCTGTATAATAAGAGGAACGAAAATTTAATTGGATTTATTCTTACATCGTGGAATGGCTGAAGGGAGGAAAAGGATAATAAAATGGAAGCGCCCAACGCAAAGCCTCGATCCGCATGAACTGCTGTCTCGCTTGTAAGAATCAATTCCAAGCTCCCGTAGAGAAATATCTTTAAGGGGGTTTATGTACTTTGCTAATAAAAATAGAGAAACTCACATTAACTAATTTTTTTCTATGTTCAAAAACAAGTGTAATGAAATAAAAAGTTTACATCTCCAAGATGATGTATTGTTCTTTAATTGATATGACATTCTATTTTTGTGATTTCAATCAGTTTCAGGATAATACATTAATACGTCAATGAATAAAAAGAATGTGATGGAATTCATTGACGTATTGTCTAAAAACTGATTGATTCCACAAAAATAAAATATCAAGTTAATTGAAGAGCATGAAATTATATTAGAGATGTGAACTTTTCATTCAATTACACTGGTTTTTTGAAATGGAAAAAAATAGTACGGATACATTTCTCGATTTGTGTAAGCACCGTGCACGCACCCCCTTAATATCTTCCACACTCCCTCTGCAGTCGACTATCACAGTAGTTCATCTCAATTATCATAAGAATTAAAAACCTATCAAGACCTAACAAAAATTACAAGTTCAAACTTGACATTTAAATTGAGATATTATAAACAGGCAAGAGCTAGTATATAATTAAGAGTTGAGATGTGGTGAATGAAAAACAATACACGAGTACCAACTTCTAACAATAAATTATTCCATTTCTAGAGTCAAGACGTGGACTGTTAATTAAATTCCTAAACAACCACATTAATTGCACTTCGTGTTATCCACGTTATTAGTTGGATATTAGTTCTCTGTGTTTAACAGGTGTGTGTGTGGTGGTACGATCTAATTAACATAGTGATACAAATTCAGGTACTTTGGTTTGTTGCATGATGTTATAATTCTGATATAATGAAAAACATTCACCCCCAAGTCAGCAATCTCAACAGTTTGAAAACTGATACATCGTTTTCCACCAGAAATACCATTCAAAAAGATAAGTTTTCACAATGACAATCAAATTGAAAATATTGTGAAGAGAATATATATATATATATATATATATATATATATATATATATATATATATATATATATATATATATATATATATATATATATATATATATATATATATATATATATATTCATATAGGCCTATGATGACGTAATAATAACTTCGAAACTTGATACAAAATTATCATTGCACAATTAAGGCTGAGGATGAGAGATTATCCAAAACTAAGATCCAATATCTAAGACTGAGCAAATCAAATAATAATTATTCATAATTATGTATTTAACCTGTATACATATGAACAATATGTTAATAATTGATGATAGCAAATACTCCTAACATGAGTTTGCTTATCCTCTATAAACTTGTTAAAGTTTCATTACATCTAATTACACATGATATCGCGAGCAAGTAACGTGATCCACGTCTCCGTGTGACGAGACATGAGACTGCAGAGAAACGCGTTATCAGCACCGCGGTCTCTCGTCTCACTCTCTCATCTCACGATAACGCAATACGTTCAAGGACATATTGGAAGATGAGACACGGTCTTGTGTTACCTGAACTTCTATCTTCTATCAGGCCAACTGACCATAGAGAAGAATATACTTCTCTATGAACTGACTGTGGATACCTGTCCACCAACGTGGAGAACTAAGCATTATAACATATAATGAATAAAATATCGTAGTAACAATTCGGTTTTTTGGATGTAACTTCCGAACAACTATACTACTATACTATCACTTTTGTCGATTATATTTATATATATATATGTATATATACTAGGCAAACGCGGAATGTGCGCTGTAAGATGAGCGAAACTCTACAAACCTTGATCATATAAAATGGACTTTATCCGGTGCATCATTAGTCAATGTCCGATGCCAATGGATCTAGGTAGCTGTGAATTTAACAATGCAATATTTTTCCACTAATATTTCTGTTTTCTATGAATAAAAAACATGTATTAAATTATTTTCTTCGAAACGGCTGGTCCGAATTACACGTCAATTTTTATTAATGTGTATTATTTCTGTGTTCACATTTGAGGAAAATTTGAATTATATTGGAGAGATTTTATTTTTCAATTTTTTCCGCCCAGCCTAATCTTATGGGGTTCTTAGAAACTTTGAAATGATCTTTCTCAAAAATGGTCCAACCGATTTGACCCCAAAACTATACAGTTTGCGCATAGAAAAAAGTTTCATGTCGATTGGTCAAACCCTGCGACCTGTGCAGTGCCCACAAACGAAAAAAAAAAAAACACACCCGCAAGAGTTGCATGGAAACTCATTGCTAACGCTCATCGAATCACCTCGGTAGCTCAGTCGCTACAGTACCGGTACCTGACCGGAAATTAGGAGGTCCTGGGTTCGTATCGCGGTCGAGATTAAATCCTACATGATTGAATCAATAAATCCTGTATATCTCGATATTGGATCGCTTCCAAGCATTCATCACCATGTCGATGTACTTTCTCACAAATAATCATTCTTGCTCATTGTTATAATATGCCCGGATTGGCAATATGTTACCGAATTGGCAGCCGTTCTTTTATAATATCTTCAATACTGGCCAACCGTGGTCCAATGAAATGTTTTATCCCGAAACTTGAATCCAAATAAAATCTTCGCTTTTTTAAGAGCAACTTCTTTCTTTGATTATGCATGAAGGGCATATGCACATTGTCGTTTAGTTTTAGTTTATATAATACCGTATCAGTATATGTTCTTCAGAATTGATCGACCACTTTATCAGACCACAACAGTACATAGCAGGTTTATAAATATTGCATTGTAATGTAACATACCGGTACTAAAAGGTGGGTGGATTGATTTGAGTTAGCTACTCATGTGCGCACTTGAGTCAACATTGTACGGTACACATCACCTTGTTTAGTCAATATATTAGTATGTTGTGTATTGTAAATGAATTGATTACGTTCGAATGGATACTACAATCACGTACATCGACGATACAGCGGACTTGCTTTTCACATACAACAGTACAGAGTCGATAAAGTAGTCGTAATTATATCGACCCTGCAATAGTGCATGGTCATAAATAAAACGTCGTAACTGCTTGTGCACTGTACGACAATGGCAGACGAAATAATTCATCAACTGTTTATATGTTTTTTTTTTTTTTTTTTTAATATAATCGTGATAAACTGTATTTGATTTCATTATTTATATGATGGGTCGATCAGTTGTAGCGCGCTGAATTGCCATGCAGGGGGCCTAGGCTCGATTCCTGCTATGGTCGACCATCCTAAAAGAGTTTTTTTGTGAATTACCCCTGGGATAGTAATTTAATATCAAGTCATGGCCGTTTACTTTCCTCTGTACTGTCCTGTTTTCTTGTGTAAATTTGAATTGATTAAATATGCTTTTTGAATTTAAACATTTTTCGTATAAGTATATGGTGTAAATAGATATGTATCACAGAGCAACTGATGAATAATATTTTGTCTGATCTTCCTGTCTTCTCGTGCATCAATCATTGACGCCAATAGATCCACGTCATCAATACAGTGCGTTGTTTATCACCATGTAGATGAAATACAGAAATAAAATTATTATTATTATTTCGCGGACTTATCAACCTGAACTTAAGCCTGTATAGCTTGTGAACAATTTCTATTTTCCATGCCTGATGAGCATTTTTTTTTGAGAAAATGTTTCAAAATTGGAACGTACTTTGAGAATTCGTGAATGGTATAATGAATGACGTTTTTGAAAATATGAAGGTGATACGCCATTTTCTGATATTTCTGAGATAATAGGTAGCATCTTCAAAGATAAGTAGAACCTAATACTCGCTCCACACACCACTCATCTGTCAACGCGGCACTTTTATAGCGTTTTTCAAGATAATTCGTATTCGCCATAAACATAATTGAATCAACCTGAAATTTACCACCCTCCAAAGTCTCATGCAAGCTAGACGGTAATCAATATTTGCAAACATTCTGTACAATGAAGATATGTGTTTACTTGTACTTGTCGGTACACAAGCACTCTTGATAACAAGTGTTTTTATTATGTACGTAATCATCAAGTAAACATCGACTTTTTCTTATAAGATCACGGAAAGCCAGTTTAAGCGCTAGTCTATTGGAAGATTTTAGGAAGTGATATTGTTCTTCAGATATTTTGATTATAGATTCATTCATTTTTATAGAATTTTAATAACGTTTCAAACAAAAATTCGAAAAAAGTATCAAAATATACTTTCTCTCATATCTAGAAATCGCTTGTAGATAATAATGAACATTATTAAATATTAACGACTACTTATGCTAATGTAGGCATATTCCATAAATAGAATGCTTGCTAGATAAAGTTACAAAAAAGAATCTAAAAATAAAGAATATTTCTTCGATGTTTGATCCGTGTTTTTTTTTGAGTAATTTCTGTGAGCTTTTTTTGATATAGATAGTTCTTCAAAATATGATATTGGGATTGCAGGGGATTGGGATTGCAAGATTGCATTCGAATATTCAGGAACCAATCATACAACTAACTACCAATTATTCACGTTTAGATTCATTCTGTATTTTAAATTATCATGAGTATCCCAATTTGTGTATGTTATCGTAGTTATCAATTGATTCAATAATTAATTTCAATATCAGTTATTTAATTATGTTTCATCATAATTTTCATTGCATTTTATATTGAGATTTGTTACCCTGTTCACTTTGGAGTCAGGGACCAGTGAAGGTTTATACATCATATCCAGGTGTATGTACAGTGTATATAAAATATCATTTTGTGAATCGAGGTGCTAACAGCCAATGGTTGTCCAAGAAATGAGTACCGAACCCGAGTGATAATATGAAGTTTGAGTGGTCGTTGGAAAGAGCGAGACGATGGCTATGTGGAGGGAGTTCACTTATGGAATGCACCAGTCTTTTGCAGACACGGCACTTGCCCAGCAAACGATCCCCGAACCATACATTCCAGAGGTGATTGATGTTGGATCATGGCATTCCTCAAGTTCTTTCATTCTTTAGCTTTTCATTCAATATTTGGAAGAGGATCGAGGTAGCGAAATGGGAGTGAATCAAGTATTGTGAGACGAAATTTATTTTGGATGTAACGGAAGTGTTGGGAATAAGAGGCGAGATCGCGTCTATGGGATTTACTTTTCTGTATAAAATTATATTTTATTTCATTTTTCATACTTGTAATTTGAGATGTAGATGGGTGCTAATCGGAGCATTTACTTAAGAACATCTGAAGTTTCGTCCATCATGTTATTATTTATTTTTAAAAATTAATATATTTTTGGTGAGATATTGATAATTATGCATCTGAGTTCATTTTCTTGAATTAATTCTTTGATGTTATTAATTGTTGCAGCGACAAAAATTTATATTTATATTTACCTACAAAATGGAATTTTAAATTCTCAATAATTTTAGATTCCATGCTTTTGAGATGTGATCATTTAGAATATTCAAGTATTTCATGGATCGATTTTAAATCACACATTGTATATTGTGCATTACCTACTGAGAAAAGTGTTTCACTCTCACTTTTTAACTTTTGAGTTTCCAATTATCATTTTTGAAGCGAATTTCATTCTCAATTCTATGATTTAAACAAAATCTTATAAATATTGTGAAAAATACACACGCGTGTTAACCGAATGAACATTCATATTCTAGCATTTAAATTAAATTTCTTCTGGCATTTCGCCTTTCCTGCCTGCCAAATTGAAACCCAGTTGAATCTTCATTTCTTCTTATATTTCGGATTCATCGAATTTTAACTTTACTATTCTTCATGTCTATACATATCTATAACGAAACTAATTGGTCATTGTACTTTTCATTATAGTTTTTCCTCGCGTGAACGTACTAAATGTACGTATCAAATAATTGCTATAAAACTTTTCCTTTACTCTAAACAATTAGGAGATGGTTTATCGAAGAGTTGTCAAGCTTTCAAAGTATCATTACAAGCTAAAACCATCCTCTGTGGTCTAACTTTGTTCATTAATTCGATTTATTGCTTTTTCTTGGTTCTTTCCCTCAGACAATACGCGAGTTTCCTCACGTAGTTGGACAAAGTTCTCTGACCTGTGTTTATCTTGTCTTATCGGAGCAACTTGACCAGCAAATAGAAGTATTCGTTTGATATGTATCAGGAATACTCACAGTAAACACTGTACTTCACATTTGAAATTTAAAATATATTTTTCAACGCTAGCATTTCAATTTACCAACTTGAATTCACCGAAGTCTTCAGGTAAAGACTTCGGATGTACATCTTTTACAAACATCAAATATGCTTGTGAAACTGACTATTATATTCAAAGAACATCCCAACCCTGAAATTAGGTCTGATTACTGATTAATAATGATGATATTTACTTCCCAATTTTAGAGAAAACTAGTGATCATCATCGCGAGTTTGGAGATTATAATTGTTTTTTTTTCTTCCTCCAGATACTAGTAGTTATGACGTATGCATCACCGATTGTGTATAGAAACAAGAACATAATTGAGTAATGCCAACAATACTACTCGGAAACAGTGTCTCATTTCTGAATTGTAGAAGATATCAATATTAGAATTTGGTTCAAAATATTTTTTTTTCACAACCGACGCCCCAACTCTTACACAGTTAAACACTTTCATCACGCATCTTATAAATCTTCTGATTGAATATAAGGTGAAGTGAAATAGATATTTTCGATTCTATTTTATGGTTTTAATGAACATATTCTCAAGGAGTTTCCTTCTTTCCAACATGCTGTACAATTTTCCCAAATATGTGAGGAACGGAATCAATTAACAACCGTTTCCCTTGTTCTCTCGATTTATTTGCTCACAAAGATCCGGATTGATTCCGTATTTTAAAAGTGATATTTTTTTTCATATTAGTGAAGCTGAGTAAGGCATAAAATTATTTTAAATCCACTGAACTATCAGCTATTATTACTTACACTACTAACAACAGTCTCCCATGTTCTTTCGATTCATCCGCTCCCGAAGATTTCGAGTGATTTCTCATTTTAAAGTTACATTTATTCAGTATAATAAAGCCAAGACATAAAACTTTCATGTACTGATTGCTACAATTGCCTCGCTTATGCACGTGTACTGATTGTTACAACGTATTTTATTGTTAGCAATATAAAATGTGCATACAATTGTTCTTGACTTGAAGAGCGTGTTGTAAAGTTTCAAATTTATTATTGTTTAATTTATCCATAAATCATAACACTATATTGTATCCTAATTGTTTGTGTATTTTATTCGTTCTCAGGCGGCGCGCAGTTGGATCGAAGCCAATTTTCAGAAGCGTGAATGCGTGAAGTTCATACCAAGCCCCCTTGATGAGCATAGGTAAGTACATGTGCACAATGCAAAGCCCAGAACAAAACTAGCCTCATTTCTGGTAATTTGAGTCATTTTAGCGTAGGAATTATCAACGTGGGAGTAACTCTAACCGGCAGTTTTAAGTTGTTATCGCCATGGTTACTCATTTATTTATTTATTTATTTTATTCATTTATTTATTTTCCTTTTTCTATAAGTAACATATTATAATACACCTTAGATTACATGGATAATCGGAAGACATATAGTATAATTTGCATATGGTAATATATTTTCTGAATAATCGTGGTGATGATATAATATTAGTTATATTAGTTTTCACCAACTCTCAGCTAAAGGCTGACTGGACTAGGTAATATCAGGCCTTGGTCGCCTTAGTCGTAACAGAATGTCTGAATTATGAATTCATTATTATCTCCAAGCCAGTTTTACGAATCTTGGGGCCGGTTTCACGAATTTCGATTACCGTCATGGTTAGTTAACCATTAATTACCCTATATATCGATAGTTAACAGTAGTTTTACGAAATCCATTATGCTATCAGTTAACTAATCGAATGAGCAGTAATTTTTTCCCAGCGGTTGGCAAAACATTTTTTTTAACACTGCTGTATATGTACCAGCTCGTTGCATGATGCACCCTAACTATTATCCGCTAACTATTAGTTAGGGCACTAAAATAACATACGTGAGCAAGGGTGAAAACAAGTTGATCCACTTACTATTGCTCTTATTAACTATCTATCGATTCGTAAAACCATGGCATAAGTAAATGAAAAAGTTTCATCCAGAAACTTTTTATAGACCTACGATTTCAGATATTATCTTTTTTGTGAGAGACAATCCAATTATTCTCCCAAATGAAATGACTTGCTTCAATTTGATACCAGACATGGCTCTCAGCTTTGTCAGACTCGGAGACGGTTAATTATTGCAGATCAAGATCAAGTTACGCAGGAATAATTATTCATAAAATCACCTCCAATATCTTGAAGATCAAGGGAATAACAGAAGCGTTTATAGAGTGAAGGTTGAATATTATCTACCTAATCATGGATTCCATACAAGAAAGATGAGTTTGAAAAAGTTTAAAAATGATCATGTATCACTTGGTTATTTTCGTTCAAACTTCGTGGAGCTAGAAGTTAGTGTATTTAGATTCTTACTTATATTTACATTCAGGCCTACTCTAATATATTTCGAAGCTTGTGTGTTCTATCAGTCACAAATGAATGTGATTAGGTCAATAATATCATTATATATCATATGGACGCCAATTAATGCAATACATATTCATTATTATCAGTTCAACAAAGAACAATTCATCGAATTGGTTACTTTATATGTATTGATTCTGAACGTATTATTTTCATATTATTCAAATAAATATATTGATATAATACTAAAACCTCTCACAGGTTCATTGACATAAACGCATAGTGGGTAATATTTAGTATTCAGTACATTACTGGAGCTCTACCTCCTGAAATAATCCTACTTAATGACGTCACAAGATGACGTATAATACTCGACTGACGTCAGCGAAATTACAAATACAATTGTGAATTGTTCGACTGGAAAATGTAGATGATGAGTTTAACAACCACCATCATTATTCTCAACACCATTGCATTTTTTTTATTCTGAGTTTTATTGGGTTTAACGACGCTCTGTACTGATGAAAACGATATATTGGCGTCGGTGAATGATATATGAGGTGATGGGATGAGATGGAGGTTATTCTATCATGTGTTTTTGGATAGTGGGAAGGAGTCGGTAGTCCATCCCAGTATTGACCTAGACGACAGAGGGAAATCATGAAAACGCCTGTTATGATGGTCGACCATGGCGGGAATCGAACCTCGGTCTGCTGAATGGTCCAGTCGATCACTTGTATCAGTATACCATTATGTATATAACACTTTCTGATGTATATATATCGTCTCGGAAATTCTCTACATATGGTAGGGAGATTTACTTGTATAAACCTCGAAATAAAAAAATATGACCTAATCTCGTGTGAGAAATATTGTGATACACATATTCGAAAATATATATATTCATTTTGAATTTCGGTAACTTATTCGAGAAAAGTAATCAAATTTTGCTAACACTCGTTACTAAATGAATCTAACTAATGACTATAAAGGTTCTACTGAAAATATAATCGATTGAATAATTATTTATGTGTCGCAGATATGAAGTAATTCAATCGTTTTGGTTGTAATAATGTTTCTTTCTTATTTTAAGTACATTTTCAAAGTTGATTCTTGAAAATTCGTGTCTGAAATCTGAATGATCTGGAATATTTTTGTTGTAGACAGAATAATAATGAACGATAATCATTATAGGTTATTGATTCATAGTCTATAGAAACTGTTAGTGATAGATTGGGCATAAGAAAACCGTCTTTGTGGTGTACTTCATATACGAGAGGCCATACTAACTGTAATCCTTAGCCAGTTAGCCTGGAATTCCAGAAATTAATTATTCACTTCTTAACATTCCTGTGACGAGTATAGGTACTTTTGTGTAGGGCCTACTGTATATGAACTGTATGTATAAGAAGTATATGAACGATAGTGAAGAATACAACATTTCTCTCAAAATCCTTAGCCAGTATAAGCCTGGAAATCCAAAAAATACTATTCACTTTTTCACTTTGCTGTGAAAGGTATGGGTATTTTGGTATACTGGAGTATATGATCAATGGTAAGAATGCAAAATTTCTCTCGGTAGATTTGATCAGAACCAATTTATCAAGGAATTAACACTCAAACAGATGGTTTACCATGAAAACAAACTAGAAACAGTACTTAAATCTGTAGCATTTCCTGCCAATTGGGTGTTTACTCACATGTTCAAATGCAGTTCAAAAAGCAGCGGTCAATTTCCACGGTGATCTGTAGCTTTGCATCACGCCATTAACCTTCTTGGTTTTCATCATTACACACAAGAGTAATTACCGGTCGTTTCAGAGTCATTCACTCACTCGTATAAGTCTCCAAATGGCATACACATATTCTAGTGTTGGATACAAACCCTTCCAAGTGCCTGAACTAACAGCGTTGGAGTAGATCTAACTGCCAGTTCAAAGTAGTTATCACTATGGTTACCTCTGGTTATTCGTTAACACCAGCTCACAGATAAAAGATTAGTGGATTTCGTGATCGGGCCGTAGCAAAATATTCATTTACATTGAGGTGAACTTGCATGGAGGGTTTCCTACTTATGACGAAATCTAAATGCATCTTGGAAGTTTCCGAATATTTATCGTGATACTGAGAGGAGTGGTTGAGTGGCTAGAACATTGAACGTCACTCAGCAGAACGGGGTTCGATTCCCGCTATGAACGCCCATTCTGACAGGAGTTGTTCTTACTGGGATGCTTCTTTTTGACAAGAGGCCAGGACTGACTCTTCTCACTATTCAAAATCACCTAATAATGTAACCTGTCTCTCGTTCATCCTTTACTGTCGTCAATATATCTTAGTCATCACTACAATTCGTCGTTGAACCCAATATCAATGAATGAATAGAAAATTAATCGTAATTTTTTTCATCTTCAAACGTGTCTCTATTCTCATTTCATTTCATCGTTTTGATCGTAAAAACAGCTGAATGCATCTATTATTCGATTCGCTCTAGCACATATAATCATTAAGTTGGTATCACCAGCAACTGACCTATGGTTTGGTTTATCGCGTTGGTATTAACCTACTTGTAATGTTCGTGTAATCTCACCTATTATCAGTGATGCCAACTGGAACTCGACCAAATTCACACACACTCAAGGTGTATATAGGTAGTGTGAAGTATAGACTATAAAGCATACGGGAAATGGGACACAGTTTATCGGATTGCATGTTCGGTTCTCACTTGAAAAAACGTTTCGTAGGTTGGTAGTATTGATCACTGTGCTGACAAAATGTTCGCACAGCGATTGTAAGAAAGGGCTATGAGTTAACGTGTGGTCTACTCATTGTTATATGCATATATATGACAAATGATAATCAATAACAACAGGAAAACCGTTTTTCAATAACTCATTCATTCGGTTATTGTATATATATATATATATATATATATTTCAAACTTTCACAGTTATTATATGAGTTCATTCTTTCGAAATATATACTGTGTGATGATTATATAAATATTAGAATCCAAAGATTCATAGAAACAACTATAAAATATAGAATAATATTCAATATATATATTCATACGCAACGTTTCAAAAGCCTATTGATTTTTGATCACAGGTATGGATAATTTCGTTGGGTTTAAATATTCATACACAGTATTATATTACATATGAACATCATTTTCAATCGTCTACATCCACACACATTAGCGGATGAATTGCAGAACATGTCATTGTTGTGCACATATCATAGGCCTATGCTAATAAATGCTCTTGTAGCTCGAAACACTTGAATCAGTATAGAGTTATCTACTAATTTTGGTTGTATCTATGCTTCTAGCTATGGCATTATATCATGTGTTTGAGTTTCCATCGAGCTTTGATGTTATATCGCTCTCACTTCACAAAACAAATTGCTATTAGGGAAACTTGGATCACAAAACGATAGAGAGCATATAAACTGATGAGGCCTCGATGGCCTATATCGTTGAAACTTCCATGAAAACTCAAGTGTGAAATACTTTTTGGGAGAACAACAATGACAGTGAATCATATAAGGTTTCAAGGCACGCTTCATGATTAAACTTGACCGTAAACTTTGGAATTTTGTTATAATGGTATTCCTCGTTACCATATTTACGACAACATTAAACGTGGTACTCGAAGGTAGCAGTGACGTAGGAGTTTGCGAACTCCAAACTTAATTTCTCAAGTTTTTCTGAAAATGAAGGAATCGACCAATCAGCGTCTAGTCCAAACATATGGTCGACCGACATTTTGGCGGTATGTGTATATCTCAAGTTTTTCTGAGAATGTGGGAATCGACCAATCAGCGCGTAGCTCAAACATGGGTCGACCGAGATTTTTGCGGATTAGGTGTCCACAACATTGGTGACAGTACGTGATGCTGTGTGAATGAATTACGACATTGTGAAATTTATAATCATTCTTTAATTTCTCATATTATATATCATGAACCATGCAAAAATAATTGTAAATCTTTTATTCGAATTTATTCGAATCGTGAGTGGGCCCTTGGTGTTCCTGAGCTATGTACCGCGATGGCCACAGAAAACAATAAACAGCAATTTTTCATTATCAGATATATCAAACTTCATATATTAGCTACAAGAATGCACGTTTGTTCCCTGCGGCTCTCAGTGCTCCACGATTAGTAATAATAAATTATGTTTATAACATTCCGATATATATTTTCATAAATGTTTCATATAACAATACAAATAAATTTCCTCATATTGGAAACAACATATGAATAAAACAAGTTCTGTGAATAGTAGTTTATAGTTGACATATCGATACAACTTTTTTCTATCCATACTCCATACTTTGTGCACACTTTTGTATTGTATGTATACTTGTTTTATATTGTGTTTTACTTTCATTATTTTTATATGGGAAAATGTGAGCAAAACATCGGTATATTTGATATACCGTAATGAATATTTCTTGGAACTTCACGTTTATTTTTGCATAAAAATAAACACGAATTTGATTTTCGAAATGAGTTTGATGGTGTATTGGAAGTGAATAATAATTGATGTATATTTTCTCTCTTTTTTCAAAATATACCCATGCACTAACGCTCATGCAGTCAGGCAAAGAGTCACCTAGGCGCTGTGCAAAGTAAAGCACTTTGGTTCTGATCAATACCCAATGCAATTGTCTTGACAGACACATCGTAGACGAGGTAAAACGTGTATGAAGGTACAAACAATTGAATTTCAGTTCCCCTTCACACAAGGTGATACAGAATTCTTCAGAACTAACTTATCGACTATATACAGGTAGTTTCAATAGAATAGAAAAGTGGAAAAAGAGAAGTGCATTTACAAATTCAAAACGATTTTCCATTATAATTTTGCACAAATAAACTATTGGATTGTGGGTACTTGGAACTGAAATGCAACATGGGCATCACAATGATTATACATTGGAGGAAAAAACACTCTGGAGTCAAGAATTTGTGAAATATAACCTAAAAAAAAAACTCCATTGCATTTTTGGTATTTCCTCACGTCTTATCTTGAAACTGACTGAATGTTACGAGAAAATTGTGTCATTAGATGAGCGTAGCGAAGATTTTCATTCCATATACCGAAAAATTTTGGGCTAGGTTTTTATGTTTTTTTTGTTTGTTTTTTTTGTGTGTGTAATTTTGTACGCGGCATACAGGTCAGGAAAAAGTTTCAATCAACTCGAAACGTGTTTTACAAATTGGTGTTATACCAGAATAGGTTGGGATTGTTTTTCAGAAAAATCGGTCGAACGGTTTTTTCGGAAAAAAAATTGGAAAGTATGGAAATTCCCCATAAGAATAGGCCAGGGGAGAAATACTTGGAATTTTTTTTTTCAAAAGCTCTCAAATTTATACTGAATGTGGGAAGAACTATCATACACATTTTAAACGACTTATGGAACAATCGGATGTGAAATAAGGAAGAAAACGCATTTTCAATGTACTTTTTCACACATCAATAAAAGCAATTAAGAAAGCAATTAAGAAACTATTAAATGTGACCAACAAGTGTCACCAATAAATTAAAACGTTTAAAATCTGTGATGGATATGAAGAAGGCACTGGAACCATTGTTGGGAAACCAAGGTTTATATACCAACAGACAGCCGCGGTTTTTAAACCTTTGAAGTGATCCATGGCCTGTATATGTACATTGAGCTGACCAAATGTTCTTAATTCTACATTTCCATACTTCTAAGCTCATCTCACAACGCATATAAGGCGTTTTCCTAGTATCAATAATTATAGAGCGGCAAGTTATCTTAGATGCGGCATACATTTTGGCGGATGTCACGTGTTCGTAAGCATGACAAAAACCAGTGAAATTAATTCCATTGTTGTATAAAATACGTGGAATGCACTAACTTGAGAAGATCGTTGAATATATATATATATTTCTATATTCTCTAACCCACCGTCGTAGCAGAGCAGTATTTTCTACGTACAACACTGGAAATTCATATAGCCTACTTGATGCTGCTTTTGTAACTCAATTGTTCACCAAACATTAACCAATCAATGTCCAATAGGTAAGGACAGGGACGTCGTTAGGGGGGCCAAGGAGGGGCGCGCGCCTCCCCAATCGACATTTACGCCCCCCCAATAATGTATCCTCTTTAAAAATACATAAATTTTCACCTATTACGAATAAACACACAATGAAATATTGCTACTTTTCAATATGAATTATATCAGTATAAACTCGACTTCCTCAAACTTCCTTCCAGAAGTGATAAACATACATGGTTCGTTTCTACGAGAATAATTCTGGATCCCGGTGACACGTTTCTTCGAATTCATTCAGATGTCCAACTCTTTTATTGCAATACGAAACTCATTATAGCGAATAACTAATACACACGTAACGCATGCTTTGTGTTCCTCGTCCAACGATATTTCATATTTAGCGATAATAAAGTACACAGAACTACACAAACTCACCCCTGTTCTTGCCGACAAAACCGAATTAGCCGACGATATTACTTGATGATATTTCCGAATTCTTATCTGCGCCCCCCCCCCCCCAAACAGAAATCCTAACGACATTCCTGGGTAAGGACAAATTATGCATGTCAAGTGATTAACAAAGCGATTTGTATCGTTCACGGCCCGTTGTGTGTTCCATTTTTTTGACATTCTTGATCTTCTTTTCATGACATTTCTCGAATAAGATGCATTGTTGCTAAGGTCTACAATGAATCATCAACATCATACAGTAGATAGTTTAGATGGACGAGTAGAATATCTAGACTATTCAAATCTGAAAATTTACTTCAAACTTCTCACTAATTGCCAATTTGACGTGACGGATTTGACTTCAGGTAAAGATTACATATAACTTCATTAGGAAGAGTATGTTAGTGCATGAGAGATCAGAAATATTATAGTAGGGTCATATATTTTCCTCAGTTCAAGTGAACTCACGAACACAAATTCCTCTGCGGATGATTTATTTACATTCGTAAAGTGAACTTGAGCATTAAAATCATATTGAAGGAACCAAACGATTCACTACTACGCGTACAAGCTTATATTAATTAAGCACAAGTCGGAAGATCCGGTATCAAAGTCTGAAACTTCAGAATAATTTCGATTTAGTTTCAGAGATGAGTTGTTATATACTCGAGAACTGTCCAACTCACATCGTATGAGCAGGGACGTACTGGGACGTAATTACACACTTTTTAAATATGGTTCAACGTTCAAATGTGTTTTCTTATAGAACTAAAGGTGCCCAACTGATATTTGCCCATCACAGTTATTGTAACTGCATGGTCATTTTAGCGCTCCGGGCAAGGACTCAATACCCTATTGTGAGCCTTTAAAACCAAGTGTACAGTGCATAGCAAGGAAGGAGAGAATTAAGCCCCGCAGGAAATTTTTTCGAAAATTTATGTTTTTCAATTCGATTCTACGTGTTTTGGGAACTACACGATATTCCTCAAATATATGACTGTAGGGGCCAACTGGCGGGGGGGAGGGGGGGTCAGGGGGGGGGGGACCGGCCAATGGCCTTATGGCCTTATTTGTGTGGCCTTATGGCCAGTACGTGCCTGCGTATGAGTTTCACAGGTATTGCTGTGAAAATGTTAGGATCCAAGGTAATAGTAATTTCAGATGCATCATTTTGAAGGTGTTGACAAGATCTGGTTTCTACTGTATTCATGAGAGATGGAGATCAACACTCGCGTGCTAGGGGCGTGGTGTAAGAATTACTTGAACTGTTATCTTGGTAAAGTCAACCTTCAAGGTGCCCCGTCTAAACGATCTAGTCTTTCATCCATAGCCTTCATTGGGTACAATGATTTTGTATCAAGTTCCAATGCTATGAAAATATATATTTATATATAATCTTCACGATTCACAAACAACAACATCAACGGATTCGAAATTCACAGACAACACTGTTCACACTTCAATGAAAGTGCATGTTTATGTATTATCAGATGAAAACATTGATTAAATATTGATCAGAAAGTAAGTGCCTATAGAGAGTGGGTCGTAAAGGGTCAGGCTCCAGGTTGGGGTTGTGGGTGGGGGTTGGAGTGGGGGGGTTCATCCCTGGTAAGCTCTTGGCTGCCGTGTGCCAATATTGATAGAAAGAGGTTCTATAGAAGCGTATGAAAGTTTTATTATAGACGCGATCTTTGAAGGCCGATGGAAACGAGCGAATTTTCGCCGCTTTAGAACGATATCAGTGAGTTACAGGATGTGGCGGGGAAGAGGATTAAACACTCACTCGAAGGCTGAATGCCGTGAATAGAGACCCACATAAAGCTTAACTACACATGTGGTTTCCATTTGCAAGAAGCTTAGCAAAAAAACGTAGGAAAACAAAGAATTAAAATCAGTGAAATATCTCTCTCTCTCTCTCTCTCTCTCTCTCTCTCTCTCTCTGTATATATATCTAGGCCCATATATATATATATATATGTATATATATATATATATATATATATATATATATATATATATATATATATATATATATATATATATATATATGTGCTGGTGAAGTTTTTGAGGGCCGATGGTTGATGGTAATGTCACACTTTGCGGATTGCCCTTTCTGGAAACAGTTGACGGTTCTGAAAAGAACCTTGTCTTTCGACGTTTCGGACAGCTGCGGCTGACTATCTTCATGGAGTCGTCTTGTTCAGGAACTGGAGTCGAATGATTCCAATTCGATACCAGTTCCTGAACAAGACGACTCCATGAAGATGGTCAGCCGCAGCTGTCCGAAACGTCGAAAGACAAGGTTCTTTTCAGAACCGCCAACTGTTTCCAGAAAGGGCAATCCGCAAAAGTGTGACATTACCATATATATATATATATATATATATATATATATATATATATATATATATATATATATATATATATGTGCTGGTGAAGTTTTTGAGGGCCGATGGTTGATGGTAATGTCACACTTTGCGGATTGCCCTTTCTGGAAACAGTTGACGGTTCTGAAAAGAACCTTATCTTTCGACGTTTCGGACAGCTGCGGCTGACTATCTTCATGGAGTCGTCTTGTTCAGGAACTGGAGTCGAATGATTCCAATTCGATACCAGTTCCTGAACAAGACGACTCCATGAAGATGGTCAGCCGCAGCTGTCCGAAACGTCGAAAGACAAAGTTCTTTTCAGAACCGCCAACTGTTTCCAGAAAGGGCAAACCGCAAAAGTGTGACATTACCATATATATATATATATATATATATATATATATATATATATATATATATATATATATATATATATATATGTGCTGGTGAAGTTTTTGAGGGCCGATGGTTGATGGTAATGTCACACTTTGCGGATTGCCCTTTCTGGAAACAGTTGACGGTTCTGAAAAGAACCTTATCTGTCGACGTTTCGGACAGCTGCGGCTGACTATCTTCATGGAGTCGTCTTGTTCAGGAACTGGAGTCGAATGATTCCAATTCGATACCAGTTCCTGAACAAGACGACTCCATGAAGATGGTCAGCCGCAGCTGTCCGAAACGTCGAAAGACAAGGTTCTTTTCAGAACCGCCAACTGTTTCCAGAAAGGGCAATCCGCAAAAGTGTGACATTACCATATATATATATATATATATATATATATATATATATATATATGGTAATGTCACACTTTTGCGGATTGCCCTTTCTGGAAACAGTTGGAACATGAAATATACTGGAAACATATATATATATATATATATATATATATATATATATATATATATATATATATATATATATATGTATTCATGTGAATGTACTTGTATGCATGGAATGAAGAGGTCACTTATTCGAACATGGAAATGTAGATGAATAAATGTTATATTTGTATAACTGTTGCGTTTTTGAGGATTGTTCCGGAGCCTACGATAAGATGTGCGACTGCATCTCTCAGAAGAGTTACGTGCTCAAAGTTGCAGTGAGATTATGTATTTACCCAAGTTTTCAAGTTATTCAGTTTGTAGAATTCCTTTCTTACGTGGATGTACCTAGAACGAGCTTCTAGAAAACTGTTCAACATCTGACTTCTATGTATTGAGCAACATCTGAGTTGAACTCACATATGAGTTATTATAATTTTGCGTGCACCATATTATTGATCGTAATATGTAAAATAGTTATTCAAAAGGTCACCACTGAGAGAGTTCAAATATTTACGTGCGACATATACAAAATATGATAAAAAATATTACTGTTCAGATTTCTGAAACTGTACATTGATACAATTTTTGTTCTTGTTTGTGCACTAGTTCAGTAATGCCATTCAATGTAATTATATGAATAGATAATTCAATAAAATGATATTCAGATAAAATGATAAATGTGGAATGTTACGTAGCTACCAACTTTGGCATGCATAGTGCTAGGAATAAATGGACTAGACATGTAATTTGTTTTTTCAATAACATCGAAACTTGGTATAAAATCATTGTTTCCCAAGATAAGGCTGAGGATGAAAGTGGAATCGTTTGGACGGGGCACCACAAAGGCGATCTTACCACCCCATTTAATTATTATTTTAAATTAAATGCAATGAACTGTGACATTGGGTCTACGCTGTCTGTGACCACACTTCTTCGCCGCAGATTAAAGTCTTCAGTTACCGAAGGTCCGGAACACATTATGAGTATAAACCGTTTTTGCGATATATTAGGACCATGCCAACATTGGTATTAGAAAATCCAACCACACGAATGTTGATATCTTTCACTTCTAACTAAGTCTCTTAGGCAATGTTAACTTTTTCCAATACAGCAGATGCAAAGTTCATCATTATACAAAGGATGAGAAAAAAATATATAAAGTAAAAAAAATTGCATTTTGAATATGTTCACTTTGCATATGGTCAAATGTTGTTCGTTTTCATGTCGTTTTCATGTTGCAACCTTTCAAATATGTAACTCCACATTGATAAATGATCATTGTTATCATTGTTGAAAAACATAATTTTTTCAAATTTCACTTTTGAAATTTTAAAGAGCAGAAAAACATTGAAAATTGTGAGAGTCACAATGTTTTTTATAGGAATATGAACCTTGTCTCATTCTATTTCATTGTATCTTATAATCCAAATGTTCCGTATTCTTTAATTAATAATGCTAAATGCAGAACTGTATCACAGTATGTAGTTGTGACGAATGTAATTCAACATGCAAAATGTCAAAATGTAATTTTTTGAACTTTTTTTCAGTACGTTTTCAGTATTTTTTTCATACGTTACATCTGACAACGAAATGTAGATATACGGTTGATACGGATACTTTTTTACCGTGCATGTCATACAAGTAATTTCCTTTTACACATTTTGCATACTATCAGTCCTCCGAATCTGCACTCATTTTCTTTTAGAATAATATATACACATACATACATATAAATATATATATATATATATATATATATATTTATTTATATATATATATATATATATATATATATATATATATATATATAATATATATATATTTATATATTATATATATATATATATATATTATATATATATATATATATATATATATATATATATATATATATATATATATATATATATATATACTAAAAAAGTAATTCAACTCTCACTATATTCAACATAGAAAGCAAGGCATCAAAGTAAACAGAGTGAACAAAATTAAAACATTGAACGCAAAACATAGATAAAGGTACTCGTAAACAAAACAATTCAAAACATTCGAATGAGTATAAATGTAATCATGCAATTGGGAAATGTTTTTGTGTGGAGTAATTAGGTACCGTTTATGTCAACAAATACTAGGAAAACGCCTTATATGCGTTGTGAGATGAGCTTAGAAGTATGGAAATGTAGAATTAAGAACATCTGGTCAGCTCAATGTACATATACAGGCCATGGATCACTTCAAAGGTTTAAGAACTGCGGCTGTCTGTTGGTATATAAACCTTGGTTTCCAAACAATTATACCAGTGCCTTCTTCATATCCATCACAGATTTTAAACGTTTCAATTTATTGGTGACACTTGTTGCTCACATTTAATAGTTTCTTAATTGCTTTCTTAATTACTTTTATTGATGTGTAAAAAAGTACATTAAAATGCGTTTTCTTCGTTATTGCACATCCGATTGTTCCATAAGTCGCTTAAAATGTGTATGATAGTTCTTCCCACATTCGGTATAAATTTGAGAGCTTTTGAAAAAAAAAATCCAAGTTTTTCTCCCCCGGCCTATTCTTATGGGGAATTTCCATACTTTCCAATTTTTTTCCGGAAAAACCGTCCGACCGATTTTTCTGAAAAACAATTCCAACTTATTCTGGTATAACACCAATCTGTAAAAAAAGTTTCGAGTTGATTGAAACTTTTTCCTGACCTGTATGCCGCGTACAAAATTACACACACAAAAAAAAAAAAAAAAAAAAAAAAACATAAAAACCAAGCCCAAAATTTTTCGGTATATGGAATGAAAATCTTCGCTACGCTCATCTAACAATAGTGAAAATGATCAAATTTTGTAAGAGTTCATTCATTCTTCATACTATATTCATTTTTGAAAAAGTTTTATAGGATGGTCCATACTAAGATAGAATATGATATTTTGATAGAATATTGCTAAAATGAATGATTATTCAAAAAAATGTATTTCCATGAATACTCTGCGTAATTGTTAAGTACATTCTTTGATTACTCATGAATTACATAATATCTCGTGTGTGATCAGAGATTCATAATTATTATGTTTTATTTTTCCAGTCAATCATTGAAATAAATTATATCATTGTAGAGATGATTGCTCCAATAATAATAAAGAAGTCTAAGTGATGAAAATCTTGTTAAATTTTTCGTAGCTGATTTTCTCAAAATTTCAAATTTTGAGTATAAAATATGGATGAAATAATTGTATATCAGGCAATTGTTAGATAGAAATGTGATTTTCATGTGAAATTATCACAGAAGCAATCTCAAAAACTGGGCGCTTAGAACGAAAATATATTTTTTTTTCACCCTAAGGTCCCTTGACACGTACGTCGCATCACATGTAATAATATGATTTTCCTAAACTCCACATTCGAAATATAGCTTCCCAATGGCATACGACAATATCCTCTCGACTAACCATAGCTAACACATTAAATGAAGTGTCAAGTATGAAGTTTATTATGCAAAACCGAATCTAATCTGTTTTGCATAATTTTAAGTAAAGTGTGAATTAATTCTCATGAATTATACGTTGAGGTAAAATAATATACCAAGGTGAATATCTCACGGGCACATCTGAGTCAACAGTACAGTTCTTTCTCTTCAGAGATTATTAATTAAATTAAGAAATGTTAAAGAATATTAAAAGTATTTTAAAACATCGTGCGATGTATGAAATGTTCTTCACAGCCTCTTTTGTACTGAATTTTTAGAGAGCTATATTTTGGGGATGTTTTAATCCCATACGTGCAGTTAACCGGAATCTATGGAACAGGCAGTTACTAAAAGGGGTTGCGAGGGTCGGAATCTTATGTTTTGAACGATTTTCATTACAATCAAACTTGATTTTCTGGAAGAGACTTTGAATTAATGACGACATAGATTGTTGCTGTGTTCCGCATTCGTTGAAGTATATAAAGAGACAAGATTATCAATCAGTTTTTTTTTTCAATAATGTATAATAACAATGCCCATTTTCCTCTATCGTCTCTATCACATCCATCTTCTATATTATTCCCGATTCTATCCTATTTTTCCAACAACATATTGATACCAATATTCTAATCAAATCCATTCATAACTTTGTTTAACAGTTCATTTTTTGGAATGTGTTTCATTTACCTATTGCTAGTAGGCCTACATTATAAAAATAACGTAGTCCCACAAACTTACTCAAGTGTTGACAATTGTCCGTGGGTCTACACAGTATTAAAACATATCATGGTTATTTGAAATTCAACACCTGGGAAGCTACGTGAGATAAGTTGAGAATAACAACATTGAAATAACAAATGTATTTGTTTCCTTTTCAATAGTCCAAATGAAAAAGTTAATATAAAAAGTGTTGAAGAAAATGATAACATTGTCATTGGCTATGAATTATTTGTATGCCACTACTTTCATCTTTGATCAAGTATTTCATATTCGGTCAAATATGTACTAATTATATAATAAATGATACCTAGGTATCACCCATGAACCTCTCAAGATGTTCTATATTCTAATAAACACCTCTCTGGAGCCCCTCTCTTGCACGTCTCTCCATTCGACTCGACTTGTTCTAGAAACGTCTGCCTCGTGTGAGGCTTGACTTGAATGGAGCCGCTGGCTTGGAATACATCCAGGTGTCCGTTCTAGAACCTATTATGTTCCAGACCAGTTCCAGACGTACCAATATATCACGAGTGCAAACTCGATGAATGAATATCAGGAAACTAGTAAGACGTACTTGAACAACCAGTTTCGATGATTTACTATTTTGTATGTTTTCGATTAGTATGAGGCTGCTGCTATATAGTCAAGGCAGATCAAAGAGTGGATTCTAACTATAGTTAGGGTGTTAATGTGCTCTGTAGAGAAGGGTTGATAAGATTCCTGTTTGGTGCCGTTATAAGTCCTGCTTTGAATTCACTTCTGTCATTTCAGCTCCAGTCTGAGTCGTATACGCATCCATAGAAAGAAAAAAAATTGTAAAATTGTTGGTAGAATTGATGGTAGACCTGTTAGCCCCCTTGGACGATAAAAAAGAAGTATGCAATTTAATGTCCTCTCATCCAGTCTTAAGAAGATCATTTTCAAGAGATGCATTCGAATTATTTCGACAAAATCATAACCAACAATCCCCCCTTAAAAATGATAATGTGATTTTCACACACCAATGGAACAAACTGAGAAACCCACCAACAATAAGTGTCACCTATCAATCGACAACTAAAATGAGTGAGAATAAAACAGAAAATCTCTGAACTTTTCATCAAATCTCATATAAATATATGCCTATATCGCTCACTAACAACACTTACGTTGCGTTTCCTGTTCTAGTTATTCCTAGTTGAAGCCAATTCCGATATCGAACAAACTACCTTCAGTCTGACCTATATCTTCTATTCGGCGCACTTTTACGAAGTATTGAACTAACATTTCATTGCAAAACAATAAAATCTCACTCCATTGTCACAGAAAAGCTTTATTCGTTTTGTATTCTGTGTCAGGAATAACTCAACTGTAAGGTGGCACTGACCGTAATTGCATGCCACATGCATAATGCATTATATTCACCATCAGATTCCCCCAGTTTGCACAGCCGTGAGGTATTTGGATCCGACCAGCGTATAAAAAGTTGTGAACGTTTTGTATCAAATGTCAGACATGTGTTTGATTCACATGTGTTGAACACACGTACACGATTTGTGATGTTACAGTGTTGAGAATTATCCATGTATGTATACTATGTATATGTATGTATGTATACTAATCTCAACCCCTATACTGACGTGAAACTAATTAACACTTCGAAAAATTATGGTATCATTCAATTACCGTTGATTGAATTGAGCTTTGAGAGTGTTATTTGTAGTAGGGTTCATATTTCATCATTGATTCGTTATATAGATATTACAATTTAAAATTATGAAAAACTAGTAATGACGAGCTGCTCAAAATCAGCGTTGTCAGTGTATATGTTTTCATTTATATGGAGAGAGAAAACGAACTGCATTTATTTTTATATAGAAATGGTGAAAGATATCCAGTTGAAATAACTTGGATGAAAGATGAGGATAGAAATAATAATCCAGATAATCTCTTATAGATGGAAGATGGTTTCCGCAAACTCGTTTCTCGAGTCCGCGGCAGTGAAGTATTTTCACTCTTGTTTATCGTTTTTGAAGCGACATTTCTGACATTTCTGAATTCAACTTGACATATTTGATAATGTTTGGTTTCGGAAAAATATTCAGAAAAGAGTATCTCTCGATTTTGTCAAAACAATCTACGTGATTCACAGTATTCACTATGTGTAGAAAACAAAATTGTTATTGCTAATTATTGCCCATTTTATTGAATAATATCATCATGTTATCAGATACGAGAGTGATAAATTCAAGAGTCTATATTCGAGAGTCTAAATTCTCACTTATAATGCGAATGTAAGATGTACAACTTTAAAATAGGTTCTCTCACAAGTGGTAGTGGTACATCCGATTTCGACTCCAAACTTTACAGTATCGAAGAAGATGATCACACTTATGTATGCCAAGTATCAACCGAATGTCTTCTCTCGTTTGACCTGTGGAGCGTGAAAACAAAACATGGTCGTTTTTTCTAGTACTCTGAATTGTGCTCGCTTCGCTCATCCAATGAACCACATGTGTGATGTGTGATGTTTTGTTGGGCTGACCACACTTCCGGCGAACTATAATTGACTTTTCCGAATAACGAACTATTAGAGGATTTAGATTCAATGCAGATTGCAATATAATGAGTTTTCAAATTGTCAATCTCCTCTCCAATTTCAATTGCTTCATTCACAATATTATCTTGTTATTTAATGTCAATTCAATTAATTTTCAATCCGATATCATAATTATTGATAATTCAATTATTGCTGAATTACATTCGATAATTGCTACCATTCCAATTTGAAGTGATATTCTGGTTTTCCACCAACTTGTCAGTCATTGATGGTTATTGGAAATTTCCGCTGCGATTAAATTATGAAAAATATAATGACACATTATTAGGTTTTGCGGCTTATTATTATGGACACAATCTTGTATGTTTTCTTTTGTAAATCGATGCAAAATGTCTTGACAACGGCCCTTAGTACAGACAGCCTCACCAAGGCTCTAGCAGAAGTGGGTTGAAATACTTCGTGGCTCATCTTCCGCATTTCCTTATTTTCACGGCAAAAAATAACATTCCTTATCAGTAAGTCCCACCGCCTTGAGGCCTCACCATAAAATGTTTGTGTTAAAACTTCTTGCATCATCTGACATGTGGAGTACGTTCGTCGCACTGATAATGTCACATGTAATCTTTCCAGTTTATATTTTCATGCACGAACGATAATATGAGGACATTTCCTTGCATTCTAATATATTCTCTTGACTAAGTTGATTATTTTTAACCTTAGAGACACCTTCGATAGGTTTCTTAATTGGCAGACAATGCATACAGTAAATGCGTTCGTGAAGTGGTTACAGATTTACGAATGCAATGTATGAAAATTCAATATTCATTATAATAATGTATAATATAATATAGGCCTACGTAGATATACGAATTATGCGCTCTTTTGTGAAAATTCTTGAAGGACATCACAACCCTGAATCAAGATTTTAAAGAGTAATGAGGGATTAACTTACCCAATTTCAGAGGATACTAGAAATCGTAATCAATTTTTATGTTCTCCAGGATCTGGGCTTTTTTCTGAGTCGTGACGTAGACGTTACTGGATTCTGTTTATGTTTCTATTGAGAGTCGATAATGCCCACGTCTCACGAGCGCAGAAGGAACACAAAACAAATCTGAAATGTAGATGATGATTTCTAGTTTTCTCTGAAATTAGGGAAAAATATATCGTCATTATTGATCAAATCTAGTTTCGGGATTGTGATGTCCTTTGGATGACAAAGAATTGGAATTTACATTAAATTAAATGTACAGATCAGATATTTGAGGATGTAAGGATGCAATTCACATTCGTGTTCATTTACATCTGTTTTTCCTAGTATAGTTTCAGGCTCCTAATCAGGCAGACTGACATATTTCCTTCACACAAATTATTCTTTTGCGTTTATATACATTCATTTCAGTTCCGGTTGCGAATGTTTTTACGGTAGAAATCACTTCAATTTTAATTACCGTTAATGTTCGTTACGATATATAAAATTAAATTCAAATATCAAACGTTGATAATAAATAATAATGACGAATGTGAAAAGAATAAAACAAACGTGCTTTGAAATGAAGCTTTTTCATCCCCTGACCGGCGTTTCATCTAAGAAAACGTAATAACTACAGTCGAGTGAATTCATTCAACTTTGTTTTTGTTATTAGAAGAACATGAGCACACTCTTTTGAAAGATTTTTTGTAAATTAGAATTTCAGAATTTTCTTGTACTGTTTACTTTTCTTTGAATCCAGCTCATATGTAAGCGACTAATACCAAAGGGTTTCCACTTCCCTTGGATCTAGTTAAGAGTCCATGGGAGTCGATGCAGCGAAATATCATTTTTTTGGTGATAACTTTTGAACGCTATAAGGAATCGAGATTCTAAAAACAAGAGCACACAGATATTTTCAAAGTCATTATTATAACAAGTATAAGTATTTATCTCATATAGCATAATTGTCAGGACGAGTATAAGGTTAAAAGGGATGTATTTTAACCGTATATGCCTGATATTGGGCGATTCGAGATAAATAGTTATTACTCACAATATTGAAGGTATTACAAATATCTACTTTTCCTTATTTTCAGAATTTCGATATCTCATACCGTTCAAAAGTTATCACCAAAAAACTGATATTCCGCTAAATCGACTCCCATCCCTCTCATCTATAGGTTCAAGCAGAGTAGAAACCCTCATACCTCGTTCACATTACAGAACTTAACTCTAGTTACATTAACTGCAGTTATGAGTTAGTGGGTGGAGTTTTGGTAACTGGATTCAAAGAAAAGTATGCAGTACAAAAAAATTCTGAATTTCATCTTCGAAAATCACTTTAGATTGGATTTTTTCTGTTTGTTGACTCCCGTGGACTCTTAAAATGTTTATTTATTTCTTATTTGTCTAACTCCAATTACTCGACGTCAGCTCGGGATCTTCTCTTCAGGGATTACGTGGTGGCTACAAAACTACAAACACTTTTGTGTATAAAAATGTACCAATAAAAGCTTGACGTTACAAATACTGTAAGCTGCTTGCGATAACTATTGCTGGCAATACGCAATGTGTCACAGCTTGACTCCATGCTTGAGAAAACAAATAAGAAGTAAACATGATAGAAACAGGAAAATATTGGTATAAAACAAGTAACATGCTGTCTGGGTTTTAATTTCACCTATGCTCTTAGAGATATTATATATGTATATATATATATATGTATATATGTATATATATATATATATATATATATATATATATATATATAACAATGGCGCTTCTGAAAAGAACCTTGTCTTTTGACGTTTCTAACAACTATAAGGCTGGATATATATATATATATATATATATATATATATATATATATATATATATATATATATATATATATATATATATATATATATATATATATAAACTTATAGGGTGGATTGCAAGAACGAAGTTTAACCCCGGTCTACTTTAGACGCCGTCTAAGTACAAAATAGCATTGCCAATGAATAGTCAATGCTATTTTGTACTTAGACGGCGTCTAAGAAGACCGGAGTTTAAACTTCGTTCTTCTTATAGTCCTTTATATCTTTCAGTTTTAGTTATAGTTTTGTCAGGTAGCTTGTCAGTTTACCCACTTACTCATTACTTGAATGCACTAGAAAAACGCCATGTTTTGAGGAGTTGATGGATGAATGGGAAAGTGTTCAAATAACATAATTTACCGTCATTCGGTTTCGACTACATGAAAATAGTCAAGAGGAAACTCGAGTTAACTGAATTGAAAGCCTACGCAGGATTCAGTGATTGTAGAGGACCTTGAATATTGATCCTTATAAATATATGTATATACATGTAGGCCTATATATACGTACTAATTTAATTCTATTAGCTGGGATTAAATTCACTTCTCGTTTCACACAATTGAGTTGTACGAAATTCGTATTCACGAAAAAAGAAGGCTAGCATCGACCGTTGTTGCTATTTCACACCACTAGCGCGCGGGTGGTTCGCTCCATCACCTCTCGTGCATACAAGTCTAGCACGTGTATACACGAAAGATGAAGGTTCCGAGCGACCGTTTTTCCTATTCCATACCACTAGCACTTGGGTTGTTCGCTTTTTCATCTCTCGTGCTTGCAAGAAGTATACTTGTATTTACGAAAGAAGAAGGTTCCGAACGACCGTCTCCCTTATTTCACATCATCAGCGCGCGGATGGTTCGCTGCTTCTTTCTTCGTGGATTCTAGAATATAGCATTCGCACATTCATTAAGTTAGTGTTGGTAGGTGAGAAGTCGCCGTAGCTCATTGGGTAGGCCTATACAAATAATATAATTATATCATGCACGTTCTGTCCAAGTCGCAAGCATATTCAGTCATATAGATGGTTCTGCGCGAATGGGAGCTCGTTTATCGTACTTCAAGTTTTCCTGAATAAATAAATTGAATTTCAGATTACCGTTGCTATAGTTTTTTCCTCTTGAATGAATGGTTAATGCAATTTTAGCGTAATTAGGGTTGTTCCCAAGTGAGTATTATAAGAGGAGTCTGTTCAATGGAAACAGTTAACTATCATGATTTATTCCGATACATCATTAGTAGATTGCAATTGTGTGATTTAGAATTACCTCAGCTCGAATTTATTTTATTGGTTTCATCATTAGATTCATTACTATATATAAACAGCATGAATTATGCATAAATATACGAAATCACTAGTCAGAAACTGTATCAGCACAATATAACATACAAATGAGAAAGGATGAATATTGTTATCAGATTTCTAGATAACACACAACAAAATTATGTCTTCAAAATTCCCACAAAACCACGAAACGTGGTATTGACTGTGGATGTACCAAAATATAGGTTATTATATTGTGACTGTTCATACAAATAAAAGCTACATCGTTTGAGTATTGTTTGCTTAACGACCCCACCAACAGAGGTTATATATGGGGTTACGAATGAGCAGGTGATTATGAAAAAATGAAGTGAAAGGACATTTACATAAACCGTTATATACGGGACTCGAATCCAAGCCCGGCGGTGACTTCAGTTTCTAAAGCGGTTACTCAGCTGACTAAGCTACCGAGGGTGGCTGTTTCATCAGACGAGCTTTAGCGAGGATTCAATTTGACATACTGAAAAAAATTGGTGTTCGTTTTTATTTTTTTTTTTTTTTTTTTTTTTTTTTCATGTTTTTTTTGTCGGTTCTCTACAGGTCAAACGGCTACATCTATCAACCTCAATTTTTTTTTCAATATGGTTCCTCATCTAACTTAGATCTGTGTAGTTTTGTGGCATTATCGGAGAGTAACTTTTTTTTTTATGAATTTAAGAAATTTCAAAAATTCTCATTAGAATAACATGGCGAAAAAAAATGGAAAATATTTTTATTTTCCAAAAAAATGAAATTCCGCGTCAAGTTGAATTACATATTGATACACATTTCTAAAAAATTTCAGCTTGATCGTGTCAGTCATTTTGAAGAAAAAACATAAAATGTGCTCAATTGGTACCACTCGTAGCAGTTTTTACCCATTTTTACCCATACTATTACTATTCGCTCGTCTAACAACGCACATATGGCGTTTTCCTAGTATTGTCATAATAATACATGCAGTACATTGCTATTGTCCAGTGCAATGATGTACAAGTCAATAGTTGTATATACAGCGTGGAGAAACCGAAGTCAGTCATATTGATCAGCGTGTTATTGATGTAAGCCGGAAATAGGGTAGACCTTCCGACAGTTCGTTCAAGATAACAAGTTGGTAAGTCAGGTCAGGATTATAAATGATTGCTTTTATCAACAATGATATTTAGGTCAGACTGTCACTGTAAAGACATGTGCGGTGATATATATTATATATATATATATATATATATATATATATATATATATATATATATATATATATATATATATATATATGTATATATATATATATATATATATATATATATATATATATATATATATATATATATATATATATATATATATATATAAATTTTTAGCGCGCACAAAAGAGTTCCAGGGTCCGTAGATGGTTCGCCACAAATTCAATTCAATTCCATTTGGTTCTGTATATTACATTTATATATATATAGCCTATATATATATATATATATATATATATATATATATATATATATATATATATATATATATATATATTTATATATATATATATATATATTTATATATATATATATATATATATATATATATATATATATATATATATATATATATATATATATATATATGGACCTACTTCATAGAAACATATTCCCCCTAATCTCACCGAAAGTTATTCTTCAACATCCATCGAGCTTGGCCTTATTATCAGTTTTAATCTGTCAAACATCCAAGCTTCCAGTAAATGTCGAGCAGTCTGATTACAGCCACGACTTATAAGTTACAATCCCTCTGGATCGTCCAGCTTGCGTGACTTGAGTGCGCCATGCCCGTTTCATCCCACATATTCTAACCAGTTAAGAGTCCATGGGAGTCGATTTAGCGTGAAATCAGGTTTCTGGTGATAGCTTTGAACGGTATGAGATATCAAAATTCTGAAAAATATGAAACACAGATATTTTCAATAACTATTCACGTTATATGATGAATAGTTGTCAGGCATATAGGCCTACGGTTGGAAAGTGTGTATTTTTAGCAGTACACGCTGAGAAACACGAATCAAGATTTTTTCTCCCCACTGTGAATGTTTGAATTGTTTTCTAACCCTGAAATTACTACCTTATTCAAGATTTGATTTGTTTGTTAAATGAGTTATCATATTTTAATTATTCTTTGGGTGGTAAGATCGCCCTCGTGGTGCCCCGTTCAAACGATCTAATCCTCCATCCATAGCCTTAATTGGGGAACAATGATTTTGTATCAAGTTTCGATGTTATTTTTAAAAAAGTACGCGCCTGACAATTGAGCCTTTCAAGATGAATACTCATAATTTACACCATGTTGAAGGTATTGAAGATATCTTGTGTTTTCTTCTTTTCAGAAGTTTGATATTATCTCATATCGTTACGAAGTTATTATCACAGAACTGATATTCCGTTAAATCGACTCCCAAGGACTCTTAAACTAGTCAATTCATATGGAACGACCTAAACTTTTCAAAGAGCTTAGCAGTGAAGGGAAACTTGCAAAGACCGCGCGCGGTTTGGCTTTTCGTGGTATAAAATTATAGCAAAGGTTATAAATTTCCTAGTGTGCTAAAATGGTGGCTATGTATAACGTTTGCACACGAGGGGTAGTTTATGGGTTTAACGCGCCTGTTGCATATAACATGCGATACACCGCCCCCTGTAGACGGAATCAGCCGGTATCGGCCAGATAGCGACCAGGTCATCGACTTTCTGGGTTTAAGGGGTGCATGCATGCATGGTGCTTATGAAAATGGAGAAATTCATCCTCATAATTTATTTATTCATTTATTTATCATCCAATTACAGTTGCACAAGAGTGTGGTGGCAAGGCCTTCAACTAAATTAACAAAACTCTTAACAAAACAACATTAACAAAACAGGAACAAGATGAAGAAAACAAATGATAATTATCAAAAATACACCCAACCAACAAAAACTATCAAATCCCCTGTAATAAAACTTCTCTGAGCACTACACTTCTTTAAATTGTCTCAATATCAGGTCCTCCTCCGCACTTTCTTCACCATCATTCAGTTACATTGGTTCGTGAACATTGACCAAAATGGTAAAGATGAATTTCTCTAATTTTATAAGCACTGTGCATGTACGATGCTTATAAACATAGAGGAATTCATCGTTCCCTTTTTTCCCTTTTGTTCACGAGTCAGTGTAAGTGAATGAAAAATTTACATTTTCAAGATAATTTCATGCTCTTTAATTATTATAACATTCTATTGTCGCGAATTCAATCAGTTTTAAGATAATTTGTCAATGAATATGAAGAATGTGATTTAATTCATTGACGTATTATCTCAACCCGATTGAGTTCACAAAAATATAATATCATATCAATTAAGAGCATACATTCATTATCGTTGAGTTGATATACTTTTCATTCAATAACACTGGTTCGTGAACATAGACAAAATGGTAAAGATGAATTTCTCCATTTTTATAAGCATCGTGCATGTACCCTCTTAATCCCAAGAAATAAAGTTGAGAAAAACTGAAGTGAAACCGCAGTCTGGATTCGATCCAGGAGACAGATATTTCAACAGCAAAGACATTCTAAAAGGGTTTATATGTTCAAGTATATATAGGGAACATTCCAGTTGCACGATGGTGGGAAGAGAATTTAAACTGAAAGAAGTCCAGCTTGAAGTAACTCAATTTCACCAGTATGCATTTTGTGCTGGTATTTTTTTTTTTTAATTTCACAATATGTTGAAAACTATTATTTGATTATGATTTGTATAACATACGTGTAGATAGATATTTACTGTTTTGTGTGAGACTTATTGAATCACGAACATTTTGCAATACTGGATGTGTCATGTAATTGATTTTTCTCACTAATATTGGATAGGTCAAGTGTAGGCCTATATACTACGATATTTTTATACTGGATTCAATTCAACTCCCAACGAATTCCAATGATGAAATGCATCGCAATGTGGTTCTCACATGTGACTGCACTTTCGATATATTTTTCATAAAACATACAATATTTTTCATAGAGATTCAGGAGGTAACATCAAAATTCAATTGATTGAAAAACTATCGATCAAAAAACTATAAAAAAGTGTTCTTAAGCATCACAAATAATTTCCAGTAGGTCTATACACGCTCATAAGATATACATCCTACCATGGTTCATCCTCTGACTCTGGCATAGATGCATACTGCATGGAATGACTCCCAATACAGGTCATCTACTTTCTTCCTACCATCAATACCTATAAAACATCTCTCATCCTACAGGATCATCTTCTGATCCCATTCATTATTCACATATCCCAAACGATCGTAAATTCCTGGCACTGTTCATCTGTTATAATACATATACTTGCATCCACGGAAGAGAGAACCCTTCTGCCTCCACCTCCCCTTATCTTAGACGAGTAGTCAACTCCATCTTTCTCGGATACATGTATATCACTAAAGTTGGCTAACATACTTGTATGATAATCTGTAATTAACCCAGTAAACTCTACAGATAAGGTTCTAGTAACTAAGCTATATATAGATGGTACGATGTGTCAACCCAGATTTGGGAAGAGAGGAGTGATATATTGCGGTTGATTGTTGGTGCGATTATGTTGTTTATAGACACGGAATATGTTATTGTGATAATAATAATAAAACATGTTAACTGTAATCAGCCGGTTGAACTTAATTTTTCACTCGAAATGGTAACGTTGTTACTTGCTTTGAAATGAGTCAAAATCGCCATTTCGAATTATTCCAGAATTAAAATGTCAATTTTCTATCAGTAAATTGCAGGCTCTGTCAACAATATTATTTTCTCATCAATTTTTTTTTGTTTGAGGTGTATTATTACTTGATTAAACCAAGTGTCGGTTAAACCAACTGATAATTGAGAATTATGATTGGTTATCAAGTACAGGAATAGCATAGGCCCACGTAACGAAATTACGTAACCAAGGGTGATAACAAGCTAATTCGCTAACTATGACTTGATTCGCTAATCATCAGTTGTCAAAACCGGCTCATGATGACGTACTATTACTCGGAAATCTAGGCCTATACCGATTTCCAAATATGACACTTCATGAAAAAAAAACGAAGTCAGAATTACTTCGAGTTTTCAAATTTCATCAAGAACTCTTTTGAGACTCGCTTCCAGCCGATTTTATCTTATATAAAATTTCAACATTTTCTTTTCTTATGCATAGAAATCACGTTGAAACATCATTTGTAAATCCCATCCCGAGATGAACTGTCTCGTATGTTTTCATTCCCTTGGGCTGTGGAAAGAGAATCAGTACAGAGATTTCATCTCTAACTTCTCCTACATGATGTAGGCCTACTCATATTATCTCCATAATTAGCCAGACTGCTATTACCTGGTATTAAGAGGAATAGCAACATTAGCCGAGTTCCTAAATTACCTCCAGCTAGTTACGTTATGTGAACAGTCGTGATAGAACCCTACTAATTGTTAGTAATAGACATGACCCGTACCTTTGCCGCGTGGAAACTACATTGAAACACACCATTTAAAGTCCTTACTAACATGGAATTTCAAGTGTAATCGGCATCGTTTACGAGTTGATTGCTTCGAATTTACAATTAAATAAATCGTAATTTACTGATATTCCGAAACAATCAAATAGTTATTAGGGTAGAATTCAATTACAGACAGATGTAAATAATCATTTGTTCTGGATGACTTCTGGAACTATTCAATATGAAAAACATATGTATCATTCAAGATGTGACTATAAATATGTTCTGTTTGAAAAAAGAATGTTGCAAATTTACTGAAAGAAAATTCAAATTATTTGAATAACCAATGATAACATTGAGTGTTATCAATCATGAGTTAATCCAGGGGGCTCTTATTTGATCTCCGACCCTTTCTGTTTTTCCATTCTCTTTACCTTCGGAATTACCATTTACTATATTCATCCATTCCAGCATAATAATATTCACAAAATTGATTCACTGATCTTATTTGAACTACTAAATCAACATACAATTGACCATTGGAAATTACAAATCCGACGCTTTGCCCTGAATCTGTCTCGCAGCTTTGTTTGGATTCGGTCATGCATCTACACAACGTCAATAAAAATGGAGTAGATTGAAATGTATAGTCGAGTTAGTCCGATAATCTAGTTGTACGTATTTGAATGGTATATTGAGGTATAGCTCAGCTCGCCATCGCGCCCTGGAAGTACCGTGAGCATCATCGATCTGCGATACATGGGCTATATGCTCACCTATACAAAGTTCACTTACGGAAGTTGAACTGGTGCATGGTTTTACTGATGTATTCTAGTTTTTTATTTATATTGGGTTTTAACGATTATTTTGATGACGAAGATCTATTGGATTCGATGAGTGATGAATGAGATGACGGGAAAATGAGTTTAAAGGTTATTTGATGAGGTGTTTTTGGATAGTGGAAATAAGCTGGTCGTAGTCTGTTGTTAAGGAACCATTTCAGTATCAACCTGAATGACAGAGGGAAACCACGAAAAAACCCTGTCAGGATGGTGGGCCATGGCGGGAATCGAACTTTCCTTCTGTATGAGTGAATCTGGTAATATGTATTTATTTCGGGTGAACGACCCAGTGACTAAAATCTACTTGAGTCTGTAAACGGTGAATTATAGGTCTTTGATGGGAGGATATTATGGGACAAATATTTTATTTACTTAATGAACCCACCAAAAGCTAGGATATTTGGGGGAAGCAATGAGGTATGTACACAAAAACACATGCCTTTTCCGGGACTCGAACTCACGTCTTATGCGGGACGGGAACCCAGGCTCAACGTTGACTTCAGTTTCTAAGCAGTGCCGTAGTTGACTGAGCTACAGGGCAGTGAAACGTTATTACATCAGGTCTCGTGAAGAAAAGGAAGCAACAGGAAGAATCCACTTAAAATCGACTGAAAGAATCCACTCTCATGAATCCTCAGTCAGGATGGTGGAGAAAGGCGGGGATCGAAACCTGGTTCCCTGAATGTCGGTTCAGTTAGCGAGCGACTGATCTGATCGTTTCAGTGTCTTTGGAGACAGCTCAAATAAATACGCGAGCACTTCGGTTATAAAATGAAAATTATTACATCTTATTATTTTCTCTATTTTCAATTCGAATGAGTGTTTCTGTATTTTTCTGTGAGCTCTAAAAGCTCTCAAATGCTGACTGGGTTTAACAGATAAAACGAAAAAAGAATTTACTCCATGGAAATATACATTTTATATTCAACCTCGTTTGAAATTTCATAATAGCTCGAGGTTTAAAACAAGCCATTTCAATGTGATATCCATATATTCTCGCACCACATTTACATATCACAAGTCATAACTGAATGTTTGAATATTATAGGATCCCATTGACACGATTTGTACTGTAGAAAATGTGGAAATTAATGCTTTAACTTTGAGTGTTGATGATTAGGTAAAAATATAATTCAAATTCAAATTTGTACCTGAGAATTCAATTAGTCATTAATAATCTTCTGATTTCTGGATTATGAATATCAAACGATAATTATTTTGTTTTTCTCACTCAATGTTGGTTTCAACAATTTATTGGTCCAGATTGAGTGGCGGTACAGTAGGCCTATATATACACTTGCGATTACTCAAATTGATTTTTCTGAAATTTAAATGTATCCGAATGCAATCGACGCATGATTTAGTACGAATCTTTTCACACACTGTTCATCGAGGCGTATATGTACGGTTACGTTCACATAAAATGATCGATAAACCTGAATTAAAATGCACCCTGAAGAAAATGTACTGTTATTGTATGCACTAGAACAGGGAGGAAATATGAAGAAGCACTCCACGTATAGTCTGTCTGGAAATAGCAGTTGATGTGCGTAGATTTTATTTGAATTACAATAATTTTCAATTTTGAATTAAACCTATTCATGTGGCTGTAAGTGTGCACTATGTGCTAGTGAGTCAATACATTTATGTACAATACTTCTCGATCGATTTTGTTCCTAATTTTGTTGTCATTTTGTTTATTTTTTTATTGTTTTTTTTCTACTTCATGTACATAAAAGTGTCTCTCAAATGTACATGTTACTGTCTCCAACTATTTATCGATATATATATATATATATATATATATATATATATATATATATATATATATATATATATATATATATATATTCTGTTTTCACATTCATCTTCATCATCCCTGGGCTTTGATCCGACATTTTGTCACCAAAAAAAGTCAACCACGCTCAATTCTCGCATGGTGAGCTTTGACAAATTCTCTTTTCGACGCACTCTGATGTAGGCTTCTGCGATACTACCAGCTAAGCATATTTCGTCACATTCATTTCTATTCCTTCAATGTCGTTCCTTCATCGACGAAGAAATACTTGAAAGTATAAGTGACAATCGTTGAGGGAAAATCGTTCAAACGTTCCAAAATGGAACCTAGAATAGATTCTGAAGATGCAAATCGGACGAATATGAGAGAAATGTCCAATGAAGTCGATAATTGTGCGTACTCCCGTGAGACAGAAAAAGGAATCTAAAGGAAATATTCACACTTCATTTATCACAAGTGAACTCTGTCATTCAAATTGTGAATTGACTTGTGCGTGCTTATAGTATATTTCCTTTATCCTCTCATGGTATTGATTCACAGTTTCACTACCAAATCACAGAAGAAAAAACAATTAGATCTAATCTCCATACTAGGCCTATACATCCACAACTATTGAGAGTGTATGGGAGTCGATTCGGTGAACTATCAGTTTTTGTTGATAGCTTTCGAATGTTATGAGAAATCAAAATTCTGGTACAGAATTCAATTCAATTCTGGTACAATTCTGGTGATATAATTTTGATATCTTGAATCGATCAAAAGTCATCACCAAAAAACTTCCACTAAATCGATTCTCATCCGCTCTTAAACGATGTGGACCTGCGAAACGGAAACAGTCAAGGTCTTACAGTTTTATAAATGATATAATTCTTTTTCGATATCACACTTCTTATGAGTGATTGATTATCGGTTCTGAAAGATCTCAATTTTTTCTTCCATCTTGTAAGGTGTGTGTGTTCGTTTGAGGGGTGTGGGGGAGGGGGGGGGGGATATTCAATACAGTACGTGATATTGAGTACGTGATTAGGGTCAACAAAACGTAGCGTCATTTATCAATGTTTCCATTTTCAAGAAATTTAACACGAAAGACAAATTGAAACACCGTTAAGCCTTCACGCAAGAGTAACATCATTATAAAAACTGTTATGTTCAGATTTCTACTAACGTAAGACAAATCGAATGTAAAATTTAATTCACAAATGCTTATGGCACGTGGGTGATTCTTTTTTGACATTTAAAGCAGAATTTAGTAGAAAATTGTATCATGATTCATTTTTTTAAAACTTCAATTTCTATACCGTAACAACTGATAATTATAACGAAAAATCATGTAATGATATCTCAACTTTTTGTTTTCAACCTGCAAATGGTGGTATTATTTGTGTATCACCAATAATACTAAATACTGAATAGTATCATAAATATATCTGTGTACATTTTCAATGATAATAATAATGATAATAATAAGTTTTATTCATTTCATCAATAAGTACATGGACATCAAACTAATATAGAAGCAGGAAAAATGCTACACTTGTGAACAATATATAAATTAATTGTACCTGGTAATTGTTCTAAAATAAACTCAATGCTCTTTTGGAATTTAATTCGAAACCAATTTTTCTACCATGTGTGATGTAGCTAATGTCAGTACACTCAAGCCGATAATAATAATAATGATAATAATAATAATAATGGTTTTTATTATCGGAGAATGTACAAACAGCATGATAAACGTCATGGTTTACATAATATAATATACACATTAAAATATACACAATGATCATGAAAAGTTAAAGGCTAAAAAATCGTCAACAGAGTAAAAAGCATTAATATGTTTACAATACAACACATTCTCATTGATAATTAAATTCTCTCATATAAAATATTTACACCACCTTGATGCTTACAGCTAGTATTTTATTTAACCAAAGCCTTGTAGTAAGCTCATGGATTTGTATGTTGTGTGAAATTGGACTATAACTGCGTTTGACTACGCGTGGAGAATGGAAGGTATAAGTGAGAGATAGGACAGGTGTGAGCTCTTAGAGGCTGCGTAGATCCAATTCGAAGTATGTGCTAGCATTTCCATTACTATTCCAAGTCTAGAAGATGTGAACCACCGTTCGATGTTGGTATGGGATAGGGGAAACGACCGATCGGAACCTCCATCGCGCGTGTATACGAGTATATCGTCAGCAGCACTCAGATTTGGTGAAAGGATATGAGAACCTCGAATTAGATTCTGAATGAATAACGGCTGTATTTATTTCAGAGAAAACCAGAAATTATTAACTCAATTTCAGAAATCATATTTAATCATATTGTCCTGCAGGACTTGATCCTTTTTCTGAGTCATGACGTATTTCTCGATTCTGTTCATGTTTCCATACAGGACCGATAATGTAAATGTCATGACCCATAGTCTCTGCAGGACAAAAAAAATTGAAATTGAGTTAATGTTTTCTAGTTTTTTTTGAAGTTGGGAGAATGAATATCGTTATTAGTAATTGAAATCTAGTATCAGGGTTGTGATGTTCTTGACGATTTGGTGACGACTAGAATTCCAGACAAATTTGGATCAGTCCAGGAGAAGAAATAATTTGAATACAAATTTCAATAATCGATAGATATATTGAGAGAGATTCGATGGATATTATAATTGATAGATAATATATGGATATTATAATGCATTAACATACTCGAATAATTAAGTTTGTTGTCTCTGATTTCTGAAATTTCTTTCATTATTCTACAATTAGAATGAAAAGAACACATTTTTATAACGAATTCAATGATGACTGCTCGTAGTTTTTATTTTGTCAAAGTTTCAATCTGATCACACATTTCAGCCGATTTTTGTGTAATATATCTTTGAACAGTTCCATATATTCAGTAGAATATCCGAAAATATCCGATAAATATCCGGAAAACTCTTATAATTGTCTGAGAAAAAGTTCTCACTCTATAAAAAAGTGATCAACAGTGATTACTTATGCTCTTTAGTGCATTGCAATTTAAATAATATTTTCTTTCGCAAAAAAATAATCATTTTCATTTGTCAAAAATGTCACTCGATTCAATAAGCTATGTAGTTCTCATAGTTTTTTAGCGTTCTTTCACTGAATTCTGGTGACCCAGTTGATGTATTAGACAAACGTACATTGAATCTTTAGAATTCAAACTAGAGAATGAATGTAAAGGTTATTCTATTGAAGAAATAGTTCTCTCTCTCTCTCTCTCTCTCTCTCTCTCTCTCTCTCTCTCTCTCTCTCTGGAAAGAGAAGAGAGAGAAAGAGAGAGAGAGAGAGAGAGAGAGAGTCCCATGTTTTTACATATTTGTTTAGAAGCAAAATGTATCAGCATTGCTTCCATTTACTTCACTCTAATGTCTACTTTGTAAACTCATCTGATAGAAATCACAGTCCGGAAAATTGTCGGACAACTACTTGTTCAAAACTGAGTTCAGTACAGTGTGAAAAACTTCGTGAAGTTCACCGGCGAATTTTAAGTAATTGAAAAGTGCACAATTGAAATGTAAATAATGTATATGTCAAGTTCGTTCGCCATACGCAACAGTTTGACTTGTATGTAAATTCACGTACTTCATACGTCTGAACGTATTGGGTAAAAGGCGTAACTCGAAAAAAATAGGGAGTGAATAGAATCCGAACTTGGAAAAATCTTTACATTTCAGATATTTTTCAAATCATTTTAGTAACACAATTTAAAGGAGCAATCACTTGATTAAGTTTTTTTAAGTTGATCCATTCGTTCATTACATACAGTGTCAATTCATACTCTTCGATATAATCCATTCGTGAACGTGGGAAAAACTTTCAAGTCTACCAAATCCCAATTAATTTGTTCATTTTTTTTGGTGGAATTCCTTCTCGACACATGAATTTCTAATTAATTTGTCAGAACGTGACAAAATATCCAGATTTTTTTTCAAGTTCAATTTATAAATTCATTCACATGGTGCTACATTAGTTGATGCACATAGTTATTTGTCCAAAGCAGATTTTCTCATTATCCATATAGTGAAACAGCCCTAATAATACTCTTAAGGGCATGTCGTGCTTTGTTTCTATCCCCTCATGACTAAACAATATTTGCTTTGTCTGTGACACGAATAAACTTGTGTTTAAACATAGAACCGAGATAGTGTCTTGGAGATGCGTCTATATATACTGTACACAACAGTCTACTGTTACCTCCACGCGGTGTGACTTGGGGCCTATTGACTCGCGCTCACAAGTCCACGTTGTGCGAGAACCTGCATAACATTGTGTTGATCTATCTACAAGATTCCGTTTGAACTGTTCTAGTCGGAGGTGATACGAGAGTGTATTATTTCAATATTATTGATCATTGATGGACACAATCCTGAAACTAGATTTTGATACAATAAATGAGGATATAAATTCTATAGAGAAAACTAGAAATCATCTCAATTCAAGATTTTTTGTTGTCCTTTAAAGATCATGATTCATGACGTAGATATGATCGATTCTTCATAATTATAGAAACGTGAACAGAATTGACTTGTCTACGTCACAACTCGAACGAAGGGCCGGGTTCTCGAGGACCCGAGGAAATAATCTATAATTTCTGAAATTTAGATGAAGATTCTGAAATTAGTGAAATAAATATCAAAATTATTTTTTGAAATTCAGTTTCAGGGTTATGTGTGTCCTTTGAACCTATTACTTTTTTGACTCAATGGAATAGGAAGGGCACCTATCAATAGTTGTATCTACGGAAGAAAAAAATCGGTCGTGTATACCAACTGAAATGACCCCTGCAATTATAAATATCCTTTCTGCAATCTCAAGAATCTTAACGCCTTTTGAAAATTCTGCTACGTTTCTCATCGTAGACCTTATCCAGAAAAATCATAATCCCTCAAATATTCCACAGCTATGCATGTTTAACGGCGATATTTTTTATTCGTATGTTGGTAGACGACCTTCTTCTGACGTGTATGGAAGTATTCACTAACGCAACAAACAAATTCTCAACCTTTACAAACTAGTTGTATTTTGAGCGTCAATGATTTTTCAGGACGTGATATACGATTACAAATGCAACTACATATTTCAAAGCATTGCAAAGCTACAGCGAGTTTCTCGTTACTCATTTCAAGTAGTAGCCATTTCACTTCCGTGGATATTATCATTCGATCACAATGCTCAATGTCCTTATATCGCGACTCGAATTGTCACGGGTATAAAGGCTCATTCAAAATGCAACCTGACATTAAAGCGGGCTTTACATGACGCGGATTGTGCGCGGATTCTTGTCCGCGAAAGTTTGCGGATCGGCCATATTGGAATATTGGCCAATCAGGGAAAAGTGCGGACAGGCGGACGAGAGTTGGGCTGATCTCTACTTTTTCTGCGGATTCCGCGCGTATTACCGGATGTAGTTTCAATGAACTATAGTTTCAAACAATAATCCAGTAGCTGTCGTTGCATTCTGTTTCCGATTCATAAGCTAATGTCTCTTTCTTGTTCACTTGTTATGCATTGACATAAACATAAACAAAATCAAGAATGGAATACAATTCTGAGTTATTTATTGAAGAAGTACGAAAACGGGAAGTTTAGTATAAAGTACATTGAAATCCAACAACCGGTATCAAGCTGCATACTTTCATAGTTCCTCAAAATGACCACTGGGCGGCACTCCCTTCAGAATCCGCATAAAATACGGCCCGCGTCTGCTCGCGGAAGCGGAGCGTATTTTATCCGCGGAAAATACGCGTCATGTAAAGCCCGCTTTAACGCGTAATACCAACACGAAAGCGAATATATGTCATGATGTTTGTCTTAAGGGATCTCCCATAACAACCACCAACAACAACCATAACGCTAAGATGAACGCGAAGCTTCCATGTTGACCTCACCGTAACACAAGGTTCATATTGACTGATTCTTTTGTGTTACAATAGCCTCAGATAATCGAGCTATTCATCTGTGCACTAAAGCTTGGAGCTTGTAAGCTTTCATGTTCGTTTTCTTCTTAGCGTTATGGTTAAACCCCCTTCACACGATCAACTAAAATGGCAATGCATTTCGTCAATGTATTTTCCGTCGTGTATAGGATCCTAACATTTTTATTTTCTGCCGTAGCGGTGCCAGTAGCTTGAACCTTGAACTAGCGAATGCCAGTAGCGCAACCTAGCGCTCAAATCACTGAAATAAAGATCGACAGTTGCGATAAAAATACTAATCGATTAGTATTTATATAACATCTGTCTGAATTATTGGATTTTGGAAATAAATGTAAACATAACAAAAAATTAACCTGTCTTCTGTATCACTGCTAATCTTCTGTATCGAAAATGGACAGTCACCAAAATTCGATTCTCCCACTCAACGATATGGCGTCAACAGAAGCTAGACAGTCAACGGAATGTAAAGTTACACTTTACTGGTTGCTGATTGGTCGGCTACTAGCAATACTACCTCGGAAGTTGAACGTATTCCTACTCGAGGCAATGACAGCAATAGCAATTTGCATTGTAGTGTAAACACGAGATAGGAAAGGCATACTTGGTAGTGATACATTCAAAAAATGCATTGCTAGGGATAAGTTGATCTTGTTAAGGGGGTAATAGTGGTGGTTGTGAATAGACCAGGATCATCCCGCGAAACAAACATTTCCCTTGGTAATGTTAGCGTTATACGCGTCCATTGTATATTAACGTTCCATTGTGGATGGGACTCGATAGAGTCTAGACTGAAAGCACAATTCGAACACAAACGAGTACATTTCGAACGTGAAACAAAATCAGTATTTATAAAAAAAGTTCGTATATCCAAAATGAAATAGATGATGTTACAGTCGTATATACAGGACTCCATCGTGATATCCCGTGGGATATATTCGAAGCCACAGATTCGGAGGCTCTAGTTTCTGGATGAGATGTCAAGCGATCGTATTTTTTTTGTTCCATATCATATATTCTAATGTTCAATGGAAATTCATAGATTCCGGATATAAACATACATATATATATATATATATATATATATATATATATATATATATATATATATATATATATATATATATATATATTACCCTGGGGTAAAAGATGAGGTAAAAATATAAAACGGAGGCATTGATTATTTATTGTTCCATTGGAGAAGTGAAGATAACTATACATTCTCTTTCATAGTGGGCCTAATTAGATTTTGAATCTCTATCAGAACAATCATCCCTTTCTATGCACTCTCCTTTCATCCTCACTCTCTCCATATGTATTTATATATGTGTAGCAATATATATATATATATATATATATATATATATATATATATATATATATATATATATATATATATATATATATATATATATATTATGTGTGTGTTTCGCGTGGAATGTGAGCTAAGTATATCCCCTGTGAAATACCCTGGATGTTATCACTATCACTCTATCTGGCATCCCCAAAGCACAGGCGACAAGGAATTTGTTTATAATCAATTTATCATATACTTCGGAGAACGGCATTTCCATAATGGAATATATTGAGATGACAGGGGCTGATGTGGTCTTATCAAGGTGACAATGAGAATGCGCGTGCTTGTGTGTGGGTGTGTGTGTGTGTGAGAGAGAGAGAGAGAGATAGAGAAAGTGGAAGTAAGACATCATCAGTAAGTTTCAGAAATCAATAATATTTTTCCTGAAAATATCCCGTATTCAAACAAGTGATGGATGTAGGCCTACATCAATCATGTAGAAATATTATTGTCTCACTTTTACTTTACTCTCTGCCTCTCTCTTCTCTCTCTCCCAATAAATTATCCACATAATAAACTTATTGCTCCATTCGTTTTTCGGTTTTTCTTATTTCGCCCATTCTGCATCAATATTGTGTTGATTCAAATTTGTTCAACACAATATGTTTTATGCTAATTTGGCGGCCCTATAGTGAGTTTTAGAAAACTTCACATCAATTATAAATTTGATCAATTAGTCCCAGTGAGTGAAGTTTGTAAGAGAATAGTTCGAATTTAACGGAAACTAGTTTTCGTTAAATTTCCAAGTTGTTCTTCATGCTCTCAATCTCTCAATTTGATATGCTTTCCGTACCTGCCCAACAATTATATTAGACTCAACTTCATAGAGGCCTACAGTTTCCAAGTTTTCAAAATTATTCCCAATTTTATGATTCCACCCAATTATCAATTTCACAGTTCACATTCTGTCACATTTAGTTCGAGGAGTCAAGCTAGACGCAAAAGTATTATTTGCATCATGACACTATATCATCTCAATTCGGTGACTCATGTTTATAACACGTGCAATCCTGACTGTCTAATTGGTGTTATGTCTAGCATGAAAAAATCATCGATTGTGCTTCATTTATTGAAATATATGTTTACTGATGAAACTCTCGTAATTGAAGTTTGTAAGTACCGGTAATACAATTGAAAACGAATTCAATATCTTGATTATTTCTGTGACATATGAATCAATTGTTATATACCTTTTTCAAAATTATCTATAGATTGGATATCCCGTTCACTGTTTTTTTTTTGGTTTCCCTCATTCTGTCCAATCCAAATCAAGAGTTTTCTTGATTTTTGTTAAGATTTTTGATAAGAGTTTGGTTGATATATAATATAATTATATATGTAGCTTCCCTCGGTAGCTCAGTCAATTGAGGCACGCTTCAGTAGTCACCGCTGGGCGTGGGTTCGAATCCCGCATTAGGCATGGTCGTTTGTGAGGATCCTTTCACTTATCATCACTTCATAGTTCCATTATCACTCGCTCATTCGTACTCCCGTATAACCTAGCTGTTGGTGGGGTTGTTGATCAAACAATAATTATTATAACTTTTTGTATCAACAATTCGTCGAGAAAACTATAATTATAAACCGACGAAATTTTGCCGATTCAGAAATGAACCAGATGTCTGATGAAACCCTTTTACTGAGACGTATATATATTTTTCCACATATGGCAATAAAAATGACCGAGCAGAGCAAAAATGACTTTTTATATTTTATATTTGATTATAACAAAGAATATACAGTTGTCTTAATGATGTTTGTTTTTGACACGCGCCTTCCTCGTGATAATCGCTCTCTTCCTCAGACTGGAGGACAACTTTAGCCTGATTATAACTGGATGAAGTAAGCGCTTGTGTTAGCAGACACAACACCATCGAGTGCCATGGCCATTCAAAGATTCACGCATGCACGAAACCTGAACCCACTGCCTTCTTTCAAAGCAAAACCGAGTACTCCAATCGTCCTCACAATAACGATTTTTGCACGGCATTGGTTTCTGCGCTTTTTCAGAACTTGTTTGAATTAGCTGGTTTCACATATATTACAATTATACTATAAGAGCCGGTTGTACCAAGTGATGATTAGTGAATTGAGCAAAAATTATAAAATTAACTTGTTATTACCCTCGGATACTATCGCTATTATTGTACAGTAAGTAATGATTACCTAATTAATATTTGATCATCACTTGGTACAACGATCAGTTGGTACAATGGTACAATTGCAATTGTATCCCATTTTGAAACAGATTCCAGGTTTGCGTTCTAAATCCATATAATTTAATATGTATTTCATTTTATTATTTGAAATAATTTATTCTAAAAATTATGAGAGATACTTCTGGTTTGCCCTAGGTTAGTAATTCATTGTTCATCGAATTCATCCTCTTTGAATATATATATATCGATACAGCTTCCAAGTGCTTTGAAGATATTTATTCGTTCATTTTATTTCAGTGGAATTTCAAATATAGGCCTATAATTCTCCAGAATATAAATTAAGGATATGAATATGGAATGATGGAACTTTAAAATGATGAATTATGGATATGGAATTGTATGAATGTAATATAAGTTAACAACATGGAAGTTAGATGAATATATCTGTATATATTCGAATACACATGACCCTCGCTTGTCTCATGTCTATACTTGCTTCAATTATAGTTTAATTGCTAATTACATTTGTCGTCTATCTGCAGGCGACAATAATCCTGGATAAGTGAGTGAAGTTTATTAATTGTTCGGAAATAGATCAATCCTTGTTTGGATTACAAGCAATTTGATAGCGTGTCAAGAGGATATGCATAATATTATAGCGAGGTTTATGCTGCATTTTCTAGTGGATGTGCATTATCTAGTCCCGAGTCTAGACGCAAATGAACGATTTGAAAGCGTATAATAGCGAGTCGATTTGGTGAAATATCAGTTTTTTGTGATTACTTCTGAAAGATATCATATGAGATGAAAAAATATTAATATATGAAATTTACAGATATTTTAACAATTTTCATATGGTATTCACTCTGAATCGCGTAATTTCCATGGGTATAGTCATATATAGCTGAAACAAACATTTTCAGCTTTCCATCTTCGGAAATGTTAGAATTCAGGATTTATATCTTGTCTCACATCATTTCGAAGGTATCAAAGAGGTTATATGTTCCTCTCAAATTTAGATGCGGATATCTTCATTTCTGTTATTTTTCGGCTAAATATACTACCATACTCTCGTCAACACGTTAATACTTCTTCCAATCTCAATATACAGAACAAACGGCAAATATAATGATTATCAAATACTATATTAAGACACTCGAATGTTTGATATCCGTTTGTCTTGGACAGTATGTTGAGTCACGTTTTGGAAATCCAAGTCCAGACGGGCGCAGGTTCGAGCCCCGTTGGAGGCATGTCTCCAGTCACGTATCATGATACTTCACCTTTATATTCTGCATTCTTCATCTTTATATTCATCCTGCATTCATTGCACTCACTTAATCCTTGATTTATGTAACAAGTTACCTGATTACTGGTGGATTCGTTGGGCCGTTGAACAACTGTGAGCATAGACTAAAGAGAGTATATATCTTTAGTCTATGCTGTGAGTGATGGAATAAAAATACGTGTATATTTAGATATACTTGCCTTGGTTTCTTTGGTAGAGGTCCGTAAGCTTCTAGAGCGCAAACTCATGCATATGAATTGAACTTGGATGGACTTTTATTACAATCGCTATATCTCTTTAAACGATTTAAACGAGCTGAAACATTGATTAAACAATTATTTCAATCATATGGATGCATGACCCTCATGATTGTTTTGTATGATAATTGAAATGTGAATTAGTTCCCAAGTGTTTTATTCTCGGACGGAAACATCGATTTTGTAGTTGGTCACAATTGTATAATGCATATAGTAATCAAATGATAACGATTCGTTTGTTCCATACTTTTTATTCTTTTCAAATCAATATGTATAATGAATTGAAAAATTGAAATATATCATTACAAAACATTTTGCTCAAGTGAGTAAATGAATCCTTTCATATATTTTCTTCAATCATGTTTTTCAATAAGAAATAAATTTGTTGGAAATCTGGAATAAATTTACTTACTGCATTTTCACTCGAGTTTGATCTATTCATTTCAATTCGTCTGTTTGTCCATTCTCATTGTGAAATAATATCATTCAAAGATATGTACATATGAATTAAAACATATAAAACTATATTCGGAGAAGGTTTGAATTAGTACAAAAAAAAACCAGTTGTGTATGATGATTTTTGGTAGGATTTGATTTTTGGTAGGGTCTTTCAGCCTCAGCGTGTGGCGTTAATTGGTTCACATATCTCATCATCTATACTTTTCTGATAATTTCAATAAAGCTAGAACTACTGAGAGAATCGACTCATTCATGAAATTTCATCAAAGTTTCAATACAAATTCTCAATTCATTCACGCTCTCTATTTTGCTGTCATCTATGAATTGAGAGAGGTTTTATATATTTGTGCCGCAAGCCTTATATAAGTCACGTGGTGTTGAGTGTTCGAACCTGCTGGTGGAAAATGTGAAAACTGTAGTTCAGTTTCCCTGAGATTGTTACACACCGTAACGCGGAAAGAAGGAAATTCATGCGGATAGAACGTTCCGGGACGCCCGAATGAGCGTCGCGACGTCAGAATGATGAGAAACGGAAACATATATAGTACATGAGGATGGTATCCTGCGGAGCACGCGGCGTCGTCGGGCGTCGGCACGTGATCTACGCGTAAAGACGTGCTCAATTGCAGCCAATTTTTGCTCGGAGAGCTGGAATAAGTTAATCCTGTAATAAAGCACGTAATAACCATGTTCATTTAGTTTTAATTAATTTATTTTTAGTTTGAATTTATACGTGTTGTAATTTTACAAGATAGTTCTGTGGAAGTTGAGATTAAAATGTGGTATTTTACAAGGGGATGGATGATAGTGACATAGATTAAAATATAACAAAGTGGAAACTATTCATGCTAGAAATAGTTCTTCGGTTTTTAAGTAACCTAAAATCAGCGACGAGCAAACTAGAGATAATACCTTTCTCTGAATTGATTCAAGTGATTCATATGTGAAAATCCCCTGCGGAGACGAATTTGTTTTCATTGTATTTTCCCCAAAAATTGTACGAATATTTGTTCTCATTATTTCATCCAATAAAACTGTTCCTAAACAAAGAAGAACTACCTTCCAAGTTTTTGACTTCATTTTTCTCTGTTAAGTATGAAGGAAAACTATATCTTAATGAAGAATCATGAAGTGTTTATAGGCTCTACAATATTCATTATCAAACTACCTCTAAACTTACTCTGATATAATTACTCTACTCATGCATAGAAAATCGCATAACTTCATGATTTTGCGCCGTTGTTATAAATAGAGTAAATTTATGGTCGTTCCATGAGAATGTCGTATGTAGCTCCAAACAACGTTATTTGTCTCCTAACATGGATCGATAACTCCATAATCATGGCGGTAATCTTCTGGGGTCACATGCACTTCAGCTTATGTAGTTTGCATAACATAATAACCACATACATCTGAATTGAGGCTTACATCGATATAGATCCGGTGTCGTCTACAACATGGATTTCGAAGTTTCAAGCCGTAAGGGATGGAAGCTGATGATTGCGGTTTGACAGTATATTACTGTGTAATAGTAAGTTCTTGTCTTCCAGTAACAATTCATGAACCCTCCTCTTAGCTGCCGTCATACACTACGAGCTCACAAGTGTGAGAAAAAATATACTAGTTTTCAGTTTCAGATTTTGATATCATCGAATGAGCGAGCGTTGACTCCATTAATGTCAGAATATTCTCGAAAAAATAGGTATTTGTTTTCGCGCTCTACAGGTCGAACTGAAAAAAAAAATGTCAATGAAACTTGGCATACACATGTGTGATAATCAAACTCGATACTGTATAGTGTTGACTGTTGAGGCGCGATCGCTCGAGCCATCTCAGAGAGAAATGAGAAATAAGTTTTGAAAACACTGCAAAGGACAATTTAACCAAATTAGGAGAAAATATAGAAGAACTATTCATTCCGAATAAATTCAGATTCATACTGAATTCAAGAAATGAATGATACAGATTATTCCAAAGTTTGACGTGAAATCATATGAGTCATTTGGAAGATGAAATCGAAGTATACCATTTTCTCAACCTCAATTCAAGAGATTGTGGAGAAAGCTATCAAACAATGATCAACACATATGCTGCGTTTTCCTGCTCTTAACTATATCTGAGAATTGTGTTCATTCCACATAATCATATTTGGGCTTCATCAAATTGAATGCTCACGCAGCAAACAACATATGATAATGGTGGAGGTGCCGTGAATGAGAAATAAGGGGATGGCTCATCGCTTGTGCTACTCAATTGTCGATTCTTGTATGTCCCCATTCATTCCACAGATTCAATACAACAATACTATACACAACGTTAGTTAAAGTTAGAGGAGTTGAGGTAGGGGGTTAGGTTTAACTCACGCACGTAACACAATAATGATAAAGACACATTCCTTGAAATTCGCGATTAATAATGTTTCATAATCAGATTATTCAAAGCCATCATTTCGATCTGGAAGTGAATCTGTTATAATATGTATAATTTTTGTGTTCAGATTCAGTGAAAATTTGAACATTTTTGGCATTCATGTGCTATGTTCGATATTCATACTCATATGAAAAATCGAAAGCTGTACAACAAGTTTTGGTGGAGGTGTCAGGTTTTTATTATTTTCAAACCTACCATTTGGTTTGCCAGATTCGACTTATCCACACGTATACATGAGAATACATGTTCTCACGAATACTGCACGGGAATGCCATTATAAAAACGCTATATTAGGGCGTGTTTGTGGGTGATATCGAAGTCGATTAGTTTTTTTATGAGAATATCTATTAGACGTACTGCCCATTGTGTTGACAGAATGGATTAGAAATTACTGTCTTAGACATGTGACAGCGTGTAGTTCATCCAGTGTTTTTCACTCATTACTTCTACTGTTTTGATTTCCATAAACGTTTTTCATTGCTTTTCCTAGTTGTAAAATAATTGGGTCCCATTCAATTGGAATAGTAGCTCAGAGAAGTTCTCAGAAACTGTAATAACTTATATATCACATGATGAAGTTAAACTTCATACTACTCAAGTAGTAGGAATTAATTAATAATCACGACATTTGTACCAAACACCAGAATCTGTAAGTCACCAACAACAATGCCTCACAACAATCCATGACAACAATGCCTTATGTATTTCACCGCCCACTTGACTAGTTTACAGTGTTGTCAACATGTTACATATTATATTACAAGGATTTATATTCTTCCATTCAGTACTTTTTACAATCTTCTCTTGCATGCATTCGATTTCCATGAGTTCCATGAGAATCATGATACGGAATCCTCATTTCACATAATTCTCTGTGTTTTATTGAATGTAATATCTATAGATTTAATGTTGATTTTATTGCAAAACACTTAAAGAGAAGAATTTAGCTATCACATTGTTATTGATATAAGATCGGAAAAGTTTTACAACGTGTTTTATTGAATTTACATATTCCATCGGTTTCATCACATTTGAACATTAAAATTTCATTACTTCTCGCACATAAAACATTGAATTACTTTCGAAATTACTACGGTTTTCATTCAATTTCCTGACTAAAAGATTATAGATAATGAAATTGGATTTTAGTTCGTTGACTTTCGCACACATTTTCAGGGAAAGCTAAGAAAAGCTTGAAAAGCTCATTGGCTTTCATTCATATGCATAGATATCTGAAATGAAACGAGAAAATAATATGATTCAGTTCTGACAATAGTAAAACGAGTCTACATATACGTATAATGGAATGATTCATTGTTGAATACAGGTACTGTCCTTGTGATTGGATGAACGATCAGAAATTTCTTTCCTGAACGAAATCGAGTTAATATGTTTGCTCTCTGGTCAAAAAGGCATTGATTGAATGATAACGTTGACCATATTATCATTCTCTAGATATTTTCCATTTAAAATGGAATGATACAATCAGAGAATTTGATGAAACGTAGCAAGAATCATATTGGATATTTATCGATGAGAGAAACATCCATCATTACCACTCTTCATTCAATCGTCACAATGGCATATATATGGTATTTTTGTCATGAAGTTGTTCAGTGTATACTCCATACTAGAGGTATTGTTTCGCTCTATTATAAAAACAAGTATCACTGGACACTAGCTGCATTGCACAGGTCAAAATGGCGGCTATTTGCGTTGTTCATTTCCATCATTATGCCGTGTGACCGCTATGGTTGCCGTCATGACAACTCCATTGTCTTGTACAGGTACATGAACAGAATCTAGTTGTACCTACGCTACGATTCAGAAAAAGGGTCAGGTCCTGGAGGACACAATTTCTGAAATGAAGACCATGATTTCTAGTTTCCTCTGAAAGTGAGAAGATGAATATCTTCATTATTCGTTAAAATCAAGTTTCAGGGTTGTGATGTCCTGAATGATTTCGAAGTGATTTATAAAGTTAATCATCAAAGTTAATTGAAAGTTAATTATGAGGCTAGAACATCGGATAATATATAATTGATTCATTGATCGATTCAATGAATTCATTGATAAACTGGTGAACGATTGCACTCAAAACTACTCTGTACATCTCAAGATAACCAGAAACAGCCAGGAGCGAATACCGTGACGTAGACAATTTGTCCCGAAAGGAATAACCTCCCACAGGAGCCGATTTGATCCCTGGAATAAACTTCGGTCGAAGTTTCCTAACCCTGGATAACGGTATACCTCTGCTAGCTCGTACATGTTGTGGTCTCGCGCGTACTTGTGTACGTCTGTATTGTGATGGAAATACGCAGCACGAATTGTGGCCCCTTGTTTGCACAGTCACAAGTCGCTTCGTTGTTGATTTACATGTTGGACGAACTAGTTACCGACTGCGTTGTTTATCACTTGCTGTATTTCAGAGTTCTACATTTTCCATTCGGAAATGTATGACGTGTGGCGAGTTGACACTGACACTACTCAGTCTAGTCTTTTTTTGTTCACCACATCCATGAATATCACAAGAAAAACCGAAAAAAAATCAATTCAGTGAATAAATATGAATATATATATATATATATATATATATATATATATTTGATATACTTGGATGTGTTATAATTGAACTTCTTGGATACGAACTTTCCACTATAATTCACTCTGAATTAGAGTGTCTTCACTTGGAGGATAGTTATGGCTCAGAAGTAATACCTCAGTAGTTCAGTTGGGAGAGCTTCTGCCCTGTTTAATCAGAAGGTGTCCCGGTTGAGTCCCGGTTGAGGCGTATCTTTTATGACATGAATTCAACATCCCATATACATACATATATATATATATATATGTATATATATATATATATATATATATATATATATATATATATATATATATATATATATATATATATATATATATATATATATATATATATGTGAGTTATATGTATTATGATCGAGTATGGAATTGATATCATAATATAGAGTATAGAGTATTATGATCGAGTATGGAATTGATATCATAATATAGAGTATAGACTATAATATTGATCATAATATGAAGACATTCGAATATAAATTATACAGTTATGGCTAATTATAAACAATATTTTCGTGTTTACAATACAATGTGCAGTCTACTTTAACGTTGTTGAAGCTGCGGTGAAGTTTATTATCGACCGATCTACGTCTCCATTATATTCCAACACTCAACTCTTAATTGGTTTCTAATGGAAGCGAATTGTCACTTATCTCAATAGATCCTATGAAAATTAAAATCAGAATATTTCTCCGTGATAAAAGTGGAATAATTATAAATTCATCTATCACCAGTAAGATCGATATCTCTTCAATACTTGTATTCGCGTTTCATATTAAAAAAAGTTCTTTCATCACTGCATCAATTATTTTGGTCATATTTCTTAAACCATTTTTAATTAAGTTTGATGCCAGTGAAATTGTTTGACAATAAAACGTCGTAGAATGATTATAAAGTTTACTTTAATTTGTGTATCTTGGAAGTTCTTGACGCGAAGTTTTCTTTGTTTAGTATCTGCCTGAAAGGAAAATCGACGCAATGACGATCTGGATATAAGATCCAGTTGCTTAGAATGATCAAAGTGTAATATTCACTCACAATTCTGAAATTATTTCATTAAACGAACACATATTGGACAATTTGAAAACTGTGAGCTTTTCAAATTGTTTCATAAATTGGGCATAATATATTGGATTTTTTTTTTATATGAACCTGCTTGATTTCATTCATTCATATTGGGTTCAGTTACCGATTACTACGAACTATCGGCAAATATGCTGGTACTTGATGCGTGTGATATTTATGACGAGGGCTTCAGAAATTCAAAATTTGTATCGAAAATAAAAATGGAAAATTCAACGGCATCATGATAATGAATATTCACTTTCTTCCTTGCAGATGTTGCTGTGGCTTGTCGTTCACGTTCCACTGCGGTACGGGAGTGGACGTCGCCAACGAGGACCCCGTCGACCAATGGAGTCCCTCCAAGCACACGCTAGCGTCGCCTACCGACGCCTATGGCACCATCGAGTTCCAAGGAGGCCCCCACCCCAACAAAGCGCAGGTACGGATTGAGTATACTTCCGTTTTATCGGGGTTCTCATTATTTTCTGGCAAACTTCTAGTTTCGCTTCTAGTTTCGCTTCTATATTTGAAGGATTTCACATCCCTGAAATTGGATTTCAATCGATAATGACGATATATATTTCACTTATTTTAGAGAAAACTAGAGAACACATCTCAATTTCGGAATTTGAATCAATTTCTTCAACTCCAGAGACCATGGGATTCTGTATGGAGACATGAACATCATCGAGTAATGTCTACGTCATGCCTCGGAAAATGGGCAGGGTCCCAGAGGACAAATGGAATAGTAATGATTCCTGAAATTGAGATGATGATTCCTAGTTTTCTCATGAATTGAGAACATGAGTATCTTGTTCTCACTGAAACTCAAATTCAGGGGTGTGATTTCTCATTTTTTACATTTATAATAAAGATTATTTCAACTGACAAAGGCCTACATGTGAAATTTGACATTTCAACTTTAATTAATGCTATGAGATTTATCCCAAACGTTCACAATAAGTGACATACGAAAGTTATTCACGTGATGAAATTAAACATTATAATCATGATGAATGAGATGTATGTAGCTCCTCACAAGATGGCGGTGTACTACTACTGACCCTTATAACTTATTGGAGGAACAAGTGTGGCCTTTGGACTGAAAGTTTGTAGACCCTTGATCTTATGCACCACGTACCCTAGTATACAGTTATTTCCAGCTATTCCATATCTTTATATATTTCAGTATTTCCTATTCTGTTCGTTCCAGTACGTTCGCTTGGCTTACGACACGCGCCCCGAGCATATCGTTACCCTGTTCACGCGCGAATGGAACCTGGAGTTGCCGAAATTGCTCATCACAGTGCAAGGTGGGAAAGCCAACTTCGAGCTGCAGACGAAACTGAAGAAAGTACTCCGTAAGGGGTTACTGAAGGCGGCGAAAACGACTGGCGCGTGGATATTTACTGGTGGCACGAATACGGGTACGTGATGAATTATTTTCTAGGGAGCAAGTAGAAATGTAGATGAAGATAGAGAAGAGAGTTGGAAAATCTCTGAAGCTATATTATAGATATGAATGACGATAGAATTTTATCACAAAAATCCAATGTTTTTTAATTGAAATTAGGAAAACGCTATAGGCGCTCGCTTCTATCTATTCACGCAGATGAATTTGATTGCATCCACGTACGAAAAATTCAAGATTTTGAGAACTTGAAATCGCTCGATTGAAGAGTAAAGGCGTTTCAACTATTGCTGTATTGTATGATTGATTCTTGACACATTCAGTCAAGCAAAAATCAAGCAAAGTTTTCATTATGGGATAAATTCATCAATTTTATTACTCGATACATTGAAAAATTCACAATGTTCGAAAATATATGTATATGCCTACTTACATTTCAAGTATATATAAATGATAATTATTGTTTGCTTAACGACCCTACCAACAGCTAGGTTATCCGGGAGTATGAATGAGCAGGTGATTATGAACTATGAAGTGATTATATAAGTTAAAGGACGTTCACAAAAACCCATGCCTTATGTGAGATTCGAACCCACGGCCAGCGGTGACTTCAGTGACTTGAGCGTGCCTCAGCTGACTGAGCTAACGACGGCGGCTATAAATAGATAAATGTATCGATACAAACTTTCGAGTCTGTATCTGTCAATTCTTCTGAAATATGGAGTACGATCACAGAATAAAAACTAAACGCACACAAAAGAAAATTCAATCCAAGTTAAATGGAGTCCATCCAATACCCGTATGTAGGGCAATGTTTAATTGTCCAATCAAAGATGTATTGAGCTTACACGGTGGTTTCACTCCACTATCAATCTATCTCTTTTTCATCAGTACTGCCCCTAAGTATGCCTATCGCTGCTCTACTTGTAGTGCTCAATATGAAACTGTGTTGCTTGAAACTATGATAAAACTAGATTGCAATTCAAGACTGACTTCGTTTCACAAAATTACGTTTACGTCAGCTACGCTTCGACAATGTCACCGAAAATACTAATGTTCGAGGTTGCAGAAGGTTCAATAATATGGTACAATACAGTTTTATCATAGTATGATAACTATGATAAAACTATGATAAAACTATATTGTACCATATTAAACCTTCTGCAACCTTGAATATCAGTATTTTAGGTGACATTGCTAAAGCGTAACTGACGTAAACGTAATTTTGTGAAACAAAGTCAGTCTCTTGTATTACTACTAGCTTACTCGAAATCGATATTTCGGAGATTTGGACGGTAAATCGGTCCATATTTCTAACATTGGTGGGATAGGGAATTGTAGCTACCACAACAGACAGACAAACCCTCAATACATCCTGGTTCAATCTTCACATCTCGATTCAACTTCTTCACACGCTATTAATTGTGGTTTCGTGGACCGCAAAGTGAACAAGGTCTTGGACGGAACTAATTCCTGTCGATTGAAATGGGCACATTCTGTGGTTTCCATGTGTGACCGCACAGGTCAAATGGCTTCACTGATCGACGGGAAACTTTTCAAGAGTCCATGGGAGTTGATTTAGCGGCATATCAGTTTATTGGCTATAGCTTTCTAATGGTATGAGATATCGAACTTCTATTAGAGAAGAATCACAGATATCTTTATACCTTCAAGATGGTATGAGTAATAACTGTGCATCTCATATCGCATGATTGTCACGCGCATACGGTTAAACGATGTTGTTTTTGTCAATTAGGCGATATGAGATCAATATTTATCACCCACATCGTCTTGAACGTATTGAAAATATCAATTATCAGAATTTTCTTATCATAATTTCGATATCTCAAACCGATCAAAAGTATGAAAAACTGATATTCCGTTAAATTGACTCCCATGGATAAAAAGAATCATTTTATTCATGATGTCTGTTCATCTTGACGATGAATGGCCATTGAGGTCCAGCCATTTGGATTGAAATCTTCGAGCTTTTCGTTTTTCTGTTTTTCTCAGGAAAATTCGAAATGATTACAATTCGAAATGATCACAATTCGAAATGGTTCAAGCAATCAATTCACAATTTTTTCTCATGATTTCACTCGTCCAGTCGTGTTCTTCCTAGAACATCAATTTTCCTATGCGAGCTACAGTTGCAATGCAATATTGAATTTCTATATATCTCTCTTTCGTGAGTAATATTTCAATTTTATTCATCAATATACATTTATCTTTCATATTCCAGATGTAAACTTGCAGCCGAATAGACAAGTATTGCTCCCATTATTGAAACAACGCTCAAAAATGAGAATAAACATCATGAAAAACATCCCCCCTGTGTGTATATGTTTTGCGTAGGATATTTAAAATGAATCGTGTTTAAATATCATTCCTATTTCTCTGAGATATCTTCAAAATAAAGAGCCCCGACTTCAATTACGCCATTGGGACATCTGAATAGTGTGTCTTCTAAATACTGCTCGTTAAGCATGACATATTATCCATCACACAAGCGACATGGAAGCCACTCGCAGTGGACGTTAGCCATTGGCGTGTTGACTGCACATTGAGTTTAATTGCCTGTTCAATTATTGAGTCTTTTCATTGGACAGGTATAAATGGGTGAAGTGTACTTAACCTTATAGTATGAATGAATTGATGAGAGGAGACGTCCAAGAGCTATGGGAATTACTATCATTTCAATATTACGGTGTCGTGAAGTATAATATATTGATAATTGAAGAGATTTAGAGAGCTTTTCCTGAAATACTTTTTGGTGTAAAGAAAGCTGATACGATTCAGGAGTGTTTAAATATTAATTGAGGATATATTCATCCATCAAAAAATAGGAAAAACTACCTGTGATAAATAACCTTATTTGGAATTAACCAATTCAGAACCATTGGAGTGAATTGTTACTAAACTGATGTGAGAGAAAATCAAAATATTCCGTCCCGTTTTCTCGGTGTACCGGAAAAATAGTTACAAACGCTATAATCGGGGTGAAAGTGAAAGTCAGTTTTATTCCAACATTGCTTGACATGTCTTGGTGGTATATTGTTCCTCAATGATTATATTCACACGATCACTCAAATTTCCATGGTTATATATTATATAATATTTATATTTCACTGAAAAAAAAATTCTCTCATATTAAAACTTCTACTCCTGCTATTACTATCAGGCCTACTACTAAAATGTAACAAGTATGAATGGGATCCTTTATTTGGTACATATAAGTGAAGTGTATTAGGAATTGCCATGACAATGCGTCGTTAAAAGTAGACGAGCCAGCCCGTATCGTTAAACAAAAACGATTTGTTGTTTCTTGAATTGGTCTTCTTCTCATTGTTCTTTATCACGCTATCCAATTATTCTCTCTGTACGTGTGTGGGGGTTGAGGGGGAGAGGGGAAGGGGTATGTTTATGTGTTCGTGAAGGAGGGGAGGGGAGGGAAGGTGTATGTGTGATACAAAGTGTGTGGAGACAAACAGTATCTAATAACAATTCTTTTTTATTTCTCTTGCAACTAAACGGTACATTACGGACTGTTGTCTAGTCGCAGACGTGAAAAACAATTGTCAACTACATCTTTCACAAAAATTAAGAGTTTTGAATGCTAATCAGCTTACACTTGCTACAATCTTGCAGCAGCTTTGGACAAATTTGAAGGTTTCCAAATATCTAAATTTCATTCTCATCGTGAATCTCTTGCTGAAAAATAACTGATCACCCAAATACCACAGCCATATAAATATTATATCTTAGCATATATTCTGCCATCATAATCTGTTAACTTTCTGTCAAGTAACAAATGACAAACAATCGTTACCATAGCAACAAAGGGTGAACTAACAAACATTCTGATTGGTCAAATCCAACTGGTGGACATTGTTGTCTGTCTCCCACAACAATGGGTGACGTCACTCGACAGAAGCCTATTATGTTTGTATGTGCTATGTTTGTAGTAGAGGACGAAGTCTTTTGTGGGTACGAGTGTATCATAAACAATCCTATTCTATTAGAACCACTGATTGAATTGATTGCTGATGATTGAATTAAACGACGAACAATACTAACCGTTATTGTATATATTCATTGTGATAATTTCATTGTAATCAAGATTCCGATGTGATTATAAAATATCATGATTCTTGATCGAGTTCGAGCTGATGGGGCCAAAATCAATACGGACTCAGTTTAGATCAATAGTAAACAATTCCATTTCCATGTTGTTCGGTAAAGCTGTTAAACCAGTAGGCGAATAAGAAGAAAAAACGTAACAAATATTATTTTCCGGTTCGTTCAAGTTGAGGACTTCAATTCTTTCTCTCAAATTCCCCGAATCAGATGTCAATTGCACAGACAAATCTATTTATACAAATACTATTTCCTAATAATTATAATTGATCAATTACTTCGTATTGACGGAGTGAGAATTCTATATGTGCCATAAATTTCAAATCATCAGAAGTCCATCAAAGCTCGATATTTAGAGATACTTTTTCTCTACCCAAAGATAATAGAGAATTAGTGAGCACTTCGTATACCTCTCGAGGATATAACTCCAGAACAAATCTCGTATTGTAGAGATACACTAGAACTATATCCCAAAAAGAAAAGGATGAATGAGAGAATTTAATGGTCTCTAAAACCTTTTATTATGTCATGATTGTGGATGTACTTACGTAACGCACAAAGAGGAACTGGAATAAAAAGTATTATGTGAACCTGGATGGAGGTAAAAAACGCTCCAATTCAGTTCCTCATGTGCTCCAGATACTGAGTGGAGTGATGTTCTGTGTATGGATGAATTGGTGACGTATATCGTGATCATCCTGTACAGATTATTTTCAATTGAACAATTCGTGAAACAACGATTCAAGATTTATTTCTGATATGGGGTTGCTTCTGTAATATAACATATTTCTATATCTCTCATTTCTATAATTTCTTCTATATTTTTCTATATGCGTTTATCGAGATTTCTTCATGAGATTTGATTGTTATACCACCCATGAGACCATGCAGCACCACTTTATATTTTCTGAGTGGCGAGATTTTTTAAAGACGGTTTTTAAATGGGACTTAAAGTAACCAATGAGAACGCCAAGAATTGAGATGTCATGACTACTGACACGTTATACTCTAATAAACAGATGACAATATGCTGGCATCGCTGCGTCATATGCTCTGAGTCCATGGTTCGACTTCCGACGCAGTCACTTCCATTTGAAACAAGATAATTATTTTATGTCTCCAGCGTAGTTTTATGGCGGAGTTTTTTCTTTATCATTTGACCACAGAAACAAAAATATCTACACAAATATTTCAGGTTTTAACTATTATTCTTAGTATTTGAAAACCGAATTGCAGAAATAGACTCTTCTCCAGTGTCTAGTTTGCATGTCGCGTTCTTTATGCGAAGATCATGTGACTGCGGAAATGTTTCCCAGGGATATGGACACCCAACACCCAGCACCTCATCATCGACAAGATCAGAATTCAATCAACGTCCATCATCCAGCCAGCTAGTAATTGTTTCGTATTGCTGCCAACAGGTGTCACCCGTCAAGTGGGGGATGCGCTGTTGCTGGAGCGCTCGCAGCGAAGTGGGCGTGTCGTCAGTATCGGGATCGCGCCGTGGGGCATCGTGGAGAACAACCACGAGCTGGTCGGACACAATCGGGATGTGCCCTATCACTCGATATCGTCGCCAAGGTAACCAATACGAACTTTCAATGACATCACTACTGGGTAACTAGGTTTTGAAGAATATATTGATTTCCCGAATTTCAGGGAAAACTAGAAATCTCAATTTCAGAGATGTTGATTTCAGAAATGATTCCAGAAATGAGCGTTAGCGAAGATTTCTATCTCACTCTTATAGAGCTTTGTCTGTGTGTTTTTTCTGGTCTTTTGGTTCGTTTGTTTGTGAGCACTGCACAGGTCGCAGGGTTTGACTATTCGACATGTCACATGAACCCTTTTTATGAGTCGTGACGTAGACATACTCGATTCTTTTTGTTTCTATACCGAATCGGTAATGCCGAAAAACACAGACCTCATAATTTCAATTTTTCTGAACCGAAATTATAAATAATCTCCAGGACCCGGCCCTTATTCTGAGTCGTGACGTAGACACCTACTCGATTCTATATATAATCGGTAATGCTAAAGTACACAGACCTTTATAGAGGTCCATAGAAGTGAGATGGACGTCTTCGCTATCACTCATCTTACTATATTGCATGTGTAGAAAGAATGAAAGCAATTCATCCGAAATAAAGCCATTTTGTATTGCGATGAGCAATGCATAGAAACGCGTGGTTTGTAATTATGCTACCAGGTGCGTGCAGTTCTCAATGGCTTGAGATTCTGAGGACTGTGAATTGAATAAGTAATGAAGCAAACCACCTGGTTGGGTTCCTACTTCTTGGTTAGTTGAAAGTAAGGTGAAAAAGTTTACAGATGAACGAAGACAGATAACTCAATCCTACCAAACTCTAGAAATGAACGAACGTTTTTTTTTTAAATTCATGTCGAACAAAAGGACATATTTTGTTGAAACTTGGCATACTTATGTGTTATATGCATCTGAATCGACACTGTTTAGTTTTCATGCGCAATCGGTGGCTCAACTTTTGAGAAAAATAATCCCGAAATGTTCCACAGAAAAAACATAAAAATAAACCAGAAGAGAAAATTCGGAAAAGTATTTTCTTCTAATGATTTGGAATGGGAATTCGAATATGATTATGATACACATTTTTTCAGATTCTGACATCAATCGAATCAGCTATTCCAATTAATGGAATTAATTATGTATTTTTTCACAATATCAAATAGGGTATTAATGAACGTATTGGAAAAGCAAAAATTATAATCAGTTTATTGTGAATCTATTGAAACGAGAGACAAATTAAACAGGAAGGCAGTCCCATAATTGTTTCAAACTGAGAGTAAATATAGGCCATGGCTTGCCATCTCAATTCAAATAAATATTTGCCTAATCGGTCATCCATTAGTGAAATTGTTGCGTTTTTCTAGTGGTAAGAAAGTAATGAGCATATTTAATTTGTATGCGCAAAGTTCATTCCAACTTCTGTTGGAATATATTCAATTCACTAATTCAGAGAGAAACACAATTCAAGTACTCGTACTCGATGATATGAAAAAAAAACTGAGAACCAAACATCATACACAAACAATGAACAATGTACATTCCGCTGTGACGTGAAAGATGTTCAATACAATCTTCATATCTCTGTAATAAAATTGAACTTACTAAAGATAAACACTTGCATAATACTAGAGCGTGCAAGAATATAAATATTTCAAGAACGTCAAAAAAAGAAGAAGACAATTCAATATTTATTAAGGGAATTAGAATTTATAATAGATTAGAAAATAAAGTGAAAGAGGCGAAAACGTCCAGTCAATTTAGACGAGAGTGTTGTAAGAGTATTAAAGACAAGAAGTTGATTCCTATAATAAGAGTCAATTATTGGGATGGTCCAAATGTATATTAATCAACTATAATCAAAATTTTTCATTGAGAATAGTAAATTGTATTTTATAATAATTTTATGTGAGTTATAATTCATCCTGTGTTGTAGCCTTTGAATCAACGATTTGACCATTATGTTAAATATTAATATTAATTAATTTTATTACTAGTTTCTATGAAATGTAACTATACAAAAATGTTCGAGTGTAATTGACCATGTAAATAGCAAGAAATGCTAATAAATATATTTACTACTACATAAAATCACACAACATAATACAACTATTGTTAAAAATGGTGATGAACAGATTTTTCATTCAATTTTCATGATATCAACATTGTGTACTCAAACCCCATATCAATAGTTGATTGGGTACGTTACTCAGGTCGAGCATGTTTACTTTGGTTGAAAAAACATGCTGAACATCATCATAATGCAGCTCGTTGACCCTGGTGACCCTAACAAAACAACCAATGGACGACATCCAAATTGTGAATACATTCATACATTCAGATTTTGATACATTTGGTATCATGGAAATTGAACTTTTTCACTATCTTCTAAAATTTATATTTGACAGTGGCGATTCAATAGATAGAAATTGGTGTATGATTTCGACTCGAGTATTTCCATTTTCAAATTCAGCAGAATAATTTATTAATATGTTTTTCTATTCACCTCATTACTTTTACCAATATTGAAAATTGACCACAGAAGCGAACATTGAATTCAGTAAAATATCTGATATCTGATGCACTGACACAAATTGGTTCGATTTAGAATTGAAATTAAAATTAAAATTAAAATCTACGCACATGCAACCAATAATTTTCACGTAGATTGTGCGTGGAGTGCAAATGCACATTTTCTTATAGTACTTGTAAGTAAAATGACAGAATATTTTTCCAGGATGCATGTACCTTGATCGAGCAATTCATTTGACTGAAACTGTATACTCTATTTCATAAAAAATCTTTTTTCAAACAAGCACATCTGTATCGATGCTAGGTATGATTTTCTAGTCGATGAATGTACAGTTGCAGTCACATAAAGTGATTGGATACGCTATACCAGAATGTATTCTGTATACAAATTACTGATTCTATACGCAGGACCATATCAAAACTTTTTGCTCCTCTAGACCCAAACATTATTAGCGCCACCCTCTGCCCCCCCCCCCCCCCGCCCCACCTATTTACTCCAAAAACAATTTAGACTACTATCAGATACTAAATTGTTGATACATTTATTTCGGGTTTCATTTTAATACCCTCTTCATTGATTCATGAGTTGACATGTCACAAAACGAATGTCAAATACTAATTATCGTTTTATATCAAATACATTTCTTTTTAAATGTAAACAATGTTATCAATGACATCACTTTCCAAATTCCAATTGGCTGATACAAACTTGCACTCCCACGCATTGTCTGTAAAAATTTCAGTGATCAAATATGCATTTATTTTGTTTAAATTGAAATTTCAATTTTCACTCACATCCGGATTGCTGACTTATCCATTTTACACGTTTTCAACAACATCGTATCGAATATGAGTTTTCATGATATATTCCCGTTGATACCTTTAATATGTTTAGTTTTTGAAAAATTTATGATTCTATAATAGGCATACAAAACTTTGCTCTATAGACCCAAACTTATTAACAGATCAACTTTGTCCACCCATCCACCAATATTATCCAAAAACAATAATACTATAAACTAAATTTCATAAATATTTTCGGGTTTCAAGAATGAATCTCTTATTCTCATATGACATGTCAAACGAATGTCAAATACTAATTATCTTTTAATAAATACTACCTACTGACATTTGATATGAATTTCTAATCAAGCGATAAAATTGATCCAATTGTTGTAAAATTCAGTGTCAAATTGCATTCAGTTGTTAAATTGAAATTAATCAATTTTTTTATACGACCACATGTAGTTAACTGTTTAACTCATCAATTCAAACTAATCTCAGTGTAACTTATCTCGTTATAAACACATTGTCTCGATATTTTGTTGACGAAACTTAACATTTACAATGTATACAGTGAATAAAAAATTATTATTATTATTATTATTATTATTATTAATGTTTTCGCGCAATGAAAGTTTGTGTATCAACCATTGAAGAGATCTTAAGTTTCATCGATGGTTAAAAGATTCGAAGGATTTGTGTTTCAATTTGCAATTCCAATGTTGATTGGTTATTTAATCCCAGTAGATAATTAACAGTTTCGATGAAGTTTGTTCTTAGGTTTCAGTATTTTGAATATTCATCTGAAATTCTAATCAAGATCAAGTTGTTATAAGAATTCACTGAAGCTGTTAAGTGAAAGTCTTCTCTACCTTATGCTATAATGAAGATCCGAACCAGTCAGTAGATACGAACCAGTATTGAAAATAATATCATCAAATAAATTAAATTGAAACATAATTAGTTTCTGATATTTGATTACGGTGCTGGAGACTTTTGGAGATAGTTTAAGGAATGTTTTTTTTCTATGAACCCGCTTGTCGCCAGATTTTTTTTTAAATAGAAAAAAAAATTAAATCCATCCTTTTTAAAACAGAAAACAAATCTCAATTGAAAGTTTACATCAAGTTGAAGTTCATTCTGAATAGCAAGTTGTTTATAATTTGTATACATTCATTCAATAGATTCCAAATTTTCTCGAGAAAAATAACATCAAAAGTTTCACATTCGCGAACATTAGTCTATCGAATGAACCATTCATTATAAAGACTGTATATATTCAGCAATGAATGAACTTCGATCGATGATGTTGAATATCACAACTGAATAAGATAATCATTCATGTGAGGAAGTGATAAATTACTAGGAAAATACCATATATGCGTTGTAAGACGAGCGGATAGTAATATAGTATTGGTAAAAATGGGTACAAACTGCTTCGAGTGGTACCAATTTAGTACATTTTATGTTTTTTCTTCAAAATGGCTGACCCGAACCAGCTGAAAATTTTTAGAAATGTGTAGCAAAATGTAATTCAACTTCACGCGAAATTTCATTTTTTTGGAAAATAATTTTTTTTTCGCCATGTTATTCTAATGGGAATTTTTGAAATTTCTTTAATTCATAAAAAAGAAAGTCAACCCCGATAATGCCACGAAACTATACAGATCTAAGTTAGATGAGGAACCATATTTAAAAAAGTTTGAGGTTGATAGCTGTAGCCCTTTGACCTGTGGAGAACCGACAAAAAAAAAAAAAAAAAACGAACACCAATTTTTTTAGTATGTCAAATTGAATCCTCGCTAAAGCTCGTCCAATGAAGATAGAATCTTAATTACAGTGATAATGTTCGATTAATTTCATAATAATTATTTCAAATTGGAGTACCCTCTCATTGACGCTATATAACTTTCTCATATGAGTCTCTGGGTTCTGCTATTTTGATTAATTGCAATAATTCTCTGCACATAATTATTGCATGTGTATATGGCAGGTTGACTTTGTTTTACTTGACAGAAATAAACTTGACACACAAAACACATCGCATTTCTACAGAGGTGTTCGTGTAGTCACTTGTCTTTGTTATCTTTAATGGAAATGTCATGAAGACTTTGCTGGAGAATAGCAGGTTATTTTATATTCATAAGAACTCAGATGAATGCAGGACAGATTTAAAAGAACCGTTCTGGTAGTTGACAAGAGAGATCTCCCGAAAAAGAGAGTGGGATCAATAACTTAACAGGAAATGTATATTCGAGAGCAAAGTTGAGGAATAATTCGATTATTCAGCTTCGATTGTGTTGGAATGAAAAACTACTTCAAATTGATTCAGATATTTCGTATATATTCTGTGTAAATTTCAAAGCGAACATCTATTTCATATTCAAAACCTAGAAGTCAGTTACCAAGGCAGATTTTGTTATATTCTTCATATGTATATTAATTTATTTTGACGACCCCACCAACAGCTAGGTTATACGAGGGTACAAATGAGAGGGTACAATAACCCATGCCTTATGAGCGACTCGAACCTACTCCCAACCTGAATTCAGTTTCTAACGCAGTGTGGTAGTAGACTGAGCCACGGGGGTGGCTATTTATATTCTCTCAGACAATGTAAATGCGACGAATATGCGTTCAGATGATGAATTATATTTGTTCTCAAATACGTCATCTGCTTGTCTTATTGTGTGAATTTCTTAAAGGACATCACAGCCCTGGCACTAGATTCTAGCGACTAATGATGATTTTTTTCTATGATTGTAGAGAGTATTGGATATCATCATCTCAATAACAGAAATTTAAATTGAATTTTTGGTCCTCTAGAAATCATGAGTCATGACGTAGCCATTACCGATTCTGTATAGAAACATGAACAGGATCGAGTATTGTATACGTCACGACTCAGAAAAAGGCATGTCCTGGAGTAGGCCTACGAATAATTCAATCATAATTACGAATCTGAGATGATGATTTCTAGTTTTGTCTGAAATTGGGTGAGTAAATATCGTCATTATTCTTCAAAATCTACTTCCAGGATTGTGATGTCCTTTAATAATTATTCATGAAGTTCATTATATTCGATTTATGTGTGATATGATATATTCTTTTCTTTTGTAGATCCAAGTTCGCAGTGCTCAACAACCGCCACGCTTATTTTTTATTAGTCGATAATGGAACCGGTGGAAAATATGGAGCAGAAATTATACTACGGAGAAAATTGGAAAAGTTCATATCAAACCAAAAACTTCACCCAGGTAAATGTAATTCAATCATTACTGTTATAACCTTATATGTATAAGTATATATTGATGATTGGAGTCAAAATTATGTTAATGGTATAATTTGTATGTGAATGAACTGCTCTGCATTCTAGAAATATATTGAATTCATCAATAAGTGAAAATGTATGTGCATCAACCAATATTAGTTGGAAAATGTTCTTCATCTTCAAGAAGAATTTGATTGAATATTGTATTTTCAAATAAGGCACGGTTGAATTTGTGTTATTCATTCATGATTATTGTTTGCTTGACGGCCAGCTAGTTTTCACGGTGGCACGGTTGAGCAGGTGATTATGGATGTATGAAAAGAGAAAAGATTTTCTCAAAAAAATCATGACTTATGCGGGACTCGAACCCACGTATATTTATGGTCATTATTTGAATATTAAAACATACTACATGTACTGTAAGTTTTTTATAAGAGAAAACATGAGATATACATTTGTGATATGAAATAATAATGCATTTTTAAATAGTACCGTGCATGTGACACAATAAAATATTACGATGAATGAAACTGACGATGAGAAAAATGTACTTCCACGAATAAGTGTGTTACAAACTTTCATAATATGATACCGGCACCTGCTAGGTATTAGAAAACATTGCTTCAAGTATCTACGTCATTCTTTGCACAAGTTTGTCACTTTCAACTTATTAGCAAAGTTTTCCTCGATCAGTCTTTCTGATAGCGCCAATTTTCAAGCACTGGGACGTCATAACGGTGAAATATGACGGTGAGTTCATGTCAAAAACGTCACAACTCAATTACGTCACACAGAGTTAAAGGCACTCTAAAAAATAATGAACCACAATTCTATTTTCGATCTGTTTGATAATAATGACCAATAAGAATAACGAAGTGTCTAACACACCTTTTTGTTTTGATATTTGATTCGTAATCTTTGTACTCCGACATTTTAACAACTTTTACATCTCTTAAATATCGAATTATGTCGTATCGATTCAGTATTATCAGACATTTTCGTTGTTAAAAATAATAGCTCGATGAAAAAACACGTATCTTTTTGTTAATAGCTTGACTTTATCCAGGACTACCAACTACGTAATTGGTAGTTTAGATTTTATCGACAACATTATTCATGGTGGACATATTCATGTGATGGTATATTTATCACATAATCAGGAGTGAAGCGGGAAACATGATATATACAGCAGATGAAAAGAGCACTTATAAGATTCGCAATTACACGTCCCCATAATTATCAACTATTGCATTTCGCTATTGCATTCACCCGTTCCTTTGTTCACTTGTGAACATTAAGAAAGATGTATAAAGACTCAATTATTGCACTGTTGGTTCATATTCATGATATCCTAAGTCATGTGACCCTGGATGTCTTCCAGATTCGAAGATCTTATCCATCAGTATATCGACTTCTAGGGTGAGAATTTAAAATGTCTATAAGCCCTACAATCTATGTCTCCATTCAGAATAATCTCAAACTATCGGGAAAATAAGAAAAGTATTTCACATTGTTTTCGCTGATCCAACAAAGCCGTCAATAACGTTGAACAGAACTTACCAATCATTCCATCTACAATAAATATTTCACTCGACTGAGTCTAGCTGAAACACTGGCAATTCTGTATACCCGGCTCCTCCACCAAAAACGAAAGATTAGTAGTTTTTCTTCTGAAACAAGAAGTGATATTTAATCAAAGCATGACTATTCGCGTTCAGGTTGGATTATATGGATAATTGTTAATGTGATACAATAAATTATCTGAAATTATAATCATAGTGATTGGGATTTATGTTTTTTCATCAAGTTGAAATGAACTTCAACATAGTTTATGAATACAATTTTCTGTGAAAAACAAAGAACTGCTGCAAACACCTCGAATTGAATTTTTGATCTACGAATTTCATTTTTGATGAAGTCTTGTATTCAGAAACATGTATGGATTATCATCACTATCAGTATTATTATAGAGATATTACCATAGCAAAATTTTGTGAACACACTTTCGGTGATATATTTACAGTCTTTATTATAATCGAGTTTAATTTATCAGTCGCTAATATTTTGAAACTTCGAGTAATCACACAGTTGAGTCGGAAATTGCGACTTCATTCGTTCGAATAACTTCTCAAGCTGAACTTTTTTTTTTTAATCTCGAAGACTTTCTATCATGTTTCATCGATTAGCACGAATAAATAAACTATCCACGTTAACATTAGGAGTGCATGGGTATGGTATGGTATGCAATAGGTATAATAGGTAATTGCATAAGGTATGCAATTTCTGCTATAAAATTTGATGGAATGAAATCTGGGAGAATACCGAGATTGATGTTTTGAGATCGTAGAAAAGAACACGCAGAGTTAAGAAAAGAATCGGGATGAGAAAAGTTGAGACAAGAGAAGGAAGAGAATAGAGATGGAAGAGAGTTAAGTAAATGGTAGTCAAGCGAGGGGAGAAAAGAGTGAAGTGGGTGGCCGGAGGATACGGCGAAAGTGACTCGTGGGGAACGGATGAGATAGAGCGGATGATAGTAGTAGAAGAGAAGGGATATGTGGAAGCGAGTCTCGGATTCATCAGAAACAAAGACTGAAGTAGTCTGTAGTGAAGAAATTGGTGGAATTAACGCTGACCCAATTAGCTTGGTTATCTAGGAATGAGATATAATATTGACATTTGGAATAAGATAACAAGATACTCATATAATATAAATGCTGATCTCTAATTACCTTCACTATGATGGAGCAAGAATTATCTAACTTGTTCACATGTGTGAAGTTGGAAAATGTAGTGTTTTTCCTGTAGGCCCATGCATGTGAAAATGTTCAGATTATGATACGTAAAATCATATGAAAAAAGTTGTGTAATCTAGTTATTTCGTGACATGCTATATCATGAAATGTCACATTCTGATAAGTTGAAGATAAGTTGAAAATATTTTGAAGATATCGAATAGATTCGTTTCCTTGTATTCGAATTTTCTTATATTCATTATATTCATTTCTTGCTTCATGCCTCTTGAAATTTGTAACCAAATAATTTTACTCAATCCAGTCCTATGACCTCCTAAATGAACGATATACCACCAAACCAATAAATCATTAAAACCAACAAATCAATAAAGCTTCTTACAAGAGAGAGTGACATACGTAAGTAAGTAAATATTGGTTTTTCAAGATCTCGGTTTTCTGAATCACTGATTACTTTCCAGTAGATGTATCGAATGAGATGGATTTGGTCTCTGAAATTACTGAAAAATATTTAATGTATTGTTAACTTTTCCGAATCTTCCGAATCAATCATTGATGTAGGGTGTATCTGGACTATTCAATCACATACCGCAGACATTTCTTTACCACAATAATGACGTTACCAATTCACCATCATAAAGAAACCAATTGGAAAATGTTCTTCATTTTCAAGTTACAAATATACTGGTATATTCGTACCTTTTATATCAGTTTTTCACGTCGATTTATTGACCCATGTTCATTGTATTTTGACATTCATTCTATCAGGTAGATCATCATGAAAACATGAACGTACAACTTCTTTGGTGTCTTGGTTACAAGATTAAACGAGAAGTCTAAAACTTATTGTTATATTTTTGTGAAACAACTACACCCACATTGAACTGAATAATTATTTTCATTCATCGTCATATGGTCATATATGGTCGATATATGGTCATCTATATATGAATGAAATTTCATATTTCACCTCATATTTTGGATTTATCACTGTTTTCAAAAACTTCAATCCACGTTCTTCGTCTTTTTTTGATTTATTTTGATATGGTTGATTTATATTTTGATCGAAATGACCGATATGAATTTATCATTCAATTGAAACTATTATAATTATTGTGTTCATTATTTTTGAAATGTATCAGATTCTTCACGATTTACTCTACTTCCCCCACTCTACTTTCCCACCCACAGGTCTCTATATTTTCGTTTTTAGAAAAAATTTGTTTACATAAACCCGAGCTTGACATAGGACTCATACTGTGGATAGAAGAACTGAGGTCAAATTGGCGACAGTTTCAAGCGTATATGACCTTGACTGCCTGAGCTACATGGGCGGCTATTTCCTCCATTCGACCTGTAGCGAGGGTAAACAAATCACACAAACAACCTCATTCATTTTAGTGCGCGAAACTCAATCTACTCTACTCTCGTCTAATTACAACATAAAATTAATTTAATGTCTAAATTGGATTTCTGGCGGCCTGTTAAGGAGTCTACTCGTTCGTAAAATATATTTCCAAAAGCCTTGATTGGTTTTCCGAGGTGAAGTCTGACTTTCACGTAATTCAATCAGGTAGGATATTTAGCTGATAGGTACAAGTCTCCCATTTCACATTTCAGTACAGAAACTTATATTTTGATTCAATGACTTTGTTTGAAACAATTTCTAAACTATGGAGAGCGTAATATTTCTGAAGTCCATCAGTTAATTGTTGATCGTATTTATTGAGAAATTGGATATTGAATCAAATATGTTCAGTTTTATTGAATATTATTCTGGAAAAATAAGAATTGGGATTTGGAAATATTGAAATAATAATATTAATCGGGGGTGATTCGTGTTGCTACAGGCCTACAGTCTTGAAACTTTGAGACTTTATGTCGTACTTATTTAGTTACCACTATAAATTGGCATATTTCTACGGCTCGGTATCCAACTGGCAATCATGTGGTTTTCTCAGATCGATGAAAAAGCTATTGAGAAGATCGGAAGGTGAAACCAGAGTCAATAAAGCAGTTCCACCCAAAGTTTCGGTTGTGTAACTCCTAAAGTTTCGGTTGTGTAACTTGTGTTAAGTAATTCGAGACAATAAAACTTACAGGTATACGCTGTCAGTGGTAAACACTGGAACTTGTGAGAAATTACTAAATACAGCCCGCGCTTATTCCAACAATGCCGTTTATTGAAGATATTACATTGTTGAAACTAGACAGTTTATTTGTAACATTCCATTGGCTATATTAGGATGTAGAAGCGTATTCTGTTGTTACTTTCAGTGTCGAATAGTAATTGAAACTTTGCAACTTGAAACTTTGATCTTCTTACTATGATTATTTCTGACTGTATATCTCGTGTTTTCCTCTATTTCAGAACCAATTTCTCTCCACCCAACATCTCATTCATTATTCACCGACGCCAATAGATCGTAGTCATCTTCTTGCTCTTTACAGGTACACAATGTCACACGCCGGTGGTGTGCCTGGTGGATCGTATAGTCGTCAATGACGTCAAATGTCGTCAATTTGTTTGAAGCAATATCTAAACTACGAAGAGAGTAATATTTCTAAAATTTATCAGTAAACTGTCCATTGAGAAATTGGATATCGAATCGAATACAGTGCGTCGTTGAACCCGCTATGAATGAAATGAGAATGAATGAAACGAACGTGTTCTTGCTCTCTACAGGTACACACTGTAGCACGCCGGTGGTGTGCCTGGTGATCGAAGGAGGGACCAACACCATCAGAGCCGTGCTGGAATACGTCACGGACACCCCGCCCGTGCCGGTTGTCGTCTGCGATGGATCGGGCAGAGCAGCCGATCTACTGGCTTTCACGCACAAGTAAGTATAGGCCTAATTCTGATTAAAGGACATCCCAAACCTGAAACAAGATATTAATTGATAATGGTGATATGTGTTACAACAAATATTTATTCTTTTCAAAATTGGAAATTCGATATTTGAGACACTGAACAATACATATAGGTCTATCATTTCCATGGGGAGAGAATCTGAGTTTTTTTCATTGTGCTGAAAAATGTGTCATCATCATAGTTTTTGACCCTATATTATAATTGTATATTTTAGTTTCCATAATAGTTGGAATTCGAAATTATTGAAATACATCAGTACCCTGGAAGTGCTTCTAATCAATGTCGATGTATATATATTCTCCTGATATCAGAGAAATCTAGGAATTATCATCTCAATTTCAGTGATTACTATAATCAAGTCATTTAGCGCTCCAGGACCTGGCTTTTTTCCAAGTCGTGACGTGGACATTATTCGATTTTTTTCGATTCCGTTTTGAAAATTAGAATAGCTTGAATAGTTTGCAGTGAATAGTAAAATTGACAGAATGTTGTGTTGCGTTTCAATTCCTTGACGAATGTTCGGGAAAAATATGATGGGTCAGTCTCGTTGGTAGAGATAATTGGTTCGGAAACTTGACGTAAGAATTTTACTACTTTCCTTTTCAACCATCTGTGAAGGATTATCATTGTCATTCTCATTATTTGAATATAGTTGAATGAAATTGCTATGACATGGTATGATTGTTTTTATAAGCAATCAAAGAAACAAAAACAATCAATTATTTGTTACGTAAAACCAATTTTTTCGACAGCAGAAAATTACATCATGATGATTACACAATTGATGGAGAACAATAAATAAAAAAGACGAATGATTCATACAAATATTGACTGTTTCCGTATTGGAGTCAATTATCTTGTCTCAATATAATACAGGCAATCGCAAAAATATTCTCCAATCGGAGGATATTTTTGTTATATTTATAGTATATATTCTTATTCTCTCTTTTTCGCATTTCATTATGATTGACAATACATTCGAAGTTGCAATGAGATGTATTGAAACTTTATTAGAAATGAATCACTCAAGTTGGATGACACATAACTCCTTCATTTAGATACCTAATCATAAGAGCGATGAATCTAAATACGTCTAGTGTATCAAATAGTTGAACAAAACTGATAATTAAAAGATATGCTGCTGAATAAATATAATTTTTTCAATTTCTTTCGGAAAAAAGTTCAATCAGTGCATGCATGTATTATATTTGTATCACTCAATTTTTTTTCTTGAATATATATTATACGTTTGTTTCTATATTTTATCATATATTAGGTTCATACTAGATTTCTTTCTTTACTTTTCCTTTGAAATTCACTGAATTTTGTTCACATAAAACATACAACATAAAACTAGAACACGAGTAGATTGTTCCTTTTATTCACTCTTTGGATGCAACTAGCTAGTTCCTTAATTGTACATTTCTGATAGAACGTTTCTTTGAGTCTGCATTTCGCTAATTCATCATTCGCTCCTTTATTTAACTTGATTATGACGCATCTGCATTCAATTTTTACCCTTAATAATTTCGAAGTCTTCATTAGAAAGTCTTCTCCAAGATTCTCGATGATGTCAATTCCCAGTCAATATTACCATGCATGGAGGCAGAATAAAACTAGTGGGCTAGTGGGTCAAAACGTCTCAACTTCATCTAGTAAGCAAGTGAATATTCTCCATTTTCTTCCATACCTTACTTATAGAATGTTTCGAAATCGAATCATTCTTTTTTAGTCACACACTTCTAGAAAATATTATAATTTTCCTCCATTTGAAATTCAGATGGATGGAAATTAGCTCATTCAAGTCAGAGATGGCATTAGGTGAATGTTTTGTGCCAGTAAGAATTTGAATCGAGAGAATTCCTGTGTAAGCCTGTTTGAAGTTTTCAATGTTTAAAATATCCTCCGTTTTAAAATCATACATGAAATTTGCATTCTTCCCCATTCATTTCTTTCCCTTGTTTTCGCAAGAGCTTCAAGTTATTCTATAAAATACAACTGCTCTGATAAGAACGAGAAGAACGCTTTTCGAATTACTGAACGAAATTCAAAATCCACTTCTCCATTTTAACATTTCTCGCATACAACTATATTTTCTTGAACAACGCATTTTCTATTGTTAACTCTTCACCGTTTTCAACGTCACTTCCACATGAAATTATCATTCACATTCTCAAAACATATCCAACGAGATTCATTTTTCTACAAACAATATTTTAAATCGTAAAATTATTTCATGTTACTCAAGTTATAGTTTGAGACTGCTTCCGAATTTGAATTAATTGATGTTATTGAACAAGAGTCATCTCTGTGGTATTTGAACAGTTCTACACTTGGCAGTTGAATATTGTTATCAACATGGTTATTCGTTCACACAACTTTTTAAATTCGAAATAATGTCAAATAATATTGTAGTTGTTTTCTAAACTTTTTTTCTGCATACCACCTGGTTTATGTTATTGAAAGTCTATTTTTATCGGTCGTAAAATAATTCATTAAAATTATATAAAGATTCGTTTAGGCCGATTTACAACTCTGAAAAAAGAGGTGAAATCTACGCCTTCACGGAACAGATATTAAAATGTGGAAATATCTTTACGATGCGAATATAAAATATTATTACGATATTAAACTCTGAGAACGAATAAACTTCGACTTCCTCTCGGTGACGTCAGAATAATACGAGCTTCTTTGAAGTTTAGTGATTGTTTATGCAGTTTTTCTTCACTTCTTTCAAGAATTCTTGAATTAACTGTAATTCTTCGAATATCAAAGAATATCTGAAATTATTTTTCGATTCCGGATTTTTTCTCCAATATCGTCACATAATAATTTTTATGCTCATTTTATGAAGACTCGATGGATCGATGGATTTGATCGATGGATAGAATAATGGGAAGAAAGTTGATAGATCAAGAAAACTCAATCAATTATGAACTAACAAATAAACATCCAAAGCATTTTGTCGGAAGGGAATAAGAAATTTGTTTGAACTATGAAATGAGTCATGTAGGGGTTTTATTTTTTGAGAAAGAGAAAACATTATTCTTTAATTTTTTTTTGTCGGAGAAAATTTGATATAGGCCATGAGAAAAAGATCACCAATATCCAATGAGAAATGCAATCAGGAATGATATTGAATACATCCAATTAAATGTATTCGAAACAAATTTTGCCACAGCATTGGATCACGCTCTCCTTCATTCTCGTATACATGACACATACATTTCGTCAGATACACCGTCGTAAGTGCGAACCATATCAAGAGTCTGTTTCTTGAATAAGTTGTGTCTCAAACATATACCGAGTTCGTGGTACACGATGCTGGAATTGAATTATAACTTAAATAATCTCGAATCCAATAATTATCAAGAACCAATCCGAACCACCTAATTTCTAAAAAGGGGTACATTATATCAGGCGTGTTGGCCATTTTGTTATACATTATAATCATAGCTTGAACAGGAAAATCAATCCGTGAATAATGGAGGATATCTTTTTATAGTTCTGTATTTGTGAGCATAAATTCAAATAAGCTAATTTTTTCCTCAAGTATATTATTCTTCTGATCACGGAAATGTACCATTTTTGGTTTCAAACATTACAAATCCAATATACTGCTTCATCCATTTATGTAAACTTGACCAAACTCTCCCCCCTGATTACCTCTCACCCTCTTAATTCTTTAAGCTTCATCACAAACACTCCGTTTACTTGTAATTAAACCAATTGCAGGAGATTTCATCCATTAACACTAATTGCTTGCCTGGAACGTTCAGGTACGCCTCGGAGAACGGCGAGCAAACGGTTCTGGAGAGCATGAAGGATTACTTGATTGGAACAATTCAGCGAACGTTTGAGGTTGGCTTGGAGCAGGCCGAGTGCCTCTACACGGAACTACTGCAATGCACGAGGAAGAAGAATCTGGTGAGTTGACGACAATATGTTATATCATTTGAATATGGTTCACGGTGGAGGAAACTTTGCAAATCAATTCCGAAACGATGAGGAGTATTATTGAATGAATGTTGTCAAATTCACAATCAAATGTGATCAGTTTCAATAGATATTGAACACTTATTTTCATTCATTACGTCAAAAATTATTGTTAAATAGTATTAAGTGGTTTTATCAAGGATAATCTTCGAAATTAGAATCATTGGTCCTCCATTTCTATATTTTAGGACGTTTTACCAGACTGTGGAGAGAAGTTTCATTCATTGGGGAATGAATAAGTAATTTATGATGCTTATAATTTAGATTATCTAGTATTATTTCTGTTAATTGAATTTCTAAATATCCTAATAAAGACGTATGAATCAATATACAATATCATACGTTCATATCACTTACAATTTCTCGATACAGACAAAGTAAACAGAAAAATATCTAGCATAATCATTCCTAAAATTCAAGCGTCAGTTCAAGAAATGTAGACTTCATTATTCATGTCATGAAGAAAATGATAGTATGCCTCAGAAACAGAGCCAAAAAATTGTATTACATAATCAGACTCAAAAATGGATGGATATTTCTGAATTGGGTTTGACTTCACTCATGACTGAGTGTTGTGTACAAATTGTAAACAATTATATATAATTTCATATTTAACGAATGCTCGTGTTCACTGAATATATAATCTGTGGAAATCGCCAGATTCAGTTTTGCCTTTTTTATGAATGAATACTAATTATGTCGTGTACCACGGAATCATTTTAACCATAAGAAAGATGGTGAACCAGTGATCATTGAGATCGTAATAAACAATTTCGAAATGAACATATTACTCTAGATATCCCGTTTACCAAATTGAACCCGGCACCTCCACCTATGATGTAAGCACGACTTTTAAAATGCAGGTAAACACACACACCAAAGTTGTACGTAGTGAGGGAAAAAAGAATCAGATGATTAGATGAGCGTAGCGAAGATTTTCACTGAACTCTTACGGAACTTTGTCTGTGCTTTTTTTTTTTTTTTTTTTTTTTTTTTTGTAAACACTGCACAGGTCGCAGGGTTTGACCGATCGACATGAAACTTTTTTTTATATGCAAACTTATCCAACTTAGAACTGTATAGTTTTGAGGTCTAATCGGTTGGACCATTTTTGAGAAACATAATTTAGAAGTTTCTAAAAAAACCATAAGATTTGGCTGAGCGGAAAAAAATGAAAAATAAAATCTCTTCAATATGATTCAAATTTTCCACAAATGTGAACACAAGAATAATATACATGAATAAAAATTTGGTTTCATATTCGGACCAGCCGTTTTGGAGAAAATAATATAATTATGTATATTTTATTCATTGAAAAGATAGAAATATTAGTTGAAAAATGTTGCATTGTCGAAGTCACGGCTTTCTAGATTCATTGACATTGGATGAAGTTTATTTCAAATGATCAAGGTTTGTAGAGTTTTCGATTATACTTTATATAGACATCTCGCTCATCGTACAACGCACATCCTGCGTTTGCCTAGTATAGGAAAATTGTCGATATGGTTAGCTCATTCTAATTTTATTCGAGTGTGAATCAGAAAGCCGCCCCGGTGGCTCAGTCAACTATCGCTAGCGGTAGTAACTGAAGTCACCGTTGGGCGTGGGTTCGAGTCCCGCATAAGGCATGGGTTTTTGTAAACGTCCTTTCACCTATCATAACTTCATCGTTTCATTATCATCCGCTCATTCGTACCCCCGTATAACCTAGCTGTTGGTGGGGTCGTTAAGCAACATTGGAAAAAAAAAAAAAAAAAAAAGTGAATCAGAAAATATCGACGTAGTGAAAATAAGCTGTTCAGGATAATTCATCTCGCGTGCAAGACAACTTCAACAAGAACATCCTCATGGGTTAAAATTAACCACTGTTGTAGGTATATTTGACAATGGAGCGTTTCAAAACCTTCTGAACATATGTTTATGAAATATCATCAATTTTTATTTTTTATCTCTCTAACCTCCTGTCAACGTCTATAACGTTACGTGACCTATCAATGAACGATTTTCTATATCAATAGAATATATTTGCACAAATTGAATATGACTTGAAATCAATAAACGGAAGGGATTTGATCTGTTTTACAACTAACCAGTTCTACATTGACTCAATATAGCGACTATAATAATACATATATCTTATTTGAAGCTATTGAAAGAGCAATAGCTACCCTCCAGAAACTGTTTTTTTTCCGAGTGTGACGTCTCAGAATTACTCGATTCTGTTCATGTCTCTATACAGAATCGGTAATGACTACGTCATGAATTGTGGTCTCTGAAAGACATGAAAAATTATTACAATTTCTGAAATTGAGGTGATGCTTCTTAGTTTTCTGTACGATTAGGGAGATAAATATCGTTATTTTTTGTTCAAATGTAGTAACATGATTATTATGTTCTTCCCATAGGCCTATATGGTTCATTTGCAGTTTCATTCTGAAATACAGTGTCTACGTTCCGTTATATTATTCACATTGAAAGCACGCATCATCAAAATTGCACGCTTCATTCGATCCATCGCTAGGTTTTTCCTTTATGTGAAGTCAATTTAAAGGTTGAAGGAATGAATATATTAATATAGATATATATTCACATTTTTTCATCTTGAAAATGTGCTCGTACCTCCATGCTCTATTTGATTGGCTTTTCTTATGACGTAGGCCTACCGAATTCTTTCATTCTCATCCTTCGTTTTTATTTTCCTACCGAACAATATGTGGTATTTGCACACAGTTATCATTTTCAATTCCACCTGTTTTTACAGAGGAATGATGATATTATTATTAGAAGTGCGATAGCGAAGACTCTCATCCTTTTCTTATGAAGTTTTGTACGAGTTTTTCTTTGTTTGTTTGTTTGTTTGTTAAGGTCACACGGTAAAACATATTTTCAAACATTTTCTGAATGTGAAAACAAATGACACACATTATTACACATCTTTATGAAATTCAAACCAGCCGTTTTGTATTAAATAGTTTAATTATGGTATCTCATTCAACTCATTCATAGAGCGGTCGGAAGATCGAACCTTGTCTTTTTAATGTTTTCAATGAATGAAGAACTTGAAAAAAGAAAAAAAATAGAAATTAGCGAAAGCAAGTTGCCGAGATTCACGGCTTCCTAGATTCAATTATATACGAAATGAAGTAAATTCTATATGCGTCAAGGTGTGTTGAGTTTTGATTATAGTTCATACAAATATCTCGCTCATCGTACAACGCATATACTGCGTTCGCCTAGATATTACAGATGCACTCATGCGATATCCGATATTCAGTATATTTTATTGTTAACTTGTAACTCTACCTACCTGTACCTCACTTTCCACTTACATTTCACGTTTCATTACTGCTTCCCAAATGGCATGTACTTAGTATTTTCTTGTCATTGACAGGTGCATTGTTGGCCGCGCATTTATATAGTAATTTATGAAACCACAAATTTGAGTCCAATGGTTCATGTCTCGTCGTATATAACGTTGTGTTCATTCGGAAATAATTGTAATCGATTATTATTTTATATTACATATTTGTACTGTAGAGCGGGCCTTAGCCAATCTGATTGGCTAATATTACAATATGACCGATCCACGTCCGCTCGCGGTTGCGGATCCGCACACAATCCGCGTCATATAAGGCCCGCTTAAGATGTCAACAGTTATTAATGAATGGAGACAGTATTAAAAACATTTAACTCAAAAAAGAATATATATATATATATTCATTAAAATCTATGTATTTGATGTATTTCAAAGTGAATGTTGGGACAGAGGAATGAGTGACACCAATAATTTTTGAGCCTAGAAGCGCAAAATCTGCCTCTAGTTTGTAGATCATCATAAACATGCAACCATCTTCCGGCTGAGAGAAGCGGGTGTTATAATCGACTGCCTTGTCTTTGTACTTGAACGCGGTGGGAATTTTAGGAAGTAAGCCAATCTAGCTCTTGAAACGTTGTTCATTACTGCCTTCAACGTATGATCTAGACGCACGTGCACGCACTTGTTGTTGACGCCGCTGTTTACAGACACTCTGCGTATTATACGCCTGTTGAACCACTTGAAGGCGTCACATCTTGCGAATAAATTATGTATTAGTGAGTAATTAGTTTATATTGTTTGCATTACTATGTTGAGGCGTCCCCAGTCACCATACGGCAAAAAGTTGCCACGAGAATGATTTTTTGGGAGGAAATATCGTGATTTTTCACCATGGATCGACTGTAATTTAGAATGTACTCCTCTGCACGGTGTGTAGCAGTTTCATAACAATACGTTCATTCGGAAGTCACTACGGTTGATTTTGCTTTAGTTGACACTGAAAATGGTCACAAAACATGCATCTCGCGTTACTTACACCATTTCATCACTTCTTGATATATTTTGTTATGTGTGGTATCGATGTGTTTGTGAAATAACTGCCTTTGCGCTAACTATAAATAAACAGTTCATTCGTATGCGCTTGGCACACAAGACCAAGGAAAGTAACTTCATTTTTTGTTATAAATCAAGGTGAACAGGAACTATTTATTTGTATCGAAACGGTTACAGTTAAGCTGATAGAGAAAGGTTCACTCAACGAATGTTTCAATTTATCATCCCCATGTTATCTATCGACTGGTTTCAATGTATGTACCATTTCACGTATTTTTCAACTAGTTTTTCCTAAACTGTTTGGAATTTTCAATTTTTGTTACCACTTCAAATTTGTAATACACCTTTTCAACATTGATACATCAATAGATATTAACAAATTTGATACATTTCTGTGGGTGAGTTTCCGTTAACGCAGCAGTATAGCTGTTGTGAGATGAACGGAATATTCATTTGAAATATGTCATAATGACAATCTACACACCTTGGTAGCCATGTACCTCACATGATTATTGATTAGCCATACATGATTAGCCATACCATGATTCATCTCATGAACCTTGCCGAACATGCTCGTCATCCAGGAAAAGTAAAACTCTCCTTGAATTCACATCCAACCAATCTAAAATATTGTATGTGATTAAAAGTATTTGACACATTTTTATTCTTTCTATTTCACGGAATTTCCAATATTTCTTTCAGCATCTTGAAATCATCAAAAATTGTTCATTCATTCCTACATACATCGACGTGTTGTAATGTAGAAATGTAGCTCCCAGGTACAGCTGGGCATGGGTGAATATTTTATTCCACAGAGATGATATACAAACATAACAATACTTTTCCAATTTTTCAATTTTCCCCCTGCATTGAGTCTTTTTTTCCACCCTCAGCTTTTGTGGAAATTCGTATCTGTGACAACTTTCCAATGCTCATAAAAAAACTTCAATTTTCGAAGTAATTGATCTGCATTGCAGACAGATAGTCTAATATTCGTTGTTTCAACCAACACTGGCATTTACTGACATGAATCTTCCCTTCGATAAAACAAACGTAATTATTGTACATTTACGTTGAATAATATGAATGAAATGAATGAATGAATTATCCATCGATACTTTGAAGTAACTTTGACCTGGGTATTCGTATAGACAATGAAGAGAACGTATCAAAGTACCCTAATTTCCCCCTTCCTCACCGATTGAGACTGACCCTGAAAAACATCTCAGTGAATACTGCCACCCAATCAGATCGGTGGAAATGTATAGTTCCTAAAAAGTGACGAGTATTTTCCAGATTAATTTTGTGATGAATACAAGAGCTGAGAAAAAGAGAGAGTGAAGAAAATTCCAAGAAGAAGACAGAGAGGAAGAAGATTCAAAAACAATTCTTTTCACTGTGAATGTTTTGAACTGTTTCCAACCATGACATCATCACCTTCATTTAAGATCTATTGTTGTTAAATGAGTTCAAATAATCTCAATTTCAGACATTTTGATTCATTTTTCCTACAGGACCAAGCATTTTTTTCTGAGTCGTGACGTAGACATCACTCGAGTCTGTTTATGTTTCTATACAGAATTGGTAATGCCCACAGCATCACTGATGCTCTCTGGAGGACAAAAAAACGAATTTCTAAGAAAATTTCTAGTTTTCCAAAATAGGAGACAAAATATCGTAATCATCAAAATCTAGTTCCATGGTTGGGATGTCCCTTAAGTATAATCCACGACGTATAATCTACTTCTTTTTATAAATCATCCACTTGCGGCGCATTTTAAATCCGAGAGTATGTAAACTGGGCGATTATATTTTATTCAACTTTTTAAAGCTTACGGAAAGTTTTGTTCAGCACCAGATGTTGCCGCATACCTTGACGTGATGTGCCCGTAGATGACTTCAGAACTACGTCTTGAAAATTCACTTCTCATGGCAGTCTTGAGATGTGTGTACCGAGTGTTCAAGGTATTCTAATTAAACTGTCATAGACCCGGCCTCGAAGACTCTATCAATACTGAGAAAGTAATTATCCTCTATAAGAGTTGATCGCTGCGTTTGTTATTAAACGAGATATTTAGGGGTATCTTTGAGTCTTAAACTTTGATTACACGCAGTTTATGGGGGAGGGAGGGATCGAGTTTGTTTTATTTTTCTAAAGATTTTTATTCGTGTTCGAACATGGATTTGAGTACAATTTTGTGGACCCGCTCCGTTTATGGCTAGCCTCCGATACACCGAAAAAATGAACACCGAAAAAAAAACGTACACTAAAACTCCGGAAATAACGTACACCGAAAATAATGAACACCAAAAAAACTTGGGAAAAAAATTAGTGGATGCGGCGATACACCGAGAAAAACGTACACCGAATATAAAACGTACACCTGAAAAATCGTACACCGAAAAAGTTATTTTATGAGGTGATTATACTAGGTGGCAAGACCCGAGTAGAAGAACGATTCAGGGTGGAGCTACGATGATGGATTTAAATAGTGAGGGAATATTCCCCCCAGTTCAGTACACCCAGTTTCGGTGTATCGCCGGATTCTACCGGAAAAATTGAAAAAAAAGAGAATCCGACGATAGTCAGAAAAAAACGAACACCGAAAACAACGATATTTTCAGACATGATGGCATTTTATTCTTACTGGACCCCTATTCCTGAGATAAATGAGATGTGAGAAAATAGAAATGAGTGAGAAAACGAGTATCTCACATCAAATATGAGATGAAATAGGCCTATGTCATTATTATATGAGATAGTTTCCTGAGATAAATGAGATGTGAGAAAAATAAAAATGGGTGAGAAAACGAGTATCTCACATAAAATATGAGATGAAATATGTCATTATTATATGAGATATTTTTCTCACTGATTTTTCTCACATCTCATTTATCTCAGGAATAGGGGTCCTGGGGGAGAATAATTTCACAGCTATTTAAATCCATCATCGTAGCTCCACCCTGAATCGTCCTTTTACTCGGGTCTTGTCTCTTGCCCTATGAAATAACTTTTTTGCTGTACGATTTTTCCGGTGCACGTTATTTTCGATGTGCGTTTTTCCGGTGTATCGCCGCATCCACTTATTTCTTCCAAGTTTTTTCGGTGTTCCTTATTTTCAGAATACGTTTTTTTTCTCGTTGTTCGTTATTTCCAGTGTACGTTTTTCTCGGTGTACGTTATTTTCAGCGTATGTTTTTCTTGGTGTACGTTTTTTTCGGTGTATAGGCCCCGAGAGCAGATGTTTACATGAACGAATGAATATTTGGGTTTCACGGTGTGTCGACATCTAGCTCATTTTGCGCCGAGCAGATGTTTCAAGATGTGGTAGTATTAACAAGACATATGGTTACATTACTACTATCGTTGAATCACATATTACATTCTGATGAATGATTGTGATCTCTGCTTATTCAGCGCCATAGAAAACGTAATTTAACTGAAAATACTTATCCTGCTCCTAACATTTAGTTCTACTGAAATACAAAGGCTTATTTCATATCGTAATTTCTGTGAGTTATTGTTCCTGGAAAATGCTTCACTGTGTCTTCCTTACTTTGTGAAGCTATTTCTGTTCGAGCTCTGTGTACAACTTGGCTAATTAATACCTTGTCACATCTGATAATGAGGATTACCGATATCATGGCTTGATACCCTTTACAGAGGAGTTGCTACAGAATTATAAAACCTTATATAATATGTTGCTAACCAAAAACGTGAACCCTTACAAATCACAGTATGGTGTGAACTTTATCCTGCCGTACTCGCGTGATCTTCTATTTAACATTTTCAAGACTGTATAGGCATTTGGGATTATTTCTGATATATCCTCTATTCGGTAATGGCTTATCAGCATCAAATGCGTCGTGAAAAATGAAATAAACTAGGAAAACGCCATATGAGTTGTTAGACGAACGGATAGTAATAGTATGGGTACAAATGGGTAAAAACTACTTCGAGTGGTACCAATTTAGCACATTTTATGTTTTTTCTTCAAAATGGCTGACCCGATCAAGCTGAAAATTTTTAGACATGTGTACCAAAATGTAATTCAACTTCACGCGAAATTTTATTTTTTTGGAAAATAAAAATATTTTCTTTTTTTTCCGTCATGTTATTCTAATGGGGATTTTTGAAATTTCTTGAATTCATAAATAAAAAATTATCGCCCGATAATGCCACAAAACTTATCAGATCTAAGTTAGATGAGGAACCATATTGAAAAAAAGTTTGAGGGTGATAGATGTAGCCGTTTGACCTGTGGAGAACCGACAAAAAAACAGAAAAACGAACAGAAAAAAAAAAAAAAAGAACGAACACCAATTTTTTTCAGTTCGTCAAATTGAATCCTCGCTAAAGCTCGTCTAATTACACGATGATAACTTGCAGATACTTCAAATTGTTTGAACTTTGAATACATATTTCAGACGCTAATAATCCATGTGGTATTGGTCAGACTCTCGGATGTGATTCAGTTTTACTGACCAGTGTAATTTGATGAAAAGTATATCAACTCTCATGATAATTTTATGCTCTTTGATTGATCACACCCTATTTTTGTGAATTCATCCAGTTTTGAGAGAATACGGCGATAAATTTCCTCGCATTATTGGTTTCCATTCATCGTATCATCTCAGAACTGATTGAATTCACAAAAATATAATAGCATAATAATTGAAGAGCATAACATTATCTTGGAGTTGATATACTTTTGATTAAATTACACGAGTGCGTGAACATTGATGAATATAATAAATATAATTTTTCCCTATTTCAATGAGCACCGCCCATGCACCTCTTTCATATAGTGTCCCTCGTAGTATTTCAAATCAAAAACCTTTCTCTCCAACATATAATACATCCTTTAACAATGAACGCACTTTTCCTTTGTTCCCTCCGTTGCTAATTGCCTCACTTCTTAGATTACCGTGTTCGTTATTGGTTTCCATTCACGTATCATCTCAAAACTGATCGAACTCACAAGAATATAATATCATAATAATTGAAGAGCATAAAATTATCTTGGAGTGTATATACTTTTGTTTCAATTACACGAGTGCGTGAACATTTATGAATATAGTGAATATGATTATTTCCTATTTCTAAAAGCACCGTCCATGCACCCTTCATATAGTGTCCCTCGTAGTATTCCACACCAAAAACCTTTCTCTTCAACATATCCTCTAACAATGAACGCACGTTTCCTTTGTTCCCTCCGTTGCTAATTACCTCACTTCTTCTCAGATTACCGTGTTCCGTATCACGGATCGTCCTGAAGATAAGGCTCAGGAGTTGGACCAGACGATCCTGACGGCATTGTTCAAGAGTCAGCATCTCTCCCCGTCTGAGCAACTCAGCCTGGCTCTGACGTGGAACCGGGTGGATATTGCACGGTCGGAGATCTTCGTTTACGGGCAGGAATGGCCACCAGGTAGGAGACGATTTTATTTTTAATTACATCGAAACTTGATACGAAATTATTATTCCCTAATGAAGGCTTTGTTATTTATTATTATTATTTTATCACATAGCGATTGTGCGTAGCACGGTGGCGAGTTCCTACATCAGTACACAGTTACAATGTATTACGATTTTTTTTTCTTTCACATTTGGAAGTACTTGAAAATTGAACTTTAATTCAAGGAATAATCACTCAATTAGGCTACAATTCAATATTGGACCCATCTTCTCCTCAACTATCCTCTTTCTGAATTCCTGTGCTATCAACTCTTCGCCCTCATACACTCTTTTATCTAGACACTTTGTTATCTAGATGCATATTTTTGATATAATTATTCCAGTGATGAAATTATATAATTCATTACCTCTGCACATTGAAAACTGAGCGTCTGAAAAATATAGAAAAACTATTGATTTACAAAAGTTCAAACGTCTGGTTCATTTTAAAATATGATCCAAGTCGAATTGAAAATTAAGCATCTGACGTAGTAATAACTACTTGGAACATTCAATTTTTAAAATACATGATCCGTGAATTTTTGACCTATTTTACTTATGACAACCATTTTATGCATTCTATCTTTCAGATTTTCTACCGCTTTCATCGTCATTATTTTATGATCCAATCTTATCACGACAAACAGCTGTGTTCTCAAAGTTCCGATAATAATTCAATCCAATCTGTTTGCAATGAACCGGGCGATACACAGTCACAAGTAATGGAATCTTTCATGGCAAGCTGTGTGCTAAGGATAAGTGATTTCTAATACAAACGTTCAAATGTACGTGCTAAACTATAGTTTCGTGGAATATCGCGTTCTCAATCTTTTATTTTCATTATTTATTACACTCACAGTTGCACAAAAGTGCGGTGGTAAGGTTTTGAAATAGATAAGAAAACTCTGAACAGGAACAAGCATAAGACAAACAAATAATAATTCCTGAAAAAAAAAAGAGAGTACCCTCTCTCAAAACTTCCCTCTGCACTAACGCAATTATAAATTCTCTCAATGTCAATGTTGAAAATTTTCTCCTTCAAGTTATTCTTATGTGGTTTTGAGAACTTCTAAATGGATCTTCTCAGAATTGGTGCAACCGATTGCGCCTGGAAACTGGCCAGTATCGATCTAGATGATGACACTTGTGATGATTTGAACTGTGGAGCGCGAAAAGAAAGGGAAACAAATTAAATATTTTTCGACGTGGTAGAATTGAGTCTTCGATTCGCATATCCACTCAATCATTTTAATTCGAGGGATTTTTTTTTTTTAAGATTTTTTTTTTTCCAAATGTACTGGAACAATAGACTGTTTTCAGACTGAGTGTACCAAGTGAATCGGTTGTGAGAAATGTATGAAAATAAGTAATGCTCGCTCACGTGTGGATGTTTATCTTACACAAAAACATATAATACCGGGCAGTTTCTCTATAGAATACCAACTCTACTCACTAGACATCACACTTTTTCATAGCGACGATTGAATGTTCCAACAATTATTCAGTAATTGCACCAATTTATTACACTGTATTACTGTGTAAAGGACGGACCGTCTGTGTATACTATTGTCATTAGCATATTAATTCATAATAAAGGATATCATTCTTCGACTCAACACCCTTGTTTACATTTGACTCCACAAGCTAAAGGCAATCAGCGAAGTAGTCAAGTTATACGAGTGCAATTTGTTTAATTATGTTCTATAAAATCTGTTGAGTAAGTTTGTTCAACTTTCAACATTATCGTAGGAAAGTGAAGCATTAATAATGATGACAATTGTTCATCTGCCGTGCATTTTGATTATTAACTGTGATATTTAATTGAGATACAAAGTGTTGGTCCGTATTTTTTTCTTCTCTGTTTACTTTTGTTCTCTGAATCATCTTGAATTATATATTATACATTCATTTTCACAGTTTGTTGAAAAGCTACGATTTTAGTAACTGTTTTTTTTTTGCTGGTATGAGATCACTCTTGTGATCAACGGCTGAACGATCCTAACTTGATGTCCGCATCCTTATTTGAGAAATAGCAATGTGTCCAGTTATCTATCTAGACATTAAAAGTTTGAACAATTTTTTCTCCTCCGTTTTTCTATTTTGTATTGATCCGAGCTCATTGTTCCATCTACGTTCATATTCTGTTACGATGAATGTATTTGATTGATAATTCAACTGAAATTTTTTCTTGCGTAAAATTACTGGAGACTTTCGGGAATGTTTGTTCATCGTGACAAATCATGATTCAATCCTGAACGGTTAAATTATCATTCTGAAGTTACTTATTGAGTGTATTTCTTCATTCCATTCTTATATAATTGTACCGGAATATTACTCAATGTAGCTATTCTATAGATCATTCTTAAATTCCAGAACAACTATCATTTCTATAATCATCCTCATCATTACTATTTTACAACATTATTGATTCTATAGTATTGTTCATTCACATATTATATTATATATTCTATTTTTCAAGCTCAGTTCTCAAGTGAGAGAGCGGAATTTATATAGTGATCGGATAACTGATTGATGTAAACGTTCCATTTTTTGTTCTCCACAAGAATGGTGAGATTTGAATTGAATGCCATGTTTATGATGTGTGTCTCAGGGGCGCTGGACGAAGCGATGATGCAAGCGCTCGAACATGACCGTATCGACTTCGTCAAGCTTCTGTTAGAGAATGGCGTGAGCATGAGGAAGTTTCTCTCCATGCCTCGACTGGAAGAACTCTACAATACGGTGAGTTCATCAAATCCAGGTTAATCATCAAGATGAGATGGGTAGAATGGAGTTACATCTGTCTAATTGATTCCATAAGAGAAAATCGTGAGAATGGTTTTGTTGAACATTTTGTGATTTTTACAATTTTTCATTTTTTATTCATCGTGTTCTGCCAAAAAAAACTTAATTCTCCACAAAATTTCCTTTTCTTCTCTACTGCTCTGATTTTTGAGGAGTTAAAAAAATCAAAGTCAAGTTTCAGTAGTTGTCTCAATCTTATCGATATTAATTATATATTTTCTATAGCAAAATTAATAATTTGGAATTGAATTTTTTTCTCTTACCTGAATATGGTCTTATTCATCTTATTATGATCATTATAATTCATTGAAAAACTAAATTCATCTCCACATCTGTATACCGTTGTGAATTTCCATTTTAAGTTGTCTCACATTAGGCCTATATCATTATGGCCTATACCTGTTCATTATTTTCTGTGACGTAGGGCCTGTTTGGAATATAGGACAGGAGATAAATAATTCTGAACTAATCCACTTCGAGTTACTCAAAAATCTGCGTTTTTTCAATCAGAATTTTCAAATGATGTGTCGCTTTTCCATTTCTCTTATTCGAATTTCATTCGAACGTCCAAGAAACCTCATTGAAGATTCTAAAAATTAATCCAATCGACAGATAATACAAAATGAACGAATATAGTGTCTCATTTATGGGATTGATTCATTCATTGGATCACTTGCCTCACGTTTAACCAAGTACAAAAGCTATCTATTGACCATTTATAGCCATCTATTCTCCTAGATTTGACAGACCAAACTGGACAGAAAAAATGTGTGGAACACCCCAAAAGAAATAATGATGAAAGCGAAAAAGATTACGAAACCTCACTAGTTCAGATAGGGTCAACAAGCCCCTTGAAAGCAGTATCATTTCCCATACTTTTGATCGACACTGTGAAATTGATACAGGAATTAGCCGTGAGCGAGTCAGTAGCCCTGTCCTGTAATTTGACTGCCGTTGGAAGTCCTGCAACATAGCTTGTGTTAAAAGCGTATCCGAGTCGCTAATTATACATCCCTGCGTTGTTATACCACTCGATATTTTCATATGAATTTCCCAAGTAGGGTACTTAGAGCATCATCATCATTTGTAGATACATTTTGATGAAAATGTTACTCATTCAAGGTGGATGATAGTTGATCCACTCCAAAGATTGTTTCAGATGAATGAAGTGAATTTTGTATGTACTTCCAATTGAGAAACTCGAGTACCGATTTTGAAAAATATTCATATCGACTGTCATATATCTATATGAACTGTCACACATCTATTTAGACTCACAATAAAAAGTTCTCTCTGTAGTAGTAGTAGTGATAAACTTCATTAGCATGATTTAGCTATTTACATATTTCAATTTCAATCGTACACTTTACAATAATTAGGAATAAAATATCACAATACTAATGATACTACCCGTTTTATAATACTATATGCAGTAGGCATATAAAAATATTGTAATTAAAATAATATGAAACCATGTTCAGGCCCTGATAATATTACAATATAACCAGATTCTAAATTAATTACACAGATATATTCGAAAGGAGACAATATAGGCCTACTAGTAAATTAATATACATTTGAAGAATCCCAATAACTCCTATTACACTTTTCATATTCTTTGGGTATAAACTTTTTTCTCGAATAACTTCATTACACTGTCTTCTGAAGCTACCAACTGTCTTAGTTTCTTTAACAGAACTAGGTAATCTGTTGAAAATTCGCATCCCCTTAATGAAGATTGAATTCTCCTCCTTTTTAGATGAAGAACGTGTAATGTTTATATTTTTTCTTATACACACATTATTCTTAAAGCGTCAATACTATTAAAAGTATAATTCAACTAATGAACATTCGAATCGTTCATCGCTTATCCAATTATCACAATTAATATCATATGAAAGTACTCGCATAGACATAGAAATACAAACATTTAACACAATATCTACTTCAACGTATTCGAAATATCGAGTTTTTGTTTCCAACGATTTGCAATGGCTGGGGTGGGTTCGGTGTGCCAACAATTCAGTCTAGACTGGAGATTTATATTGTAAAATACATTTTGCTGAGTCAAAATAAAAAACTATAAACCCAAGGAAATTTGTGTCCTTTTGGCTTAATAACATTTTATTTTATGTGTTTTTTCGTGAACCTTTTATCTATAGCGTAGAGGTACGTTCAGCTACAAGGCACAATGCACTGTGATGGTATGAATTCATCTGGGAAAGATTTTATACCGTTTAATAGTACCGCATGGTTTGGCATTATACTATTCAACACACTCTTCTCTGTCTCTCTCTCTTTCTCTCTCACTCTCACGCTCTCCCTCTCCCTCTTCCTTTCTTCACCCTGGCTTCTTTCTCCTCTCTTTCATCTCTTTCGCTCATTCTCTCTCTCTCTCTCTCTCTGTCACTTCGCTCTCCCGGTATCTTTATCCGCATATCGTTGTCTCCGTATCCCTGTCTTTTCCCCTGTATTTCCCTCTCGTTTTCTCTGTCCTCTAACACTATCTGGTTTTCGCCATCTTATATGCCGACTCACTCTTTCCTGATAAGAGAGAGAAAAGATATTTACACTTGGCAACGGAAGTGGTTAGGTTTTGTACTTTTAACATGTCCCATGAGTTTGGAACCCCGGTATATACATCAGTGTTGTATGAAATGGAATGAATATGAAAATGATCTATGAAATGAATAGTTTACCGATTTCCATTCAACTTTTCTTGCTACAGCGAATGAACTGCACTAGCATCCATTTTATAGCTTCACATCGTGACAATTTGGTACAAAGAACTTCATCTCTCTCTTTTCTTTTCAATGGTGTATGCATATATCTCTTTTGTATTCCTGATTTGATTAATCGGTGTTTGTACTGAACTTCACGATATTCTTCAGATTCAAAAAAGTTTTTGAAACTTTTATCCTCTTTGTTAAGTAGCATACTAGTAAATGAAATTAGCAATTCTATGTTGTCATTCACCTTTGCTGCGAATACATTTTCTCCAATTGATATTGAACAAAAACAATCAGGTCGACATTTTCCTGTTTTATCACGGTAACAATTGTTACTCATTTGTTACTTGTAACAATTTTATTCAGAGTTAATTTGAGAATTGAATTATGTGAGTAAATTGCTTACATTCCCAAGTACGTACACTCGTGGACATATGAAATTACTTTCAACTAAAGACGTCAGGAAAAGTACTGGTTCTTTCGTGCGTATAGTGTAGGGCAAGTACTTTAGTGAAATGCATACAGGTGTGCAGTTGTACACAGTTTTACGATGAGATTTTGGTTGGAACATATTTTGAAATATATATATATATATATATATATATATATATATATATATATATATATATATATATATATATATATATATATATATATATATATATATATATATATATATATATATATATATATATATATATATATCCCCAGTGTTAGTAACGTTTCAGAGAATTATTTTATTTTCATGCGTCTGAAAAAAAAAGTATACATTATTTCATTCTGTTGAGGAGGATTATTCGTGATTTTAATCGATATATTCATATCTTCACTACAATTCCATTAAACCAATCTGCAAGTAACTTTTAAAAAATATGTATTTCCATCATTCATGTTTTTTTTTTCTGTCGCGTCACTGGTGCTACATCTCCCACGTGACCCAGTCTCAAATTTGTCTACCTTAATTTTTACATACTCCATTGCATACTCCATACGCATACCTATATGGAATATATTTTTATTCAACTTCTTGAAAATGATTTCAGTAAATGAACTATAATTTGTTTTAAAATATTTCCCGCATAAGCAATTCCATTTTCACTGTTCTTTAGAAATTTTCAAAAGTTGACCATCTGACGTGATGTGAAATTGAGTCTGCCACAAAATACCATCCGACATTTTTAAATTCTCATTCAAATCGCCCTTCTGAACAATGTCTAACCTGTAGGCATAGTAAAATGTTTCATATCTTTTCTTCACCTTACTATACTTTCATTTCATATATATATACCGTCGTCTTCATTCAAGTACATACTTATGCAATATTAATACTGTCTGTTGCAGAAACAAGGCCCTAGTAACACGCTTGGCTACATCCTGAGAGATGTGAGGCCACATATTCCCAGGGGGTACATCTACACGCTCCACGATATAGGCTTAGTTATCAACAAACTCATGGGCGGTGCGTATAGGTAAGCCAGAATCTTGATTTCATCTCGTACAATGTCGTTTTATCTCTCTTCAAAAGAACACACACACCCTTGTATACATATATATATATATATATATATATATATATATATATATATATATATATATATATATGTGTGTGTGTGTGTGTTTGTGTGTGTAAATAGTTACAAACAATGGATGCCATCGAGTGATTTGTGAATTGAACGGTAAATTGAACATTATAGTGTAGAATTTTCAAGTTTAAATCGAAGTAAACATAAAAGCAGTAGGTCTATATAGTTGTTCATAATAAGAATATTATAAATTCATTCATCAAATGTATTGAGTCACAGATTTCAAAATAATAATGGTAATGGTCACCAATGAAAATTCAAATACATTTCCATGATAGTTATTTGAATATGTAATATATGAAACATGTTGAATGTTCGTTCCATTGGTTTCTGCAACACAAGAATATTTCAGATTGTGGAACCTTCGCCAAATTCGAATATGTAATATCGAAAACTAGATCGAAAATTCGACTTTTCCAGTGTGTGTTTTATCAAGTAAATTCATTGATTACAATCTTAAGGAATCAGTTTTATTTGTATTCACTCCTATTCCATGACTTCACTCGCTCGGCCTCTTCAGCACGTAAGTGACGAGTGGTTGTGACATGGTTGCTCGTACGTCGTCGTATCAACTACCTCCAGTGTGGACCAATCAATCAGGGTGAGGGGGGGGGGAGAGGGGTTGACTGCAAGAGGCAATGAGGATCACTGTCAACAACACAGTGTTACCTGTCTCTATCGTGGTTTCTCATGACGATGCACTGGTCACTGATACATGGAATTATAATTAATATCAATAACATATTATTACATGATGAGTTACATAATTGATTGAATGTGTACATAACTGTTATATAGGTCTAATATGTTTACATAGATAATGCTCACCTAGGTCATGTGCAGTTGGATATGTAGGGTATGGTACGGCACCTCCACCGATGTAAAGAGATAGCCGAATACTTGAGCTTTAAAAAGACGGTTGATAGTGATGAAATCGGAAATTTTATGGTCTGCTGCATAATCGTGTTGAATAATATATTCTCGTTGAGTGATACTCCATGATATCTTTGAAAAATTCAGTGATATATTGCATGAAATTCCCTTTTTTTCACGGTTTGGTCTCGTTATAAACCTGAATAAACCGATCAAAATGTGTATGTGAGTGTACAATTATTTCGTGAATCCCAAACTAATTGTGTATGAACAATTTCACCTGAACTCTTTGCGAATAATTGTGCATTATATTCGTAGTTTCTTAAAAAAAAAAGATGGATCGAATATCAAGAGCTGAAAAAACTTGAAAGTCATAATTGTTCTCGCATTGCTCTGAACATTGTGTGTAGAGACTCATCACATTTTTTCGGGCCCATGAAATAATATTCAATTTTTTTTTCAAATTTTGTTGCAACTAAATCGGAACTGACTAGAAACCTGGATATTGATTTTGTTTCACATTGCGTAGCGTCGACATATACGCATTTCATGCAATCCCTAGAGAAAAAACTGAAAACTGGAACGTATTCTCCAAAATATTACCATTAATTCAGTAGAATGTGAAATGACATAATATGACAGAGGAATGATATTAATATCAGAAATTTCATATGAGGGTAATGAAAGTTGTTTTACACGACCACCAATCATTCTTCTGACGACGCATTTGCCCTCATACATACATCGCCTTTTCGACTCTCTGATAAAATCATACAAAATTAATATAATATATGCTTTATACTATGAACACATTTGTTTATATTGTAGAAATTGAACATGATATCCATTATTATACACGGTTACTATTTTCAATTCGTTCTACTTTATTTCTATCATGAAATGTTCAGCAAATAATGTGAACTGTGCACTTTATGGAACAAAAAATGCCAAACATGAATGTTCTCACTTGATTAAAACATTTCAATGTACTACATCATTCGCATTGTTTGATATTTACTATAGAATATACAAACTCGTTCTGTAAAACATATTCAGAACACATTCTCGATAAAATAGATCATCATTAAGGGTCATTCAAATCGGAACTGACGCCGATAAAATGTTACCGTCATGTGTAATAACAATATACATCTATGTTCAATTAAGATTCTTTTCAAAACTGAGGTCAATGCACCCTCAACCGTTAAATAAATCCCCGCTTTAGAGCTCAAGGGAAGTTCTGTTTCCTTTGCCACTTGTCTCTTTGCTAAAATGAACGTTTTTTTTGCTGATTCTCGTGTTTTACAGTAGTGCCAACATGAAAGCTAGGAGCTTTTCAGCTTTCATGTTCATGTTTATGACAGCGTTGTTGTTAGTATTATCTCTAATTACACAAACATATCTTGCGTTAGCGTTAATGTGAGACTCAAAATGTGTCTTTATACAACACTGTCTATATTCGACACTGAAAGTAACGAAATAATGCGCTCCCAAATGTCAATATGGCCGACAGAAGGTAAAAAAAAAAAAACAGTCGACAATCTAACATTTTATCAAATGTCATTGTTGAGGTATGCGCGCGCTCAATTTTGTTACTTTTCACAAGTTCCACTGTTTACCACTGTCAGCACACCTGCTACTTTTACTGTCAAATACTTAATACGTTTTGATATCTAGACTAGGCTAGACATGAAACGTAGCAAGAGCAGAATTGAGAGGGAGTGAGGCCAACATAGCAATTGTCTAACCATACGGGGAAATAACACGTGACACGGAGAGAGGCAAGCAGACTAGTCGTATAGCGTTGTACAGAGCATTCAGGCACAAACCATTTTAATTTTATTCTCAGAGAATATTGAGTAATTTACAATAACGTGAGTGTGAGTCACATGAAAAGACGCGGAAATATATGCTGATTATCATGAAGTATATTTCTTAGTATAATCGCCACTTCAGTAATAACAATCAATGAATAAAGCTAGGTATCTTGTCCGACTCAGAGCTCCGCCATGAGGATAACGTGTAACGAAATATTCCCAGTTAGTTTGGTATCACCGAAGCACGTGACTTGATCCGCCCCCCGCAGACCCCGCGTCACCAAGCATGTTGGTTTCATCCATGCTCTCTCTACTTGTTTTGAACTCTATGGTTTATACATTCTCTTTGTTCATGTGTTTTACAGAGCATACTACACGCGTCGCAAGTTTCGCCTTATTTACGCCAAAGTGATGAAAAAGTCACCTCACATTCATCGCAACAGCCAGTCGTTTATCCGCTACTACGGGCACAATAACCTCACTCTGAGTCTGCTCGCTGAGACGATGCCTACGTCACGGGAGACGTCCCTGTTTGACTACCCCTTCAACGAACTGCTCGTTAGTAAAACTCTTCATATTATCTTAGTTTAAGGCGGGGCATGCACGGTGCTTATAAAAATAGAGGAATTCATTTTCCTATTTATTTTCTTAATCACGAACAAGTGTAGACCTATTTGAATATGAAGTATATCAAACTCAAGATAATTTGATGCTCTCTAATTATTATGACATTCTATTTTCGTTAATTTGACTAGTTTTGAGATAATTCGTCAATAAAAATCAAGAACATGATAAAACATTCTGACGTTTCATCTTGAAACTGATTGAATTTGCAGAGATAGAATGTCAAATCAACTAAAAAGCATAACATTATTTCGGGTTTGATATACTTTTCATTCAAATACACTTGTTCGTGATGGAGAAAAAAAAATACTATCTCTATTTTTATGAGCACCGTGCATGCACCGCCTTAAGGGTGTGCATGCACGGTGCTTAAAAATATGGAGAATTTCATCTTTACGATATTTTTCCCATTCTAACGACTCAGTATGATTGAATGAAAAGCTTACAACTCCAAGATTTTTCATTGCTCTCCAGTTGATATGGCATTCTTTTTTTCTGAATCCAATCAATTTTAAGATAGTACATCGAAAAATTTGATCACATCCTTGGTGTTCATTGTCGTATCATCCTTAAACTCATCACAAATTTGGAATGATCAACGAATAAAAACAGAATTCAATCTATACCCTATGAGAATATATCTGTAATGATCAACGAATCGATTAATACAATTGTAGAATGTGTTCTCATCGCCTTCGAACTACCTACCCTTCATAGAAGCGTCCATGTTTTCTCTCGACTGTACACTTTGTTGTATTTGTTTGTATATATACATGACATATATACCATAATACATATAAGTGCACATATAACATACGAGAGATCGTGGCTCGAATCATCCGTGCGCCAGTGTTATGATATAGGGGAGACAGCCGATCGCAACCCTCATATCTGACGGATCCAACTCCAGCGTGTGTTGTTTGAGTTTCAGTAGTTGGCTTATTTCTGTGTATGAAAGCTTGTTCAAGTCATGGTACAGCAGTTACGACTCTTTGAGTTGAATAACTCTGCATGAAATGTATTTCTTGTATCTCGGTGCTCGGAATGACGTCACACTTTACTTCATGTGAGATGATTTTCTAACTTCTAAGCGTCGTTTGCATATTCAAGAAAATGCTTTTTATTCCGCTGTACTTACGAACAGCGTTTTATTTTGTCTGTTTATGTCATGGTTTGTGCTTGTATTTAGCTAACGTTTTTGTTGGAATTTGATGATGAAATATGAGTACAGGATCGAAATATTATCCAACGAATATTATCATGTATTTTCTGTTGCTTTCGTATAAGATGAAATTAGATAGAAAACTAGGAATCATGATCTCAATTTAAGAAATAGGAGAAAAAATTATCTCAGAGACCATGAGTCATAGCGTGGGTATTACCCATTCAGTATGAACAGAATCAAATATATCTACTTCATGACTCAGGACAAGAACCGGGTCCCGGAGGAAAAATAAGTTTATTCCTATTTTCGAAATTGATATGATCTCTAGTTTTCTCTGAAGTTATGGAAAGAAATATCGTAATTATTTGTTGAGATTATAGTTGTTATGTCCTTTAAGTCTTCATCTTATTTCACCTGATTTCAGACGTGGGCAGTGTTGACGAAGCGCCAGCAGATGGCGCTGCTGATGTGGCAACACGGCGAAGAGGCGCTGGCCAAGTCGCTGGTTGCCTGCAAGCTGTACAAGGCAATGGCACACGAGGCGGCGGAGGACGACTTGGAGACGGAGATCTACGAGGAACTTCGGAACTATGGCAAGGAGTTCGAGAATATTGGTAGGTTCACATTTCATTGTATGATTCAAATACATACGTTTGTGTTGATTTCAACGTTTATGTGATTCTATGGATTTCTACTGTACATAAACCTGGCACCTCCATCATTACTTTATACACATCATGTTGATTTATTAACAAAATGAGTGATTCTATGAGTGTGGCAAAGACTTCAGTCTCAATTACCGAAAAAATCAAACTTAATTTTGTGTTTTTCTACTGTGCATAAACCTGGCACTTCCACCATTACTTTCGTACACATTATGTTTATTTATTTACAGAATGATTGATTCTATGAGCGTGGTGAACACTTTAGTCTCAATTAACGAAAAAATCAAACTTAATTTTGTGTTTTTCTACTGTGCATAAACCTGGCACCTCCACCATTACTTTCGTACACATTATGTTGATTTAGCTACAGAATGAGTGATTCTTTGAGCGTGGAAAATACTTCAGTCTCAATTACCGGAAAAATCGAACTTCGTTTTGTGTTTTTCTACTTTGCATAAACCTGGCACCTCCACCATTACTTTCGTACACATTATGTTAATTTACTCACGAAATGAGTGATTCTATGAGCGTGGCGAAGATTTCAGTCTCAATTACCAAAAAAATCAAACTTAATTTTGTGTTTCTACTGTGCATAAACCTGGCACCTCCACCATTACTTTCGTACACATTCTGTTCATTTATTCAAGAAATGAGTGATTCTTTGAGCGTGGATAATACTTCAGTCTCAATTACCGGAAAAATCAAACTTCGTTTTGTGTTTTTCTACTTTGCATAAACCTGGCACCTCCACCATTACTTCCGCACACATACTGTTCATTTTTTTCACGGAATGAGTGATTCTATGAGCGTGGCGAAGATTTCAGTATCAATTACCGAAAAAAATCAAACTTCGTTTTGTGTTTTTTTTTTGGTTGTTGTGGGTGGCTTACAGGTCAGGAAACGTAATCATATCGGTTTGAAACTTTTCTGAACACCAGAACAGACTGGGATTGTTTGTCAGAAAAATTGGTTCGACTTTTTTTCTGAAAAAGTTCGGAACCTAAAAAAATCGAACCAAAATGTTCTCAACCTATTCTAACCTATATGCCACGTACAACACAACAGGAGAAATGAACGAATAAATAAAAAGAAGTAGAATATGAAAACTAAGCTTGATTATTCTCGATATGTGAGAAGTGATCTCATCTGATCAAAAATATTCATTGGAAGTTGTGTCTGTACAATCATATAGGGTAAGGTTGCCTAATTTGGACCACTTTGGACATTTTATTTTTTTGGACGCTGAAATTGGATGTTTAGGGTACCAACAAATTTTGGGTGATAGGTGCATTCATCACGCACACTGGTTATACATGAAAATGAAATAAATTGATTTTCTATCAATTTTATGATGATTTAGATGAAGTACTGCAATCGGTCCAAATTAGGATACTAGCTGCCTAAATTGAACCAGTGGTTTCCTAATTTGAACCATGGTGAAATAATCTAACTTTTGAAGTATAATCCATTCTTTTGTGTATTCAATATTTACATAATGTCTAACAAATTAATATTGCAGATGAAAAAAAAAAAAAAAATGCATAGGATTATTCTCATAAGGATTGCATATTTACATTTAACAATCTTCGCAAAACAACAATTTCTGGGTGGCTTTCAATTCAGCACATTTAGCATTTACCCAGCACTTGCAAGTCGAGCAGTGGATCATGCTAAGTTTTATGGCAATTTCCAAATTTGATAATTTGAAAAATTTGAATAAAAATTGGGAAATTTCCAAAATTTCGATTTTCCTGAATTTCAAATTCCCAATTTCCAAATTTGGCAAAATCAATAGGGTCGCAAATATTATTTTATCCCCATATTTTAATATTATCCACATATTCTCCTCGTTTATACATTCTGAAAGATTAGAAATCAACTTTTGGTGCATTCGTTTTGAGGTTATGTTCTGTCATCGAAAGCATGGTGAATTGTGGTCCAATTTGAGAAACAGGTAATCTGAGATTATTATAATTAATTACTATTTCTAGATAGTATGTGTGAAACAACAATTGCTATGAGTCGATGCGCAATGAAATAAGGTTTATGATAGTTATTTTCATTCCAAGTAAACTTGTGCTTTTTCAAGTTGTTTTCGAGTTGACACTCCCCCATTCGTCGACTTTCAGGATGGTATTAGATGAAAAATTCATATTCGATGATTGTTCTTTATTTGTGAATTATTGTATAACATCCAAAAGCTTTCAAGTATATAATATACATTTCACTTAAGAAGTGCATCTCGAAAGTTAGCACACCATAAAAGTTTGAATGTTATATCTGCTTCATATTGTATCAAACCACTTGAGTGTGGTGGCTTCAGAATATGGAAGAAAGAAACTCCACATTTTTCATAAATAAAATAACACAATAATTCCTCATCTTCACGGAGCGTATGGAGCACTCAAGAGGGAAATTATATTCCCAGACAGTGTAATTCAATTTCAGAACATATTTATACAGAATAAAAATTATAACAACACTTCGAATGAATTCAATTTATTTGACAGAAACACTGTCAGAAATGAAAAGATAAATTGATAACGATATCACGGAAGTGATTCATCTCCGTATTAATGAGGGTAAAGGAGTCTGAACCAAGCTCAGATCACTTCCAAAATCCAATTCGATATTCTTCTCACGTTCGACTGGTTCATTTCATCAGATTCAATGATACAACAAATTTAGTTTTCTTCTGTTCTAGTTTCTCTGAATGCAAATCAATTAACACTCAACGGAAACCTGGCCTTTCCACAATAACTTTCGTATTGCCTACCCACTTTGTTCGTTCATTTTTCGAAATTACTTTTCAAATTTTCAAAATGTGAATGTGTAAATTGTAAATGTGGTTAGGGTACGGGTAAGGTTTGACACCCAAACCCTTGTCACACATCGAGTCGACGCTATCCCGGACGCTCTTCACGCGCCCCCAATGGTCTATGTCAGTTTCTTCAATGTAGATAGAACGAAAATAATAATTGAATATATCTCTCAATCTTCAGCTCTGGAGCTGCTCGACTTCTGTTACCGACAGGACGACGATCAGACGCAACAGTTGTTGACGTGCGAGCTGCAGAATTGGAGCGGACAGACGTGTTTGAGTCTGGCCGTGGCAGCCAATCACCGTGCTCTGTTGGCGCATCCTTGCAGTCAGATCATTCTGGCCGACTTGTGGATGGGGGGACTGCGCACGCGCAAAAACACAAACTTGAAGGTTCGTCAGCTCACACTGAATTTCTATAATTGATTTCAATTTGATCATCATTTTTTATTTTCATTCATATTTTCATTATGTATTCCTGTTCATTCTGTTTCATTTTCGTATTCGTTATATTGTATTTCATCCATAGCCTTACTCGAGGAACAATGAATTCGTATCAAGTTTTGATGTTATTAACAAAAGAAAAATGTATTTGACCTAGCATTGTGTATCAAAATCGATTCAATATGGTACCAAATTTCCAATGAATGAATGCAATGAATCTATCTATGATCCAATGAATCTATCTTGTACCAGTCACCAAATATCCACGTTTGAAATGAGTGAAAACTTTCAGCCCGTACATATTTCATAGATCAAGTGGAACGGTTGAAGTGGATTATATGATCAGTTGATTCAACTTGAGTGAAAAGTGTTCAAATTTGAAGCAATTGTCCGAACAATTACCTTTTCTAGTTTCTCGCTTTATTTTTCTTCTGTTTTCTATATTTAATGACCTAATGATCTAACTATACATGTCTCGATTGCGAGAAGAGATTATTTCAACAATTGTTTGAATGCCTTAATTTCATATGATAGAATATGGAGCGCGAAAAGCATACAAAAACTTCATCAAGTCAAGCTTTTCCCATTTATAATTTTCTCTGAAATGATAGCGTTATGAGATTCCTCTTTTGTTGAAGAAAACAAAATAAATGAAGAAATAGAACAATGAAATGTTATACATGACCCAGTTACTGATGAAGTAAAGAATATAAGTTTTCCATTCACAGTATTATTTCAAGTGAAAAATAACTAATTCGAAACGGGAATAATTGATCAGCGTAATGTATAGCTTCACTGAATCCGCTCTCGGAGTTTGGCTCTAATTGCATTTATTCTGTTCAATGAGAGAATTCAATTACTTCTGCACCTCAGTGACTGTGAGTCAAACACTCACTTGAAATATGAGTGCAGTATACGATTTTTCAAAACAATTTCAACTCAAGTTCATCCCTCGCCGTCCAGGAATTTTAAATTTATTCATATAGCAGACGGGTAGTGTGTATACAGCGTACGCAAGTGGGCTACTGCCATTGTGTTGAGTCTAGTTTAACTTTGTATATGAAAGTGATTATCCAAATCTGGTATAATTTCCACTACTAACCAGTTCCATGAAAACTTTTTGAAAGCAGTCATTTCAGGCACTATATCAGAATAATCTACAGCTTGGATTATCTGATAAATATTAAAATTATTCAATATACGTGAATTAGACAAAAGATAATTTAAGAAACATACCCAACGTCATCTTTGTGAGGCAATTCGATGAAAATAGTAGAACTTGATATTACCAGTGGAACTATAACTCAGATATTAAATACAATAAACAATTACCACTGTACTGGATACATACAGATGTGTGTCGAATCGTGTATACAATCAACCAAATATGTATGCGTACAATTTGAAATATTTTCATTCTGTTTAAAAAACGCTTCCTCTTGATTTGTATGTATTATATGAATCTCTATTTCTCATCAAATTATAAATTCTATACCTCCATTCCGTTCAAACTCGGATACCCATAACAACTTCCTTTTCTCCAAATTCAACCCAAATTCTTTCAACACCAAATATAGGTTTGGGACCCCTATAAAATCGGAGAAATTAAGGAAATTTGAAAGGTACAAAGGCTAGCAGCAAGGAGAGTGACGGGAAGAGTGAGAAAGTGGAGAGTAGATCATAACAGGAATGGAGAGGATAAGCGAGTATTGGAAAGACCTTCGGAAATGATTAAAGAATTGGGGTGGAAAACGTTGGAAGAAAGGAGAAAAATTGATAGACTCTGTAATTTTCATAAAGCTTGGCAAGGTAAAGATGGGTGGACAGAAATGAATAATAGATTAGTTAGAGATGAGAAACATTACAATTATAGAACGTCACATAGAAATGAAGTACAAGGTAGGCAAGTTAAGAGGGACATAGGAAAGTTTGCATTCTTGAACAGAACCGGAAGGGAGTGGAACGATTTGGATGACAAAATATGTTATAAACAAAATGGAGAAGAGATAGAATTGAATAAGTTTAGAGAAAGGTTAGAGAGAAGTATTGAAGATTGGTGAGCATATAAGGAGACGGTTAAATATATTTTATTTCATTTCATTTTCATTATCCTGTTCCAATAATGTTGAATTAGTTCAATTTAGTCATAAGTTCATATTGTCATATCATCATTATCTACCACCCATGTCAAACTATTTGTAGATATAAATAAATAAATAAATAAATAACCATCCCAGTTTCATGAAATAACTAGATCTTCATTTATCCATAACTCATCAACTAAACTATCCTTCATCTCTTCAACAGGTCATCTTGGGACTCATCTGCCCTCCTTACATAATCAAGATGGAGTTCAAGTCCAAAGAAGAGCTTCAGCTGATGCCGCAAACCGAAGAGGAGCATCTGATTGGCTTAGAAGAAGAGAACGAGAGTTTGGAAGGGAGACCGTCAGATGCTCGGAACACCGAACCGGATGCTGAGGTATGACGACCGTAAACTTGTTGAGGAGTGATGCATGTTTAGTGCAATGGGAGTGATACAGCAATGCAATAATTAATGCCAAAAATGTTTGTGTGCCTAACAGTTCTCAATGTGAGGTTCATGAGACTCGATTTCGTGAAATATTAGTATTTTTGGTGATAACTTTTGAACCGGATGAGGTATCAAAATTATAATACGGATATTTCTCATACAATCAAGAATGTATGAAATATATAACTACCTGCATATAACTCGTGAAGAATAATAATTGTCAAGCGTAGGGGGCTTGAAAAGTTTTTTTTAGCCGTATGCGCTTGACAATTATGCGATACGACTTGAATAATTATAGCTTATAACAATTGTATGTGTATCCTCAGTATCAGACTGTTGATGTATTATACCGTTCAAAAGTTATTACTAATATAATAACATTTCGCTAAATCAACTTCCATGGACGCTTAACACCAATTGTGTGAACGCACACTTGTGGGGTTGTTTTGGGAGTTTTGCACACGGTGAATTAATTATTCACTCTGCATTAATAGCTGACTCATATGTTGTAATGAATGTAGATACGCTTAGAAGTTACGGGTGAACAATTAGGGTTTGTCACAAAACGGTGAACATATATATTCTGAGAGTATAATAACTCGTCCATAGTAAATACGCAAATTCGAAATCACTCGAAAACATCCATTCTGTCTTCATGAGTTATAATACATCCGTAAGGGTCACTATATATATATATATATATATATATATATATATATATATATATATATATATATATATATATATATATATATATATATATATATATATATATATATATATATGTATATATATATATCCATCAGAAGGCACGCCTACATCTCTCAAAAAACTGAAATAGTAGATAAGTTTTAACTCATACCTTGATACAATTAGGGCAACATCTATATCTGCCTTGTGTTCCATAATATCTGCATCCCATTCAATACAAGAAAAACCCATGAGGTCGAATCAATCACTTCGGAATGAGAGCGCTATTAATTGTATATGAATATACTCTAGCATCTGCCTAATGTGTGCACAGCACTAGGCTCTAGCTAATGGTAATTCACCGTAGAACTTTGTCTGCATAGAGAGCCCATCTTTACAGCGTACTCATTGATGTAAAAGTAAGTAATCGAGCGTGAACAGTCTAGAATAGTCTAGAATAGTATAGAATAGTATACAATATTCGCGTTCCATGTCCAATGTTTTTTCAATAATATCGAAACTTGATCAAAAAAAATCATTGTTCCTCAATTAGGGCTATGGATGAAAGGTAGGATCGTCCTAGTCTTGGTGTATTTATATATATATATATAGATATATATAAATATATATATATATATATATATATAAATATATATATATATATATATATATATATATATATATATATATATATATATATATATATATATATATATATATATATATGTATATCTATATAATATATATATATTTATATATATATATATATATATATATTTATATATATCTATATATATATATATAGTCACCATAGTTATAGATGTCTAGTGTAGTCGTGATTCTGTTGTATTGATTCACGCATGATTTCACTGAACCCATCGCTAGAATCAATGCCAGCGTGAAACAATTAGCGTTCCCCTCTCCCCCACCTCAGTTTTTAAATTACGGGAGTCAGCTGGCCTATAAAAGACCTTATAGCTCTCAGCGCTTTTATTGTTACACCGGGGGTTATTGTTATCACAAAGTTGGGTAAGAGATTGAACAACCGAAACAGCTGTTTCAGTACCTTAAGACTCCAATATTACTAATTTGTCGTAGGAATCGACGTCATAAAAAAGAACTCAATATCCTGTATAGTAAGATATATTCTGTAGATACTCGCAAAGCCACAACATTATTGGAGTTTTCATTTTAATTGATTTTCGAAATTACGTTCTCAATAATGTTATAAATTGAAGTGTTGGCGCCTATTTGTTGATCAATGACGATATATATTTTATTTTTCTTCTTTGTGTGTATCATTGTTAAATTGAGCTCATAGTTACGGCGGGCAAATGAGTGGGCTTACCATAGTCCAAGTCAGCCATTCCGTCAATTGATGCTTGGATTGGTATACAATCCAGAAATTAGAACTTGAAAATGGCTATTCTTGTGATTGCTTTTACAAGGACTTAGAGCCGATTGTACCAACTGATGATTGAATATTAGTTAGTTAATCATTACTTAAGGTACGAAAATAACATAGGTATCCAGGGGTGATAACAAGTTAATTTGCTAATTTTTGCTTAATTCACTAATCATCACTTGGTACAACCGGCTCTTAGATGTATAGTCATAATACTGACATAAAAAGTGATTGGGTATTAATAAAATCCAAGTTCTGGAAGAAGTTTTCATCTATTCTACGTGAATATAGTTTCATTACAATCATTTGAGTGTAATCATTTACTGGTGTGTGTAAATGAATGAGTGTGTTCACAATGAATGGGCGTGTTCATAATCAGATCATTACAGTAATTCAATCGCCTTTCAGGATGCAATCGAGCTACACATTCATTCATTCACTGAAACTGAAGCATGATATCGAAACAAATTCATGACATAGTTTATTTAGTATGATTCGGTTTTACCAATCTTGGATTAGCAGAAGTCCATATTAGAGTTTTTCATCATCTTGGATGAAAATGTCACTTTTTTGAACCACAAGCCAAGGTTTGACCGAAGCCAAGCCAATGCATATACCTTGGTTCTTGAGTAACACTGATAGTGACTGACAGTTTTACCCACCTTCAAATCCGAAGAATAACGTGAAACGTAGGATTATTTGAAAAAATTAAGAAATAATAATATGATTATTATATAATTATATAATTATAATGAAAATTTAACTAAAGCTATCCATGCTGATCAATAGCTTGAAACTCAGTCTCGATATGAATCTTAGATTCAAGTTTGGTAAAACCTAACCTGTGTCATATAAGATCATTCATGTAATATTTTAGAGAAATAAAAACATCAATCATTTCTTTTAGAAAAAGACGAGAAAGTTTAGCGTGAAGAACAAAGCAGCTAGCCCCCAGGGCATCAAGGTATGATGATCCAATCACTTGACTGTGCGTGTTTCATTACCTCTTTGCACCTTGTTGTGTTGTTATTGTTGTTGTTGTAATTGCTTGCCTACCAACTCTATTACTATCACGGAGACCTACTGTGGAAATCTCGATTTGAAACACCAGATTGACGTATAGTGTCTTCAGGTCTATTTGATATAACGCTTTTGGGAGGATGATGATTTTTTTGTCATGCGTTACATTGACAGACGCTATGATAGATCGTTTGAATGCCATCTCATTTTCTTCAAGATATACGTGCATATCCAAATTTCCATTTTTTTTTCGTTTCGATAATCTCTCATTTGAATCGAATATAAAGTTTAATTCGATTTAATATAATGTATCTCCCAATTATTAGTACAGAAAATTGAATAGAAGAAAAAAATGAAGTATGAATCAGTTGGACTATTCACTTCCTAATTCATCCGCCAAAAATATGAAATTGTAAATTCGCCAACCATTGTAACGCAAAACAATTCTTTTGTATCAACCGTTTGAGTTCCAGCTGAACATTTTTATTCTCATATCCAGTGCTACGGTTTAGAAACAATGAAATAACAAATGGAGCTGAAACTACTGTTAAAGAATATTGATCACGAGGTATTAGATATTGTTTTTTTTCGTCGCGTCGTTTGAAAAAAAAAAAAAATAATAATACCTCATATTCGGGTTGCAAAAGTCTCAAACAACTCAATATTGGTCATTTTCGTTATGTTGATTTGTTCAAATCGTGATTTCTCTACACTTTGGTCTCATGGGTTATTGTACATACGAGTTGAAACAGATTCTTAGATCTGAAATAGGTCGAACTGTGAACACATCACTTGCCACCTGTAGGACTTGTGCGTACTATCGATGTGTGTACGCAATTTTATCGGAATTACATTAGGTTGGATTTCAAACAAATCAATTCAGTAGTGTGTTTCGTATTAACGGGATCAAGTGGTCGGAATATAATTTTCAGAGTATTAACTTCACACCACTATATTGTACATGTGTACATGTTGAAATATATTGAAATAACTACTAATCATCCATTGATTGCGGATGGTATATTCGTGAAACTCTTCACAAAATATATAATCTTCACTGTTATAGATCTGAAAAAAAACATTTTTCTTTTTTTTTTCTACCCAACAATGTAATTCAAACTTGTAAGTGACTGAATGTGTTAATATTCAAGCTTAGCAGTTTGTATGTATTGAAAAGTTATGTATTCCATCGTTTTACAATTTGATTTGGTATAGCTCGAAAATCATCATCAAATATACTGAAAATTTTCTGATACGGATTTCTCTTGATCGAGAAGTGTATACAAACTTAGATAGGTGAATAAGCTTCGAACGTAGGCGGAAAATTATGAACTTCGTTAACTTTAAAAGACGTTCTGCGCGAATTGTGTAGCATTGTATTCCACCTCATTTTCTCGCCCGGCAAATGGAGGATAATTGTCCCGTCAGTATGATTATTGATCTCATTGTTACAACTCGTTCGATACAATCTAACTCAAACCTGGAAATGAGACAAGAATTTCATTCTTATACTCAATACGTTTATATGTGTTTCATTATTATATGTTTCTTTCCTAGAGATTCTGTGATTCTTCTTCTGAAGATGTCCATTTCCACACATTTGTTCAACAGTAGTGTACTATATAAGAAATACTTCACTTTGAGGTTCAGTAATATAAAGGTTCCTCCAATTCTACCTCTAGACAGATTATTTCAATCATGCTCAGAAATGATTTACGTTATAAACATATAATTGAATACTATTGAAAGTAGTTTATTTTGTTAATGTGAATCACCCTAGGTTATAAAATAAGGTATTTGATGTGACTCTTGCATCTAGAAGGCAGTAATGTTGCAAAGTTTCATTATTGCAACAGGAATCACAACTGGAGATCATTGTTGTAAAGATCATTGTTGTAAGCAATGCATAATATCGGCCATCTATAGAGTATAGAGTCAAAGTCCAAGAAATTAAAAGAATTCAAAAGTTTGAAAATATCATCTGTTCAAGATTTAATTTATTCTTTCACTGATATGCATTGAGTTCCATTTTACTTCGAAATATTTTCAATTTGTGAATATATATATTCTATATAAACTTTCATTATTTTTCAATTAATTCTTCATTATTATGAAGTACATTCACTTGTGAATTAGTTTTTCACTCAGGCCTATACAAGCATTGTTATTTGTTACATCTGGACATATTTCATATATTAATATCTTGAATCGAATTATTATCATCATCATATTGTTTTGTGATTTTCAATCATGATATGATTTCATTTCAAGTATTTGAACTTTCATAACATTGTTATATACGATAATCATAATTTGTTCCAACCTAAATTATTCTAGTATTGCATTTTATTTTCCCCATAGCACATCTTCACAGTATAAAATGGTTATGTGTAAACGTACTCTTTACATGAATTGTTTATTACTTTTGTCACCGTATTTTTATCTTATCGTTATTCTCTTTGTCATCTATATCTATCTATACGTATTATTGCTTCGTACTTTTCTCAATGTGTTATTGTTCTATGTCTTTTCGATCATCCAATTATATTGAAGAAACCTTCGCCTATCGTTTCCACATTCTCAAATAGGCCTATCTATAAAAGATACATCTGAACAAGTTTTTTACGTTAATGCCTGAAACGTAAATTTTTTATTTCACACCCCGATTTCACGAGCATTTACATTTCTGTCCATGCAAATTTTAGTGACTTAAGCTACCTTACCTATCAAAATTTTACTGCACTGTTCACTTCGATATGTTAACAGAGAATTATTTGTCTTTATGCCTACCGTATTTTTGGATACAGCATGAAATTTCAATAAAACTTTCGATAAAATCAATATCTAGATCATTCACAATTTACAATTTTTTTGAAGAGATATATTTCTCAAAATGAACTTTCTAATCTCTGTTTTGTGTCGCCTGGTCAGTCCTTGGAGTCCATGGGCAATCAAAATCCTGTCAAAATATCTAGTCCGATTTACTTCTGGATCTAAAGTTTCCCAAAAAAAATAAGATTTTTTTTTCTATCAAGGGTGATAAAATATAACTCGTTACGTGGTTCAACTTTTCGTACCAATTTCAATTTTTGTCCGAATTATCACTCTTGAGTATCACTTTCGAAGCAAAGCCAACACTTTCTCAGGATAACTATGAACATAAATTAATTCAATCATTCTCATTCCAGGCCCTCATATCTCATGACAACTTTAACCTCAGAGATACCGTCGTTCAAGAGAATGGTAAAGTCATTTCAGAGCCCGGTGATTACCTAACCACCGTCCTGCATTTACCGATTGACTTTAACAGTTACGATCTGAAGAACAAGCGACCGTTACGACTAAAGAAGAAACTGTATGAGTTCTACACAGCACCGATAACCAAGTTCTGGGGGCATTCGGTAAGTTTGAGTTCCACTATTGGTATTAGCAGAGGTAGTAACGTGGTTCCACCATGGAGGACCTGTCTATCTCAGCGGCGAGCAGTGTACCAGATCGCGTACTTCCGGTTAATTTTCGATATTCCCCGAAACGGTGGCCATGTTCGTTTTTCAACTGCCAGTTGGAGCTACTCTCGCGCTTGTAATTCATGCACTTGATATATAAAACAAGTTTCGTTAGGCCTACACCAGACAACAATCAGCTCAGCATTAACAATGAACATGGCCGCCATTACCCACCATTCAATGATGTCAAGTGGTACGAGTTTTTAGCACTGATTTATACCTCCACTACGACAGTACTATATATATATATATATATATATATATATATATATATATATATATATATATATATATATATGTATATATTCCTACCATCTGGAACATCATTGAAATTAATCGAGATTTCATCAACTTTTTAGGGCCCCAATTCACCAATCACCACCCCACGTATTTCTCGAGCTCTTTGGTATATTGTATTATCACCACGCTTTCAAGTTCTCCACTATGGATAGGTTACGTTGCAAAAGTATCAAATCGACCAGCCACTGGGATGGAAAACTATGGCTCATGTCCACTCACTATTGCCTAGAATTTGAAGCATAATCCAACATTCAATCCGGGCTCATATTCAGGAAAGGAGCGGTGAGATGAAATTGAATTTGAACCTATATTGCTGAAGGTGTACAGTTTCAATCCGAGAAAAAATATTTATTTCAAGTTGAAGGTGAATTCTGACGTATACGAGTGGACAGTAAGCTCACTAGTAATTTAGGTTGTGTTGTTAAATGTGAGATTAAACACATTCAATGGAAGAGAAACGAAAATCACATCTTATTTGTAAGATTTCAACCTGTTTCATTCTTTGATATTCTCAAGTGGTTCCCACTTGTTAGTGCAGTTCAGCTAAGATATTTGAAAAAAAATGAACATTTCACTTGGAACTCTGAAACTGTCGATTGAAGCTCATACATTCTAGGCATTGCTTCCACTAAGGCTTCACACGGTCATCCAGTTTCGTTAGAATTACTTAACTCCAGGTTCATTTTTATTCTCTAAACGGTTTCTATGACTGATCAATGAATATGTATCCGTGGCATTGTTTTAACCTGGTTCGTCAACTCATCTGTTTCAGATTGCTTACATCGGATTCCTTGTGCTGTACAGCTATGTTGTGTTGGTCAAACTGGACCCGGATCCTTCCTGGCAAGAAATCTTCGTCATCACTTACATCGGGACTCTGGCGTGTGAGAAACTACGGGAGATATTCTCATCAGAGCCCGTTGCGATAGGGTAAGAAACGTAGCATGACTTGTCTGCATTTGTGAATGGTCGAGAATGGTAGGATGATTAAATATACCCGCAGTGCATTCTAATGGAATATGTACTAGTGTCACATGGAATTTTTGTTTCCTTCAGATTTTAATTTTCAGTTTCTGATGATACCAAAGAACGTGATGATTCCAGAACATTCAGATTTATTGGATATGATAGTTCCGGGAACTGTGTAGAGTTTGTTTTTTATCATAATATTGGATCAGAATTTTAAATGACGAAACTATAATCCAGAGTTCTGGCCAGAGTTCGCACACAAGGGTTTACCCTTATGCGGGCTTCACACATCTAAATGTTTATTTTTATCTTGTTGTTTTGTATTTTTGTATTTTTTTGTGTGTGAATAAAATACATAACAAATGAAATGAAATGAATGAATATGAGTCGAAAATTCAAAACAATTTTAAAGCAGCAATTATTGACGTCTCACGGCTTCAACAAATGAGGGTAACCAAAATTATTGAGAACACTATGGAGCAAGTTCGAAAATATATTATTATCAGACCCTCAATTGAGTGAAGTATTGTTGTCAAATTAGCAACATGATTGATGTCATGACTGGCAGTTCTTTATGTACCAATTCAGTTCTTCTTGAACAAATGCAGTTGATTCAATCAACTCATTAACCCTTTTTTAATAGTGAGTGTATAAATTATATCCGAAATTAGGAAAAATATCAGCAGTGTTTTGATTGAAACTTGGATTTTCCATTGTTGTCCACGTGTCGAGAAAACCTAACATTCATTCATTTCTCGAGTTTTCCATTTTTCCGTATGTATCCCTTTAATTTGTACAAGATATTTCTCATTTCTCAATCGTGACGTATTCATCATTTTCAGGTCCCATTAACTATGTGTATATACAATTCCTCCCACTCTATATTCTTTCGATCAAAAAAATCTACCCTCTTTCTCATCAGTCGTTTAAATTACAGAAGATTTAATCTACACCTCCTTCAATTATCACAACTCAGTCAGGGTATACCAATTACTCTAGTTGACATTACATGTTTCGTATTCTCAGCTAGAGTTTATGTTGGTATAAACTCTTTCCTGAAGTGATTTTATAATCAAATAGAAATACGGTCGTCTGTCAAGTACCATCGTTGCAATCCAGTCTGACTAGATATCCATTTGAGGAATTAATTCAGCAACTTGTGAGTTGAAGTGCTACATGGAAAGCAGATACCACTCAAGTATATATGATTGGATGCATCTTTTGTAACTGATTTAACATTCATTAATGTAATTAAGCACGGCGAACTACTTGAAATCAGAAATCTACCTCCATACTCATATACTCTATGTAGATAAATACGAAGATCTATGTTGTGATGAATTAGTAATGGTACATAGAGAAGATTTCACAAAAGCATTCGAAACAAAGTTTCTCGAAACATATTTTTTACTATCAACAAAAAGGCCAGTATCATACTTCAAGGGGTAGATTGCAAAGACGAAGTTTAAGCCCCGGCCCACCTTAGACGCCGTCAAAGTAAAAATTGAATCACCTCTTTTGCAATCCACCCAAAGTCACTATGAGTTGGATACACAGGTTATGCACATTTAGGGACACATAAAGTGGTCGATGAAGGTCATAAGGTCATATTAAAATACATCCTGAAGAAAATGTTGTGTCCTCATACGCCCCGAAACTGACAGATAATGTTCATATACGTAGGGCCACTCCACGTACCGTTTATGAACAAAATTAGCTGTACAAATGCATGAATTATATTCATCAAATCTGAATTTAATTTTTGTTTGTTTCTATAATGACTTCAAGTGTTCATTCTTCAACATTTTGAGAAATTAACTTCCCATTTCTCTCCCTCAGGCACAAGTTTTCCGTGTGGGCGTGGAACATGTGGAATCCGTGTGACGCTGCAGCGATCATCTTCTTCCTGATTGGTCTAGCTCTCCGACTCCGTCTATCAACAATGCAATCCGGCCGCGTCATCTACTGCGTAGACATCGTCTACTGGTATCTGCGCATCCTAAACATCTTGGGTGTCAACAAGTACCTCGGACCTCTCGTCACTATGATGGGAAAAATGGTGAAAAACATGATCTACTTCGTGGTGCTTTTACTAGTCGTACTGATGAGTTTCGGAGTTTGTCGACAATCGATTCTTTTCCCGGAAAACGAATTCAGTTGGCGACTTGTCCGCGACGTATTCTACCAGCCATACTTCATGTTGTACGGAGAAGTGTTCGCTGGAGATATCGATCCGGAATGTGGTATGGATCCATCGCAACCGAAATGTCAGCCCGGTCGATGGATTACCCCTATCGTCATGTCAATGTACTTACTGGTAGCTAATATTCTACTCATAAATCTGCTGATTGCTGTGTTCAACAATATCTTCATCGAGGTGAACGCCGTGTCACACCAGGTGTGGATGTTCCAGAGGTTCACCGTGGTGATGGAGTACGAACAGAAGCCGGTTCTTCCTCCTCCACTTATCATGCTCAGTCATATCTTCCTCCTACTCAAGTACTGTAGAAGAAAGGTACGCGGTGTGCGAGAGACTTATGATAATGCGCTCAAACTGTTCCTCGATAGTGACGACCTGGAACGGTTATACGACTTCGAGGAAGAATGTGTTGAAGGATATTTCAGGGAACAAGAAACAAAACTGAATCTTTCGAGTGATGAGAGAATAAAAACCACGGCTGAAAGAGTGGATAATATGTATCAGAAAGTCGAGGATATCAATCAGAAAGAGAATAGTCAAACGTCTTCAATTCAAGGAGTCGAGTTTCGAATAAGAAAGCTGGAGGATTTGACCGAACAGACTCTGTCACATCTTGCGGTGATTCACAGGTTTATGGCGACGCACACGAAAGACCAGCCGTTTGCTTCTGAACTAGCAGAGTTCGGTCGCGTGGGCGAGAGGATACGATTAGCTCGTGAGAAAGTCGACGATTCCAAGTCGCTAGAAGATCGGCATCCTGTTGACAAGATGAGGTTAATGCCGTTCGGTAAAGACCATCTCTCGAGAAGACGACCCACGAGGTCACTCACTGAAGTACGACCTGATAGTTTCATGGATTTCAGGATGGATACTACATTAACTAAATCTCCGGAACCGTTGATAGAAAACTCCGAAAACTCAAAGTCTGAGTGCGATGTGGATTCTGACGAAGACATGAATAATAGAGGTATAAAAATAACAGTAACCGGTGAAATACTTGAAAAGAGTTCTTCCGATAGCGACCTCAGCAGTAAGAATGAAACTGGTATGGAAGGTTCCGGTGGCTCTTTCGATACACCACTGCCAGATTTCCTCAAGAGTAGTTCTTTGGACTTCAGATCTCAAGGCCGTCACGCTTTTCTCCAGCGGAGGCTCAGTTGCGACATGGCTGCCGGCGACGATGGTTACCACGCGATGCGACATCCTCTGCTCACCCGACGGCAACACAGCAAAACCAACTCCGAGCCAGAGAACGCGTGTGGAGGTGTGCTGACTGAAGACGAGGCCGACGCGGCGCCCACGACGGCCGGAAGTCACGTCACGTGGGCAGAACCTCGTGCCGCAGAGAAGAAACCTACGAAGAGGAAGAATACTCGTTCCATGTTAATGGCGATGCATTCGGAGTACACCAGTATAACTGATGAACTGGAAACTGTTTGTGGTTTGTTGAGTCCTCCACGAACTCCTCGTTTATTATCACCTCCCCGTCCTGGTGAATCTCCATTGATGACGCGTCGAAATCGTCATCATTCTGAGATGTCGAATCCCGAGATGGCTTTGTATTTAGAGAAGGAACATCTTCGAGATGCTGAGGATAATGATTATCATCTGATGGAGGGTCTCGTACAGCGACATATAATTGCTGATGAATCCACTGACAATGCATTCTATTTGGGAGTTTCACATGAGGTACCCGAATTCCGCAATCAAGGTCGGTCTTTACGTCGGGAAAGTGCTGTCGAAATGACGTCTCCTACTGGCGGTGGTGCACAACAAGGTCCGGCCATATTTTGTACAGATACGGAAAACAAACAACAGAAGTTGCTCAGAAATTCTAAAAATGATGAGCCACCTCCGGGTCTTCAGAAACCTACTTCCGAAACCATGTGTTAGTTGAATCTTTTATAGCCGTATTAAATTTTGACGAACATAACAACTTTGATAATAATACGGTGGGTCATGTTCGGAACTTACAAAAAGTTGAAGTAGATCATATTTAGATTTATTGATATTGTGAATACCAAAACCCTCTTTAGACACATAATTGACAATCATTGATGGTTTATTTTTAGGTTTTCATCAGTATTCATCATGTGTTACGTATTATAATATTAAGCATAATTCAGAGAAAACAATGGGATTAAAACCAGTGTTGTAATAACGTCTTTTGAGAAACATCTATACACAATATGGAATTCCATTTTTAAAAATGAAAGTTGGCGCAATAAGATGGATAATAATATACTAAAATTATAGCAATACGCTTTGTAATAATTTGAAATTGACTCCAAACGACCATGAATAATTTAAGGAAAACGCCTCATGTGAGTATATATCCCGGTATGTTATTATCTTGCGGACAATGTTGAATTACCGTTTAAGCAACATGTGATTTAGATTAGATTAGATGATAGAAACGAATTTTAATTGTAAATGTTATCCCATAGTATTTAAAATAGAAATTAAATATGTTGAAACTGCTTATTCGTATGAGCATTGATGTTCTCAAAATATTATTTTTTGAAGAGTTGAATTTTCAGTGTGCCATTCAAGTCTAAATGCAAAGAGGTTGGGGATAGAAGATATTCTATCGTCTTGACTGAATGAGGTTACACGAATACATAATTGGACCGTCTTGATAAAGAGCTCACAACTGTGTTGGTGTTCCATTCGGCAACTGTTGAATTCATTTTAGAACATCATTATTATCTGGTATAATAATGAATTAAATTAAGAGAGTCTTTCAGATAGAATATGTTAATACACGAAGCATGCTACATTGAGCATGAATATGAAAGAAGTGTTTCAAAAAATATACATAATTAGATCTCAGAAAGTGTTTTCTATATACTTGTATTCATGAGAGATGGAAGTTCCGATTCCATACCACACTAGCGTGTAGGTTGTTCGCGCCTTCGTCTTTGGTGAATGCAACTATAATTCAAAATTAGTTCATCTTCAGCAACAATATGCACACTATCAACCCTGATTTATATAATATCAATATGTTTTATCAAATGAACTGTATTTAAATTGGAAATATTTCTACAATTTTCCTGAATTTTATAGATTTGAATCTCATAACTGTGTAGGCCTATTTTTTCCTTAAGTGGGGTAGTTCAAGTAAAAAACGTGATATGTGTATAATGTTATATAATCGTAATCCCAATTGGCTGACAATATTTTAAAATATATCAAATTTTAAACAAATGAATGTTCTCTTCCTACATATCTATATACTATACATATTAGTGACTATACGGCCTATTTAAAAATGTCTTCATACTTCGAATATTATTTTTCTACTTACGACTGTTGATTGATGAAACTGTCACTCGGGCACCCATCTAGTGCACAATAAACTACTACCAATGTACTTAAGGGATGAATATTGTGAAGCTTATCATTAATGAGTTGGCACCGTTATTATCTTAATCATATCAACATCTTGCTTCTCTTAAACACGATATTCTGTCACACTTGCGTACTTACACCCAACCTACTCTGTGTCTTAAAACTATGAATGAATATTATAATAAAATACTATTTTCTCCATGAGACTGATGAACTGTTCGTTTTGATTGTGTGATTACACCGAGTCGATTCCAGCCCCAATTCCTTTCTTGTTCATAGAAGTAAGTATAGGTCCGATATTATTACAAATATTATGATAGCCAATTTCGAGAGAATCGCATTGATGTCAAGAAAAAAATCCATATTCTTTTTTTCGGAATGATTTCTGTTTTGAAGTTTCTAGAATCATTCTGGTTCGTGTTGTCAAGTCGATTGGTTTGTAATATTGATAATTGGGTGGTAAGATCGCTCTTGTAGTGTTCAAACGAACCTACCTTTCATCCATTGCCCTAATGAGGAGCAATGATTTGGTATCAAGTTACGATGTTTGAAAAAGAAAAGAAAAATCTTGGAATTTATTCTGACAAAAATCAATTTTTCTTCAATTTGGATCGAATTAAGTTCACGTTTTCCATCGAGGGTTCAGTTTTTGGATGTTCTCATTCTAATTTTTATCCAGAATTCATTCATAGAATTCATCCTAGATTTCTTTTATTTCAATCTAGGCATATAGAAAATTGTATGGATGTGATTTCGTCTTTCAAATGATAGTATTCTATCATTTTTTCATAAAATATCTCACGAATAGATCAATTTCAAGTAGGCCTATGGGTGAAGGATGATAGCGTAAGCACTTTTGGATGGGGTACAACAAAATCTATATCCGTCGAATGGTGTGGACCATTTTATTCGTTTTAACAAACGTTATTAGTGAACAAAAAACTCCCAGAATATTGGATAATTCAATAATCTGTCTGAGGAATAAGAATTTTCCACTTCCCCATTCTACGATCCTGAAATGGAAACGACTTCGAATCAAACTTTGTTGTTCCAAATATTCAACATGTAATCGTGAATGTCTCGTGAATGTATCACCCTTTACCCAATCTTTAAACATACTAACGGAGATTGATTCCCTCTTGAATAATACATTGGTAAAAATTTGACCAATGTACACTGATGAATAACAAAATGAAACAAATATACAAAGTAATACATGAACAAGTTCAGTATGGTAGGATCACCCTTGTAACACACCTTTCCAACAAGCTTCAACTTTCATCCTTTGTTTATAGCGAAACAATGACCTTGTGTCAAGTTTTCGATGTTCATGTATGACAAAAAATGGGAATTGCTAAAGGCCTATCAATAAATGAACATATACACGAGAATATTTAATATATATGAATATTTATCTCAAAATCATAAACCTACACATATCCATAAAACAACTAATTTCATTCGTAACTCAATTTCCGATTATGTTATTGAAAATAATTTTCATTTTTGTTTCTCCATCATCGTTTCTTCTCTCTCATCCTATTAGCAATGCATATCGTGTCTTCTTGCAATCAGTCTACTTGTTGTCTTCCTCTGTTATGCACGCGGTCTTCCACTCGGTGTGTTTGACCCCGAAAGAGAATTTGGGCGGGTTTTTGCTCGCGTTGTACATGGGTAGATATCCGGCCGGTCCGGGACTCTTGTTCTTGTTGGAGACGCCTCCGTTGCGTCCGGCGATCGAGTATTGCGGCAACTTGTTCTTCACGTTGTCGAGGAGCGGTGCGTTGTATGCGGCAGGCCCCGGGGTGCCGAACGGCTTTAGGGGCATGTTTTTAGTACCACTGGATAATAGAAAATATTATATCATTTCCTGATCGTATCAGATGAAATATCCTCTTCAACGTTGCAAATAATTGCACACACAATTTTGAAATTCACGAGTAACAATCCATGGATCGTGTTGAAAAAAAAACAATAAATCCAATTCAACTATACAATAAATGCAATGGGCCTGGGCCGATGTCATATTCTCTGGAAATTCATCATGTTTTCCAGATGTGTAGACATGCATGCATGTGCTTATAATCTTTTTTCCTAGGAGCTATCAAGATTAGGATTTTCTCTATTTTATGTAATTCACTGTTGAAACATTGTTCCAATTCCTTATTCTGGTGTATTGATGATTTCGACAGAAGTTTATTTTATTTCAAGTTTATTATGATGCGCTGAATCTGAAAAATCATTGATTTGATGCAATACCATCAAAACACTTCAATACCAAGATTGATCGAACACAAGGAATTATAAAATGACTCACATGGAGTATGCAGCGGACGCCCACTTGTGAGGTATTTTCGGTCCCAGACAGGATGGGAGTTGATAAGCGGCCGGTCCAGGAGTATCATTCCTCCACTTCCGGTTCGAGCGTCCTCCAATGGAGAACGCCGGTGGCTTGTTTGGCGGTGGTGCCTTCTCAGGGGCGTAAGTGCCGGGACCAGGGGCCGAATAACGGGCTGTAACAATCGGTATCAATTGACCCATGATTTAGGCTGTTTCTACACTACGTGTTTGCCCTTGGCTCAAACTATGGTCTGACTATAGATACATATTACCTTATACCGAGATACGTTACTCCTGCGGCCGACTAGCGACATATGCTCGTTCCGATCTCGGCGGCCATATTGGACCTTTACTAATAACTTCCAAGCAAGGCCTCTATATCAATACCGATGTGAACATATGGAAGGAATTACTTGGAAAATGTCCATTATGGCGGGAACTTCCTGATTGGCGAAGCGGTGTGAAGTTCGAGGCGAGACACAAATATGAACGACTTCTTAACGTTGATTAACGTACCTCGGTAATATATATATATATATATATATATATATATATATATATATATATATATATATATATATATATATAAATACATATATAAATATATATATTTATATATATATATATATATATATATATATATATATATATATATATACATATATATGATCATTAAACTTCCTGGGTACGATCCAATATCGAGATGTGCGGAATATTTTAGCCATGTCGTAAAAGATACGTCTCGACCGGGAATCGAACCCGGAACCTTCAGATTGCCGGTCGAGACGTATCTTTTACGACATGGCTAAAATATTCCATATATATATATATATATATATATATATATATATATATATATATATATATATATATATATATATATATATTTAAAAATAGTGTTGTTCGTTAATACAGTACAAACTCTGGTTCAGTCCGCGGGAACATGAACCTCTGTGCAGGGTAGGGTTGGACCAAGATGCATCGATGGTTTCGTTGGTTTGCCCTCTTGGTATTGTTTCTTCACCCAACTCGAAAATAGCGTTCTCTCTCAAGAGCACTTTTCTTAGATATGCCGATCGCTGCTCCAACTAGTGTGGTTTCGTAGGAACTTAATATCATACCTTCTATATACCTCGAATATTTGCATCTAAGATGTAATGGATATTGCCATCCAAGATGCGGTGAAATAGAACAAAATGTTCTAGGCTGGTAAAGGAAATTGACTGATAATGCAATCAAATTAAATATAAATACCTATATTGGTTGACGGTATGCGGACTTCTCACACGATTTCGATTACATATATATGAATAGTCTCTACATAAGTTACTCGCAATATAACTTGCGTTATTATGATTTACTTCACAACTCCGTTTTACTTCATAAGAGACCGTGTTAGATAACTGAGCAAACGTCAACTTTATTTTACGTGTATTTGTTAAGTTAGTTCCTTTTATCACTACTACACTACACCCGATCGCTATTTCTGAAGATATCGAGACGGCAAACCAACGCATCCTTGATGTCGACCTCAGTGATTGTATTCCATAGTATACTTACTCAGAGGTTTTATTTTGCCCCTCATTGTATACGCCGGTGCCCCGCTGGGACCAAACCTGTTGCAAGTCCCAACGTCATACTGGGGTCCCGGCCCTGCCGCCTTCGTCAGTCCCTTAGTCCTCACTCCAATGGAATAAGCAGGATTTCGGAGGCGTGTGAAATCATGATCTTTGTAACCCACAGTCGGGGGTAGTAAGTAATTGCCAGGACCAGGGCCTGAAATCAAGTTTAGAAAGCAAAATGATTTTTTCATTCATCAAAGTTTCACCACATATTAAAAGCTGCCTATTAATAATGGTTTTAATATGTATTTATTTATTTATTATTACACTCACAATTGCACAAAAGTGCGGTGGCATAGGCCTTGAAACTAGATTAACAAAAACTCTTGAACAGGAATAATATAAAGAAACCAAATAATAATTATTAAAAATAAACCAAACCAACAAAAACTCTCAAATCCCCTCTCCTAACACTTTCCTCCGCACGACCACTTCTTTCAATTCTTTGAACGTCAGGTTCCCCTCCCCATTCCCCCCAAACCATTTCAATCGTCGCAAGTTCGCGGTAGGAAAGAATATGAATGGAATTAATATGGGTTGGTATGATTGATTTGTAAAGTGCTGCTCTGGACGATCCTACCTCGTCATCTATATTCTCAATTGAGTATTAATGACTTTACTTCAAGTTTTCGGTGTGAATGAAAATAAATTGAAAATACTTATTCTCATGTCATTTTTTTTCCGCCAATACAATACAGTGTAAGAGGGTTCACTGTAGTATCAGCTAGCTGACCAATGTCACAATTGCATTGTACTTCTTTCCTAATTCGTTGTCATCCAGAGACTTCATTTTATATTTCTAGGTCCAGTCATATAATATCAAAGAAAGTAGACCTACTCCGTTTCAAACTCGGAGTTTTTCGAAATGTGTTGTGTGCCTTGGGTATTATAGCCTCAATGATGATCCTAAGCTCTTTGACTTACCTGTAAATCGACACCTGGTTGCGGTCTTCTTCTTATCACCCATACTGATTCAGTAGGAATCCGAAATACTAAAATTTATAATTCTTACAAACTAAAGGGAACAATTTTTTTGAGACCAGTTTTACTTCAAATTCCAACCAATCTAACCTAATGGAGTTTCCATGGTAGCTATTTATTATTGTATTTTTCTGAAATGATTGTAACCATCCATTATTTCCTTTGTTGATCATTCATAAGTGAATCACTGTTGTTAAGAATAAGATATGATGGTAACAATTGTTTGTGACCAGATAAAATATAAATTATGTGTCAGAGGTTCTGTATTAAGCGATATTGCCAACTAGAAAAAACATAATTTCTCTGAACATACAATTGTTTGAACTCATTCATTTTGTGTTTTGAAATTATTATGATACCGTAGGTTTCGTCAACTACTATTGAATCATTTTTGATCTTGGAATTTATTTTGATCAATGGAGAATAGTGAATAATAAACTGATCGAATATGAAGTTCATTGAATGAAAGTGGATGATCGTTGATGATAGTTTTTATGATGAATTAATACAATAGCAAATTGTTTGTCGTTGAACTATGAAATTAGATGTTTTGATTAGGGATTTATTTAAAGTGATACCGTATAGGTGGAATCAATGTATGTGCATACATTACAATATAGGCCTATATTTATAAAAAAATAACTGCAAATTGTATCGAAATTTAATTATCAAAAAAAAAAAAACATTTCTCTTGGATTCTTGGAGTGGAGTTGGAATGAAGTGGATTCTTGGGGGAAAAAAGTCCTAAAAGAGGTTCAATTTTCATTTTATTTTATACAAAAACAGAAGTTGCACACTTTGAAAGGTTGCGATTATTTGGAAATTCATTTTCTCAGTTTCGTAGCTACAGTGTCGCGACATCTACAAGAGAAAATATTTACTATCACCGTTAACGTTGGCTCCATCAATCAATGAATGCGCAGAACACCTCCAAGCACGACCGCATCCACGCAACTCCAACGTTTCCCTTCTCATACATACATAATATTCATTCATTTCATCTATATTAGACGTACTGTAGTGGATATTAGTATCTATTGGCGTCGGTAGATGCATGAGAAGATGATGAGATGAAGAGATGAAGAGTCATTTTATTATGTGTTTTTGGATAGTGGGAAGGAGTCGGTCGTGACCTGTTAAGGAACCATCCTTATACGAAACTCACAACAAAAGAAAATCAAGAAAAACCTAAGTCAGGGTGGTCGGCGGGAATCGAACCCCGGTCAGCGGGATTCCAGCGATGCGGTAGATCAGCCGGTTGATGAGTAGGCCTACAGTGTTGAATCAATCTCTATTAATCATAATTTTGGAGGGGTTGTTTCTTGTCCAGAACGCATTATAACGTCAATAAACGAAATTTACGAAATACGAAATAAAGGAAGAAACGAAATTTACGAATTTCGATGTCGACAATATGGTCTGAGATGATAACGATTCAGATTTTAAAAACAAAGATCACTCGTCTGTAACAGTAACATACGATATTTCTACAAGCGATTCTCACCTCACACCGTACCGTTACATACAAATAACACGTAACATATTGTGAATGTTCATTATAGGTCTCTAAATTATTTCATAAGATACTTCTCTGCACGATGTGAAGCAGTTTCACTACAATAATCCCCACTAAAAACAATAACGTTCGAAAAGAGGGAGCGAGGCCTTTGTTATTTGAACACTTGAGCATATAAAAGTAGTTCTCCGAAAAGTGTTGTCCAAGTTAAAAGCTATCTAGAACAGGGAAAATGCATATGTGTGGATAGATATTAGGCATGTAATTCAAGTTTCGGTAATTAAAACTAGGCTCAATAGCTTTTGACATAATGAAATGAAATGTGTATGCTGATTTGGCAGGATTGATACTAATAGAAACAAAATCATCTTAATCATCATCGTCATTTTCATTATTATAACTAGTTACTTTCAATCTGATGCCTGAAAGCTTGAGAAAATTTGAAGGAATATGTTCAAATAAAACGAGAGGTAAAGAATTGATACGGTACCTAAAATAATTCAATGGTGAAATTAATTTATTTTTCCGACTGAAATGTAGAACACCTATATCAGTAGTTATTGTAGTGTTGAGTTATATCGATAGTATATTTTTTATCCATTGTTGTTCCATTTATTCTCACTGTAGTTATTCGATGTGATTCCGCTAGTATATTATTCATTCATGTGAAAGAAGATGTGTAAATTAACTCTGAAGAGAGTATTTTTAGTTTATTCTACAGGTTAACCCTTAATGGGTTTTGTGAACACTTGAGAGTGCAAAATGTCTTTGTATAATATTGTATAAATTTATCGGATGAAAATTTAAAAAAATATATTTATGTGATGTTGAGACTTCGAGTTTCACACTGCCCTTATAATTGCCCTTATTGATAACACTTGTGCGTTTTCTGGTAAGCGCCTAATATTCTGCCTCTAATTTCGATCTTTAATAACTCTCTCAAACAGTTTTCATGTCGTTAATCACAAGTGTACAACATCTCGTCGTTGACGTCGTTAATCCTATCTCATTTCGTGAAGGCGTGGGTGTGGCGTAATCCATTCTTCAAGTTTCAAAAAATAAACTTTTCTCATTATAGGCTTTCATTGAAATGTAAACGGTTTGTATACTTATCAAGGTTCTTAGTTCCAAAACACTCTGACCAACTTGGAATAAGAGATTGTGGCGACGCTATTTTCAGAACATTTCCATCACGTCAGTTTTAATCTAAAGCGTCGCGACGCTCATTTAACGAACTGCAATCAACAGTTTACGGGTTTAGAGAGTGTCCACGGAACCGGAAAACAGATAAGCGACATTGCTGTAACTGCGTTTTACTTGATACTGCAGTACCACAGTAGAACGAAACAATTCGAAATTGATGTGGAGGGAAAAAATCATGATGGGACTATAAACTCGATAATTAATTGAAATAGCCACAGAATTGAATCGTTATAGTAACGGAAATTATGTCATGGAAACGAATGTAATTCTCATTTTTTTATACATCTAATAAGTCTCAGTTGAAAAAATGTAGTAAAATATTGTGGCTTAGTCATTCCTCATCACAAGTTGTTTGTATTTGTTCAATTTGATCTATAATTCATTATTCTACAGACAAGCCTTTCCTGAGCATTGTAGACATATTGAGAATCTGTGAGTATTCGATTTTTTTGGTGACAAATATTCGGAAAAAAAAATGATAATCGTGTATTGATTTATTTTTTCAATAGTATGAATCTTCACATCGGATTCAGGATAAAACATAGTATTATTATACCTGAAAGTGCTTGGAAAACATCATTAAAATGGTTGATTTCAGTACCAGTTATAATGTATTCATTTTTATATATATTTTGAAATATTTAATCGAATGAGTCAGGTATATCTGTCAACAGTTGAAAGCAGGGAAAATGTGTGTATTTGAATACAAATTACAAACGTCAAGTAAAAAAATAAGATGATTCAATTGTAAACATGTGCATGCACGGCCCTTATAAAAATAGAGAAATTCATCGTTATCATTATTTCATGTTGACAAACAAGTGTGATTTATCAAGAAGTAAATAATTTCCATGCTTATTCAATGATCTTCAACTACTACATAAGACATTCTATTCTTGTGAATTCAATCAGTTTCAAAATGATTCGTCAATTAATTTCACCACATTCTTGGTATTCATTGACGTATGATCTTGATACTGATCAAATTCACTGAACTAGAGTATCACTTTTTTTAAAGCAACATAACATTATCTTGGGGTTGATATAATTTTTTAGACGAGCTTCAGCGAGGATTAAATTTGACATACTGAAAAAAATTGGAGTTCGTTTTCATTTTTTTTTTTTTATTTTCTTTTATTAATCTTTTTCGGTTCTCCACAGGTCAAACGGCTACAGCAATTAACTGCAAACTTTTTTTCAATATGGTTCCTCATCTAACTTAGATCTGTATGGTTTTGTGGCATAATTGAGTGGTAACTTTTTTTTATGAATTTTAGAAATTTCAAAAATGCCCATTAGAATAACACAGCAGAAAAAAAGAGAATATTTTTCATTTTCCAAAAAAATGATATTTTGCGTGAAGTAGAACTACATTTTGATACACATTTCTGGAAATTTTCAGCTCGTTCGGGTCAGCCATTTTGAAGAAAAACCATAAAATGTGCTAAATTGGTACCACTCGAAGCAGTTTTTATCCATTTTTACCCATACTATTACTATCCGCTCGTCTAACAACGCATATATGGCGTTTTCCTAGTTATAAAATAACACCAGTTCGTGAACATAGAACAAATTGTGGATATGGATGTCTCCATTCTTATAAGCACCGAACACGCATCCCCTAGCTAAAAGCTCTCTGAAGCCTATAGTGAAACTTATCCATTATGGTTTAGTATAGCATGTGTTATATAACGACTCAACCAAACCACGTTTTTGTTTTAGTGTTCACGGCAGAGCTTTGATAAAACCTATCGTCCTTATAATGTGAACTATGAGTGGAAAAGTATCTACGTCTGAAGGGTCATCACATTACCAACTTTTTTCCTACCAGGGTTCGAAATTTCACCTACCTCATAGACATGTCAACGTTCAACCAGATAAAATGAGACTTCTGAGCGTAGAAAAATGGTCCTACGATGAATATGTGTATGATCATGTGGTCATAATTTCTACTCATGAAGGTTCTAAAGTATACCTGTGATGTCACACAAAAAAAGAGTCATATCTACCTCTGAGGTAGATATCCAGGACCCCTATTCCTGAGATAAATGAGATGTGAGAAAAATCAGTGAGAAAACTATCTCATTTAATAATGACATATTTCATCTCATATTTTATGTGAGATACTCGTTTTCTCACTCATTTTTATTTTACTCACATCTCATTTATCTCAGTAAACTATCTCATATAATAATGACATATTTCATCTCATATTTTATGTGAGATACTCGTTTTCTCACTCATTTTTATTTTCTCACATCTCATTTATCTCAAGAATAGGGGTCCTGGAGGAATGAATTCCTCCGATATGCGATGTAAATATAGATCGTTCTTTCAATATTGAATGAACAATTATGATCAATCCAGGGAACAAAAGCTACCGCATTTAGAATCTATTCGTTCCATGAGTCTAATTGAGTGATTTATTTTGATGCTGCTCAACGACCCCCACCAACAGCTGTGCCATACGGGGGTAATTGTCAATACAGGAAGTATAATAAAAGTATCAGTTCACCAACTGAAAGGTAAATATATATAGAGAGTAATACAACGGAAATAGAATTTTATATATGATATAATGTAGAGCGTTCATAGGGACTGTGGTGGCCATGTTTTTATTAACATTTTCCAATGACCCATTCTTACTTGAAAACTAATTGAATGTGAAAAGTATCATCTCATGCATGAAAAAAACATATAACCTGCCTATATATAATAGAGAGTGGATAATGAACCTGATTCTATGTTTTGCCAAACAAATATCTATATGGCCACTCTCTTGCAGGCTCTTCAGATTCTTTTGTTTCTCTATGGCGGAGGGATGGTTGAGGATACAAAAACAATGAAACTTTTTCCATAAAAACATATTTTTTTCATTTTTTCCAATGACTGACAGAAATTCTAAAATCTACGTGAGATTTCATGATGAAAGCGCAGTACCTTACGTCAGTGCACCCACTATATGGAGATATACTTGAATCAAATTCCTGAATGCAGCCCGCAGAGCACGAATCGCGCCAGCACTGTGCTAGTGCTGGCGCGACCCATGCTCTGCGGGTTGCATTCAGAAATTTGAACACGGTCTTGCTACCCAAGTCTTTATTCACAACGGGCGAGAATAAACATACCCTCTTGAACCCGATGTTAACAATAATAAATATATCATTTTCTCCTTGATGGGTTTTATTCCTCCGCGACCTTCAAGTACGGCATAACATGTCGTCACTTAGAGACACTCCCTGACTCCAGTTGCAAATGCGTCACGACGTCCTAGTTCTGAAGAGTTGATACAGAGAGCAGCACTAGTGATATTCTTGGCATCAAAGTCGGTAAGGTAGTAGAGTCGGTAAATGAATTTAAAAACGGGGTGCTCGAAACGCACTCAATCATTCACGCAATCGAGTTTTTTGATGTTTTTATTCATGTTCTTGAAGTTTTACACTTCTGTTGTTCAGATTTTTGATTTTGTAACGGAATTTAGAGAAAAAAAATGTAAGATTTTTTCAGTTTGGACGTGGGAGAATGAATTTTTTCGTCTGTGTATAAGCTTACGTGCTAACACCCGCCCGTGGCCTCATATATTTTCTTTTATTTCAAAGAAGATAACATATATATGGAAATAATACTTCGTAGTATTATGATTTTACCTCATTTTGAGAATATATTATTGTTCAACATTTTTGGTGTGGATAAGTTGATTATGTTTCATGAATTATCAGATACCACTATATTTTTTACAAATTTCGAAAGACCATAATCAATTCTTGTTCATATAGGCCTAGGCATATAGTTCGAATTATTCAAATTCCCGATTTTTTCATATTTCTGGCCTGTGAGTTCAAATTCACTTCGAATGAAACAAATTCCTGTTGGCCTATATGAACAAACTTTTTTATATAAGTGACATTGAATTTTCTAGTATGCACCCAAGTCGGGTATTTTAATATGATTGAACATTTTCATTCTTCCACTTCGAAGATAGAATTCATATAGTTTTTTCTTGTCTGTGATGGAGAACAATTGATACCAATCTGATAGCAATTTGAATATCTGAGAGATCATGACACCGCGGCTTAATCAAGATATAATTTCTTACAATAATCATTCATTAATAATTATTAAAACGGAACAAGTTAAATTGAATTAGATTATAATAAGTCCAGGAATATCGCATATAGGCGTGTAATATGCAAGAGTGAGCAGGATATTCTGACCGACTAGGAAAACACCGTACATGCATGCAAGATGGGCAAGATTTCAGCTGGAATGTTCTAGAAAATGTTGTAAATGTATTCACACCTTGATCTTGATCTAATAATTCACTGCTCATCTGATTGATATATTGATATATAATTTTGAAATACTCAATTGGTTTAGCCTGTAGGTCATATTTCAATTTAATGAGTGAAGCGAAGACTGAATTTCATAGTAGGCCTACTCGTTTTTTTTTCTTCTCTCACTACATAGGTCAAACCAAAATGAAATTGCAGGTCTGGAAAAGACTTGGCATGCACATATTTGACCAACTAACTAGATCATCTAAATAGGTACTACACAATTTTCAGACACAGTTAGTTGAATCGGTTTTGAGAAAAATAATCTCAAGACTATGGGAAACTCATAAGAATAACAAGGGGGGAAATATGAGAAGAAAATTCTTCGGAGAATCTACATTTCCGTGAAATTTGATGATCATTTCAAAGTTGTACTTTACATTTCAAATATGAAGAAATTATTGTGTCATTTTCTTGCACGTCAATTGAAGATATTGACATAAAAGATATTGAGATGATGAACCGATTAGATCGAGAAACAATTGAAAATATAGATTTAATGGATACATAATAGTCACAGATAAGCTATAATATAGGCCTTGATGTATAGAATTTGAGTCTGAGTTCAGAATTTTCATATTTTGAAGATTAACACAGCTTCTACACAAGATTAACCAAACTTCGGTCGTTTCAGTCGCATCCTTGTTACAGGCAAATTTCGATAATTTGTATCCACGCTGAGGCCTATATCTTAGTTATCTTGATTCATACTTCACACTCATGCTGTTATTGTTAACTGATAAAACAATTACTTGTAACTCATGGCAAAATGCGCACAACAATGGTATTGCAACTATTCGCGGTCGTATAGTGTGTCATTGATTATGTCCGACATTTCGCGTCGTTTTTCAATTAATATTCATTTCATTCTCAAATACATGATCTGCATGAGGAGTCACTAAGAAAGATATTCGAATTATTATTGATTGAATTTTGTTATTTGAGAATCAGTAGTATATTCGATCTGAGAAATGGGGTTCATATTTATATAGTTATATCCATTTAGAATGAATCCGGAGAATGAATCCAAATCATCACATCATCATGATTTTTAATTATCTATATATTATAACATTTGTACGTGAATCTCAACTTCCAGAAATTAAAACCTTCATCTCTTTCAAGACTGCATTTGCCAGTGAATGTCTATAATCTTGATTATTATTGGAATCTTTATAATATTTTATTAGTATTGTTCGTTACCTTCTAATGTGAAAATTATCTTCTCAGGGAAGACATTGCATCTCGTATGTGAATAATATGACGTCACATATTGCATGAATGTGAAGTGACACTATAACAATAATTGGTATTCTATACTTACCTGATACTTCTCGCTCTTTCTTCGGCTAACAAATAGTATCCCATCGGGTAAAGTTGATTCTTCATCCCCACTACTCTCACAATTCCAAGATTCTATCTACTTTTCATTCTTTATATTTTTTGTATTTTGATAATATATTTCAATTATTCCATATCATGTCTGTATATTCAAATGTCATAAGGAAATAGTAGCTTGATCTTTTGATGATAATTATAAATTAGTTTATAAAGTCTGTAAAGTGAAAGTAATAAAGAAATAGTAGGCCTTATTTAAAAAAGTATTTGCAATTTAATGTTGCGTTATTGTTATGCTTTTTGTACACATTACATTATAATTCTCATTATTCGATAGGTTATCACCTGCAATTAAGTTTTAAAATAGAACTACGAGTCTCAGTGGAAGGCTATCTTCATACTTTGCAATCACGGGCAACTATTTTAGACCCACATGTTCTTGACTCTCGCACGTTTCTAGTTTTTGCTGGCACATATTTGTAAGCCAAGGAGTGAATTAGGAAGAAGGAAAAGGAGAAAGCATAATATTATTAGTATTGGCATTATTATGATTGATATTATTATCATAATTATTTTTATATGATTATTGTGCACTAGTTATTTACGTACTAGTTCACATGTTCAATGATCAGCCCACACTATTATTATTCACTTATACTTGACCGAAATAGTAGGAAATGTGTTTATCGGAGAAATAATAATATTATGATTTAAATGTACAAGTTTATTATTTTATTTGTGATTTATGTTTCATCTCATAACACCTCGATGGAAAATTAATTATGGTAGATTTTAATTTTATGTTTTTCGTTAAATGGGAAGACTAGGCAGAGACAATATTCAAACACTAAGAAAATAATTTATTATGTTCCACCATGGTTATATGCTTGAAATCATACTATCAGGTTTTTCAGTTTTGTCAAAATTCAGCCGATCTTGGTTAATGAGTGTTGGAAAAAAAACATTAACATTTGATTAGAGCATTATAATTAGGCTATTAATGGTTATATAAATAGAATCCACGGTTTAGGCTAAACTCAAATACAACAACTTCATTTAACATTAAAAATGTTGACTTTTATTTTGTATATAACGAATGGTTCTTGACGATTAATAAATATTTAAAGTTTTAATATTCACAACAAATAATGTATTTAAGCTTTCACACGCAAATTACCGTAGACTTGGAACAATCTATTCTAATATCTAATAGTATATTATATAGGCTGGGGGTTTTCAACAGACAGGTATCATTTTAAAATTGATTGCTGACTCCTATTTTACAGGGTAGTTTTTTTTACCAAACTAACTATAAAACTTTCTATATAAATTACTTAAAATTTAATGTTTCTTTCAAATAATATGACAGTTTTTTTACACGATACGTTTACCATTTAGAAAACCAAATAATAAATTTTCTTTTTTTTTTAAACGACGGGAGGTAGACATGTTTATTCTGGGGCGTGTTTTTTCTTCTTTTAGCTAGACTATATCAATGGTGCAAATATTTCATTTTATTTATTAATAATATAATAATTCTGAACGAGCGCGGGTTCCATCAGAATGGGTTCACAATGAAACACGGTCTAGTTATTAATTAATAATTACAGACAATTGTTGCAAGTATTGTTGCAACGTCAGCGCATAGCAACAATAGGAATCACAAAGGATAATGGAACAGTACTTTGCAAGTCACTTTTATTGAAAGTGACTCGACACATTACTTGCACACACAAGGGACAAATATTTCAATCATTCTGAATAAGAGACGATCTGGCTCCGTGTGACACAGGCGTATATATGCAGATTACACGCTCGATTGTCAGTAGGTATATAGTATCATTTTCCCGACTTGATTCACTTTAAGGAAACGCGTTATTATTTTCTAATTTACTTCGGCCTGTGCAGACTTAATTTAAACAAATCTATTGTGAATTGAGACGGATGGAGATTTAATGCACCGATTTTTTGTTCGTTTTTCTTTAGTCAAATTAAATTACTTTGAAGATGAGTCTTCTATTTTGAGCTTGTATAGGGTAGGTAAACGCATCTAGACTTTTGTTTAATGTGAAAGAAAAAATCGGAAGTGTAGAGAATTTTTTCGAGAAAACGAAGACAAATTCACTAGAGCAAATGAGTTTGAATATTTTTTTAAAATGGGTAATATTTTCTCGGTTTCGATATTGTTTAGTATGACATATGAAGATAAAATCAGTAGGGAAATGATGGTCCACAACTCACTACAATGGTGTGCCAAGACAAAGAGGGAGGCTGCAAGACGAGACGGTGTGTCCACCTGATATAAGATAGGCTACGTTCATTGTATAGAAACAGTTTGTTTAATTTAATGTATGCCCCACCCTTGTACTCCGAACAACTCTATTAGCATTCATAAACTATCACTTATATAATATAATTATATAACTATATATGTGGAAGGAAAAAAAATATTTAAAAAACTTTCGTTTCATCAATTCTGTATTGAGAAAAAAATCAACGAAGAAAAATTGCCTTCGTGAAATTAAAAATAATAATAATATTATATAATATAATACATATACACATTGTGTATAGAAAAAATTACAATTTAATCCATCACCAATTTGTTGTTGTTTTTGTTTGGATCTATAATAATTCAGAGCTTTTAATATGAGCACGTGGTATCAGGTGTGTTCTCGAGATCTTGTTGGCAACAGTGTAATTCCCTCCCGTCTAGCTTTGTACAGTACAATATTTGGAAGGTTGGTATTGTTGCAATTAATACAATGTTTTGGAGAATTATAAAGCAACTATTTTCTTTGCCTACTATCCACGTTACGTACGGTGTTTCTCTAGTATATTAGTATTATTAGTATTATTAGTGATCTAGACGTGCACTTACAAGACATACGAAATAAAATTCATGTTATTTTGCTCTTTCTCTCTCTCGCTCTCTCTCTCTCTCGCTCTTCATCTGTATCACTCTCTCTCATTCTCACTCTTTCATTCTCCGCCTCTCTCTGTTCATTCTATAACACACGTGAACATTCATTGATAAGTAATAATTGAGTCTAGGAAATAAAAACGAATAATTGTAATATAGTCATAATGAAATAATTATGCTCTCGCTCTCTCTTGCTCGTGAAAGAAGAAGGCAATCAACATTCTGCCTGCATACGTTTCTCTTTCTTTTTCTAATAATATTCAGATTTATAGTAAACAATGTTATTCTTGAGCACTTTATTATTTATTTCAGATTATTACGCTTTAGTTTGGTTTTGTTTAGGCGCCGATTTTGTTATTATTTCTTCTAGGTGCGCGCGCCATTTTGAACACTCACGCATGTAATAATATCTTGCTACGATTGAAATTGGAAATATATTCGTTTTGAAAACAAAACAACTTATTATTTTGCTTTGAATAGTTATATTGATCTAGGACCGAAACAACCGTAATAGGCCTGTATTTTCCGATCGAATCCGTATTGCCCCTGGATTAAAAATTTACAGCAATGAAAAACAATAATTGGATTGCTTCCATCAAAGTTCGTTGATTTTTTTTGTGTTTCGTCACACTAACAATAATTATTAGTAAAGATGATCAGTGATTTTTGTTCTTGATTTGGTTTCACTGTTAACAACGGGTTATCACTATATACAATGCTGCATCAGCGCACCAAAAATAACCATTTTTCTATTTCTCTCTCGCTCTCATTCTCTAAAATACCTTATTTCATAAGGATTATATAAGAGAAGGTAAACAATTTTAACAACTCGGACTGGCCTAATGACGTAAGGACCTCATTTCCCGCGGTATATTTCTATAATTCTGTCCTGATCCACGTATTCGAATATATGTGGAGCGTCCATAAGGATCCCGATAGTTCCAGCCGTCGTCACTAAGAAGAAGATGTACAGTTGTAGCCTGTCAATTACCATGGCAACGTATTTCCAGTCTTCTCGAATCTGAAACAAACCAACGTATTCAATCGATCTTTTGTTTCATTCACCAACATTCACAAGATACTCTACTTGACAGCGTTCAATTAACCACAACGATCTATTCTGTTCTGAGAGTAATTTATAATCAATGTTATATAGGTTATCCTGGGAGAGAAAAGAACTGGTTTTTCTCTCTGCGTCAATTTCAGTCGAGGCTAAGTAAATCATTCACTAATCCTCTTTTATATTATCTTCGAACGAATGTAATAGCATTAATTTCGAGCAGCTTATTAAATGTTAACTTCTAAAAATCCTCTTTACGTGAGGTTTATTACCGTGGACTTTACTGATAAACATTTCACAATTCAGAATGAGTTTTTGAAATGGGTTATAACATTTATTTGATTCTTTCAATTTGACTGAACTATTCGACAAGATATATTACTGTAAGAATAAACTATTTGGCATGGAGACATTTTAATTAAAGCAATTCTCACGAAGATAACAAATAATTCTTCAACTCAATTATAAATTATTTCGTATTATTTTCTTTGTTAGAACCAACCGATTTGTTATGTAACTTCGAGAAGAAAAACAATCGCAATGTCTAATTTGTTTTCTAATCTATCGTTAAGCTGTTGTCGACTAAATGAGTGGTATTTAAAGTGTGATGGGCTCAGCGAGTGTGTGTGTGTGTGTGGGGTTGGATAACCCAGGGAGGGTGCGGTCGGCTAGGGGCCTGCGCCGGGGAGCGACGAGCAGTAGCGAGCGAGGCAGCATCCGACTCGGGCTGAGGATCAATGAGACAGAATCAGCCCGCCGACGGAGAGAACTGGAACATCGCCTCCGCGCACCAGATTCTCAACTTGACAATAATAGCGTTCGGAAAATGCTACCCCCCCGTATTCAGGTCACACTCCCCAGCTCAAACAAATGCGATGTTTAAAGTGTCCATCGAACGGAACGAATGGGGCCGTCGTCCGAATGTGCCTTGGCAATCCTTTCAAACGGACCCTCGTCCAATTCGAATCGAGAACTACAAATTCAACTTTAATGCATACGTCGAGTTAGTATTTTCAATTAATAGCAAACAAACAAATGTCCAAGAGTGAATGCAAACATTTCTTGTGGACGCCATACTCTATAACGTATTCAACTATTCCAGTTCTGTGGAACTGTGGAAACTTTGTAGTAATGTTTCTAAAGTAAATGTTCTCAAGTAACTCTTGGATGTGTCTCTTGAAGTAGAGTTATCGTTATATATGTTGTGGCTTGTGACACATAAAGTAAATAGACAGTTCTTACCTGGATATAGGCGTCTTCGCTACGCAGGTGCTCGGCAATGAACTCGACCGCCTCCGTGGCTTTCGACGCCTCAGGGGATAGAAGTAACGAGTCGGAACTCTCGCTTTCTCGCCGTCCGCTACCGGCACCGAGTTCGGCACTCGATTTACGATTGATCTTGCAATTCGGATGATGCAGATCAGACAATTCCATCACTTCCATCTTACTCCTGTTGGCAGGCGTCGATGCGAGGTGCTTAGGCAGTTCGGCAGGTGACCCGTATGAAGGATGCGGAGGCGCACTCATCCCCGGCATCTCCATCATCCATCTGAGACGCGTCTTGCGGGGACGTCTCATCAGGAGGAACATAGGGAGGTAGTGCAGGAACACGGCACGGATCCACGGCGGCATGCGATGAGTGCGCGGACCTCGGAAATTCCAGTTGATGATGATAACAGTGACCAGGATACTGACCGTGTTCATAATGAAAGTGAAGAGCAAGTACTTGGCGATGAGTGGCAACACCAACGACGTCGGAGGAAGGATCTTTGATACAAGCAACAGGAACACAACCAGTGACAGTAGAATACTGATACCGAGTGTCACTTTTTCGCCAGCCTCGGCCGGCAAATAGAAGACGAGCACGCACAAGAAAGAAATGAGCACCGTGGGAAGGATCAAGTTCACAGTGTAGAACAGAGTTTTGCGCCGTATTATTATGTAGAACGTGATGTCCGTTTCTGTCGGGTGATTGCCTTCATAGATGTTTAGGTATGCCGGCACTTCTATTATGTCCCACGTACCTGACTTCCAGTAATCGGACAAGTCTACAAAGTTTTTATTATTGTATAGCGCTAAGGACACTTGGTCGCCGTTGAACGTCCATGAACCAAACTTCATGATACACGTTTGCTGATCGAATGGGAAATACGTCACGTCGATCGTACATGAACTCTGAAAGAACAAATACAGCAGGAAATTAAAATATCAATAGCTATACACAACAGCCATAAACATAACCTGAATGTTTATCACTCGTTACTTTGCCGCAGGATTTGCATACAGCATTGATTGAATAGCAAACAACATAAACTTCAACGTGAGTGCATCATCAACGCCTCGTTATGTTTTATGTACTGATCAAGTTGCGGGAGTTTGCGATAAGGTAGATCATTTGGCATGGCGTTGAGAAGAAGTAGAAGAAGATGATGATGGATTTGCAAAACACCATCTTCATATCTATCTATAAATCCGATTATATTGTGTGATGCGACAAAACTGGCGAGCGAGCTAGGTTATGGCGTACACGGTGCCAGGTCGGTAGACTGCATGTGAATCAATAAGCGGGTTTGGCATTTACATTCCGTAAAGCTAGCGAGTGAGCAGGCAAGTGGGTGCCAAAGAAGAGTCTCCAGGCATCACTTCCTCTTAGAATCTCATCCCCCAACCCCCCTCACCCCCTTCCCCCTCATCTCACTCTATGGCAATCAAAGTGACAGAGATAGTGAACGGCAAACATCAGTGCCTGAGAGCAACGCCCAACGGTGGAACTTTTTATTCTTATCTCTCCGTCAAGTTTTTGGCAAAGAAGTGAGATGCATAGCAAGTTCATGCATGCCGTTAGCTGACAAGATTACGGCACGGGGTAGGATGAAATGTGACACAAAGGACGTCGACGATGAGATGGAAATAAAACACATACATATTGAATCAAGGTATCTGACAACAGATGAGAGCTGAGATTTGTTACGGCTTGGATTTGTATTTATTATTTATGTTGTTAGTAGGTATGTATATCTACTGTTTTGTAAGAAGTTGAGGAATGATGAAATGATGTAAGATTACAAGTCAATACTCCAAGTTATAACCTGATTGAAATATTGAAAATGTAATTAAGCAAGGATTCATTCGATCTATATTATTCAAGTTGATTTGACTATATTGTGTGTTAGATTCATCCAGAATTTCAATTATTTACTGGACAATTGGTTGGTTTAGGACTAGATGGAGAAGTAATTTCAACATGAGTGTTACAAACTTGAGTGAATTCAGTCATTGTCCATAGAAAGTTGCATATAATGAGTAGTGGTCGAGGCAAATGACCGTGAACAGCTGATACAATTCGAACTCAAATGTTTATTTTTCAGAAAATAATAACAGTTATGGAGATTAAAACATCAAGATGGATGGAATGACTTCGTAGATATGAATCCAGCTATCAGAATATCATTTCAATTTGATGAGTTATAATCATGTCATCATTTCTTCTCATCATACCATCATCCTAACTGACTACTTGAGTAAAGTAATTCCTGATGTCAACTTGAGGTAAATCATTTGGAAGGAATGTATTGGATGGAATTTGGAAGGAATTTGGAAGACCATATTATATTGATGATGATTATTGTTTGCTTAACGACCCCACAAACAACTAGGTTATAAGGGGGTACGAATGAGCTGGTGATTATGAAACTATGAAGTGATGATGAGTGAAGGGACGTTTACAAAAACCCATGCCTTATGCTGGACTCGAACCCAAGACCTCAGTTTCTGAACCGATGCCTCAGCTCACTGAGCTACCGAGGGTGGCCATATCAAATTATTAAATAATTCAGCCATTACGTGTTATTATGTCTTTCACGGTAAATTTGCCTCTTTTTTGACAGATATGCGGTCCAGCGGATCTCAACGTATCGCGACGTATCGAATACGTTTAAGTATTCATCTTCTGGAAACTTCCTTCTTCGCGATTGTCGAATCATGCCAGAAGATATTTACTCGAATGTATTTGAAACGTCGCAATATGATAAGGTCCACTGGACCGCAAATCTACAAAAAAAGAGGCAAATTTACTGTGAAAGACATATTAACACATATTTGGCTGCCTTGGAAACGTACATCATAGAATTATATATATATATATATATATATATATATATATATATATATATATATATATATATATATATATATATATATATATATATATATATATATATATATATATATATATATATATATATATATATATATATATATATATATATATATATATATATATATATATATATGTATACATATATACGAGCAAACAATTACCATGAATTGTATCGTGAAACTGATGTAACAGCTCATCATTAAGTGGTTTTATCTGTGTGCCAACATTACCTGGTATATTGCTGGTGGAACCCATAGAACTTCCCCGTTCGGATAAATTAACACGTTGGATTTGTATCGCACCTCGTAGTTTCCGTCAGCGCTGAAAAACACATCAAAACACACATCAATGGACGCTCCGATTATCTCGTTCCCAAAACCAATCGATGGATATTCATAATATGGTTGATTGGTTCCGACAAATTAGAAATTTAATTTGATTTATCAACCGTAGTTTGAGAAGTGTTGACGTTTGATGGGAAAATTGAGAACGATTTTACGATTTCAAAACCAAAATTTGATTGAATTCTGTTGATAATTTGTTATTTGAATCGAAATTGGGAATATTCAATATGATTGAAGAAGGCTCACGGATTCATAATTTCTTGATTTACGTTCATGAATTATTTTATATCGAATTTATCCGAACATTATCATGCAATTACGACAACTAATCCATTCACTAAACCTCCATCTCATATTTTCCATATTTGTCCTAATTATTCCATTCATATTTATCATATTTGCGGATTATTCATATTTTCATCATGGGCCTACTCATACGTATTGATTATGGAGTTCAAATATTAGCCATTATTGTATTTTTTATTTATTCTGGTGTATTTTCGTATTATATGCCTAGTAATAGTTTATTATGATTTTTATTTGATGATTATCTCAAATTTTCCATGTTCCACTATTTTCACATAATTTCCATATAACATTGCGATCTTGTAACTGAATACAACAGTTATATATTTTTATGCCTGCATATTATGTCGTTCAAAATAATTTATCCTCCCATATTTTTATTGAAAACCCCCTCGAAAAAAATATATCTCCAGTAAAAGCTACCGGGGCGCTAAAAGCAAATATACCGTATACAGATGATTGATCTACGTCGATAACATGCGAATCAACTCTCTTTCTTTTCTATCGCTCCGCGTGAACATCATACACATATAGGCATGCCATGTAAGAGGTGTCAATTATATCTCCTGCCACTTTCAGGTCAGCTGTTTTATCATGGTACTCCCATCAATAGCTGTCTTTCAAGAGTATCGGTTTCCCTGGAGACCCCGGATTATATCGCTCCAACTCCACGTCTTTTCATTTCATCCTAGATCCTACTTACTACTAGTACTTTAGTTTTCTTTGATGGTTCAGTGAGGGAGGGTCACCTTCATTCGAGGGGCGAGGATAGAAAATTGGAAGTAATAGGAGAGATGTTTGTACGAATTTCGAGATGAAAAGTGTTCTGTGGGTGTGTGTTTTTTTATGAGTAAAAGCTGCATCAGTAAGCTCTTTAGAGATACGGGAATGGAGTTGGCAGAAGATGATATGAGTTAATATAATGGTTCGTCGCGTTCATCATAACTAGGGACAATTTATTCGTGCTGTGTTGTCATTTGGAACGATCTGAATCGAGTATTTTTTCGTTACATTTCGATAAATGGTTTATTAGGAAATAATCAGAAATATTCAGTGTTATTGTCAATATATGATAGTTTTTGTGAGATCTCTAACACCATTAGGAAACAATTGTAATTTATTCTGCTGTGCAACATTACTATTATTTCTATATAACTGTAAATATTGGTATCAATTTTAAAAAAAACGACTTATGGAGTGATTTTAACCTCAATTGTGAGATCCCTGATTATCTGTCAAACAAGATGATAATACTACTCATGCATTCCGCCATATTGAAATTATCACTTTCAATTACTTTTCAAAAAATGAATACTTTAAATTTGCAAACTTTTTCTCACTGTGATTTGAGAATCTAGAATTGGATGTTTTGTTGGATTCTCATTTTTCAATCAAAGCCACGAATCAAATTGAATAGATTCACATAAAGCATTGTGATTTCTTCAACATTCCGATAAATACAGAATAAAACAGAATAGTTATGATGATTTTTGATTGGCTATTTCTCTACTTATCAAGAATTCAGATTCTAGATAGTTCCCTAATAATAGAAACAGATGAGAAAATATTGTTAAAATCTACATGTATTCAGATATTCATTGATAATGTTTCACATGATAGATATCGATATCGATCAATAATAATCAGTGGTGATATCAATTCATATCACATTTTGTTTCAATGATTTTGTCATCAAAATGATTTCGATCAAATTTCGAATATTCTTCTCTGAATCCTGGTTTTACCAACTGATTGTTAGTGGATAACCAAAAGTTAGCAGATTAATTGGTTATCACCCTTGATTACGCATGTCAGTTTCGTAACTTGACTAATATTCACAGGATTATCACTCAACTAAGATTCGTAAAACCATCTTTCAATCAATTAGTTTCACTCCAAGACATTATTTCGAAACAATATTCCTGTTAATTGATGACACAACCTATGTTGGTATACATGTTTGATCCAAACATCCAACAACTGGAAGCTGATTAATATCCTCGTTTCAACAAAATCCGCATTCACATTCTAATTCCAATTCTTTGAACACAATTATAATTTCCACAAAATACAAAAAAGGTATAAACCCTTTGTCTAAATAAATCAAAATGGCTTATCAGTTCGCAATATCCCTTTTTATCTCTTTCTTTTTCTACTATTTTTTTTTTATAGGTTGTGACTCGCTTTCAACGGTTGTTATGTATTGTGTGAAATCGAATTTAATAATATATTGCCAGGTGTCTACTTACTTATTGAACAAAACGATATCAGGTTTCCAAACTTTGTCGGGCGGTAAACGGAGGACGCCTATTCCACCGTAGTCGGCCTCATCCCACTGCAACTGGTAGTCACTCCACACCTGGAAGAGATTAAACATAGATAACAAAGGCGTCAACAAAAACAACACACATGAACATGTTCACGTTTTGTGTGAGAATGCCTGGATTACGCATGGATACGCAGCTTGTGCTAAAACCTCATGCAGACTCTTGTCAGAGTTGGGGTGAACATGAGGGTGGACAGTTGGATCTTTCAGTTTTTTAGGTGAATGAAGTTGAAATTATAATTTGAATCAAATTACTGTGATTCTAGACGATTACTTGTTTGAGTAGTGTACTGGTTCTTATAGATTTGTGTGATATATATTCTACAAAAAAGACTTCTCACGAATGAAGAAAATGAGTCTGTTGAGGTTATTATTAATGAGTAACTCAAATATCTTCTATAACAGTGACTTATTACAAGATAATCCACCAATTATCGCCTAATAAATACATCTGTCATCCGTGAAACCAGCCCCACATATTAGAAATATATATATATAATAAATCAATTGTTGCATACAATCAGAAGTACTCTATATATGCATATTAGCATAACTAAATTCCTTGATATTCGTTCCACTCAGGATTATACAAATCTATTGAGATTTATCCAATTAATCACGTAATATATTCAAAACACTGCCTTATTATCAGACCTCACTCTCTAGAATGTTATTTGTCTTCACATGTATGTTCTAAGTATGTAAATTACTTTGATCGTATAATTGTAGTTATCAGTTTACATCTGAAACTTGAATAAACAGCAACTGGTGGAGGTGCCAGATTTTCAAACCAAAGTAATAATGAATATATATATATATATATATATATATATATATATATATATATATATATATATATATATATCCTCCGCCCGGTTCCATCAATTCAGGTTGAGGGTTGTCAAACACCATCATCCAGGGCCTCTCAAATAATACCGGCTTCCATTGAAATCGGAATATTATAATATTTCAAATTTTATTTCAATATGGGTGTATTAGCTATGACTGTATTAGTTACGTATTTCAACCGAGTAATGGAGCATTATTATATACAGATATAAGTCACTGCCTTCCCTAGCTAATAACCCTAGTGGCAGAAGCCACTTGCGAAGCCACTTGGAGTACCAAGCACAATATTTCACAATACATATTCACATTTCACGAGACATATATATATATATATATATATATGATTTTCTGTTTTTCCGGAAAACCGTGTGACCGATTTTTTTGAAAGATAATCCCAACCTATTCTAATGTGCAGAGAAAGTTTCAAATCGATTATATATTTTTTGACCTGTATACCGCGTATTAAACTTAAAACGGGCCCAATTTTTTTCTGACAGTATGGAAGTCTTCGCTAGGCTCATCTAATAACTGATGGTCGAGTCAAGGGTTCTACCATCATAATTATTCATGAGGCAGATAATTATACAATTAAGCTGATGGACTTGATCATGAGTAATTCCTCATTTCATAACATTTATTCAATGTTACGGACTACTGTAATTTCCAGTTGAAATTGCTTCGCATACTGAAGGCTGTAACAGCGATCTAAAGAACAGAAGAGGTCGACAGCGGCGTATGAAGTTATAACATATTCAGCATGCTCTAGATTGGGACAGGACATGACTACGTATGTAATTATTTCATTAACTAGGAAAACCCAGCATATGTGTTGTAAGATGAGCGAGATATCTATGTACTCGAAAGCTATGTACACACTTTGAGGTTCAACATTTATATGTTTTTTTTTTTAATTAATCCATATCATTCCATTCTTCAACTCATAGCCTTATACAACATGCAGATTTTCATTACTCCATTCTCAATATTGGTTATTTTTACAATATAATAATTCATTTTTACGAAAACGAATTTATCCAAATATTTTAAAAGTTGTTAGACTTTTCTGAATAATTCATCAATGTTCTGTGATGACTCATTATTCATATTTCATATTCCCACTTCATATAAATAATCGCGTTAATACGCAAACGACCGGACCCAGTTCACATTCTGAAGCTATTATTTCATCATACGACATTGTTTCAAAACCTTAGGCCTATAAGATATATGTATAATTTATAAACGATATACATTTATTCTCTCAATAAAGTCAGCTATAAGCTCGACTGAACAGGGTGGTATTGCTGCCCCCCCCCCCCCCCCCCCTCCCCTAAGGTCTCCCCGCCTATCACGTACTCCGCTGCGTATTTAACAACAAGCGCGTACACTTAAGCTAGAAACGTGATTTTAGAAACAGCAAACTTGATTTAAATATGCTAAAGACTGTTCTCTCACTGAAACCTTTCTACTTAGTTAAGGGACCTCTTCTTTGAAAGCGCACATAGCTATATATATAGAGAGAGAGACAGATAGATAGCCCTGTCTTCTTCATTAGTTCTCAGAATTCCTTCTCAGAATCTAGCAAGTCGTCACGTAATAGAATACTCAGTTGAATATAATTCTCAAGGAAGAAGAAATTGGGATGTATGTATATTCGGAATTAGAGTGAATAATTTTCGTAATTTTGTTACAAAACCTCTCTGAATAAATTAGTCCCAACTATAGATGATGTTGATTAGTCTTAACACTATCTTAATAGAACTGAATTCGATGTCGTAAAACTATTCTTCATGCACGCTGAGTCATATTCAAACTTTGAGGTTCTTAACAAAAATAATTATGAATTCATCAAATTTTTACTCTTGTTCATTATAAAAATGGTATGAAATTTAGTTCAAGAAGAAACCTGATATCAAATTCATTTTATAGATGTGATAGTTTCTTATTGAGAATATGACTTGAAATGTAATCATATATTGGTAGAAAAGTGCAATATGAAGTTCGTACTGCACTTATAAAGTTGGCCAAAAGCCACCAATAATTATATTGATGGTTGAATTATTCTTAATTACATATCTTTTCATTATTAATATCGAAATCTTGACCCAACGCCATTGTTCACCGATTAGCGTTGAACACATCCAAGGATTTGATAAGAGTTCATCACTGATGATCATTCAATCAATAGGTTTACTGACATTCAACATAATTCCTCAGAAAGCACGTCTTGTAAGCTGAGTATAAATGAGGAGAATGTATAGTTCTAATTTCCTGATAATAGAACTAGAAATATAGAAGGCTGTTCCATTGAAATTCGATAGAAATTCATAATTCATAACTCTCAACAGCATTTGAAGACATAATGCAAAAGTTGATGCCACGCCCATTTCAATGATGTTCAAATAACTACAATCTTGGATACAAACTGTTCCGTTTTCACCGGAATTGAGATTAGTCATCAATACAATTTCTTTATACCAGATTTATACTTGTATTTACAAATCCATAGTCTATTGGTGACAAGCAATTAAGTTAATGAAATATTTTTTCTGAGGGTAACTGAGATAAATTTCATGTAAAATAGATAAGGCACAGTCGGATAAGCTTTGCAGCCACATAATCCGACCAAGAATTTTGTTTTTGCTTATTCTAGGCCTCGTATTGATTGCAGGAATTCATTCAGATGAATCATCAAAATTGAAATCAATGTTCAATCTCAATATGAATCTAGAATATGATACGGATATCGTTAATATCACCAAACGCGTGCTTGATCAATGTATTCGTTCATGAGCTTCACAGTGAATTTGAATTCAATTTAAAGTGAATATATCGTTCAATTTATTTGATATCAAATCAAATTTCGAATGTATATATATATATATATATATATGTGTGAGCACGGAGATTTTCGCGGCCAATGGTTGATGGTAAAAATGTTTCCACGGTAAGTTTGCTGCGATTAGAAAGCATGTTGGGTCCTAAAAAGGACCGGTTGATGCGACATTTCGCTGGAATTTCATCCAGCATCATCAGGCGACGGTGGTCGACCACTTACCACCGCCGCCTGATGATGCTGGATGAAATTCCATCGAAACGTCGCATCAACCGGTCCTTTTTAGGACCCAACATGCTTTCTAATCGCAGCAAACTTACCGTGGAAACATTTTTACCATATATATATATATATATATATATATATATATATATATATATATATATATATATATATATACCTTTTAGATGATAACAAACGATGATAAAATATTACTAACTTTCATTTAAATACAGACAAACCTCCATTAAGTCCGGTTTCAATCAATGGAGAATTTGATGATCAAGTGATAATTGGTGAATTCACTTGTTATCACCCTTGGCTACATTTTTTTTTTTTTTACTCTATATTATTAATTGGCTTGACTAATAATTTTTATTTTTCGTAAAACACAGTTCAATTTTTTCAGTATGATTTAAAACGGAACAAATAATTGAACTTATCGAGCTGAAGATGACATATAACTGTAGATTGTCGCCCTCGGTAGCCAAGTCAGTTGAAGCATCGCTTCAGAAATCAAAGTCAGGTTGGGCGTGAATTCGACCCCCGCATAAGGCACGGGTTTTCATAATCGCATATTCACTTATCATCACTTCATCTGCTAACTCGTACCCCCGGATAACCTAGCTGTTGGTGGGGTCGTTAACCAATCAATAACCTGAATTCCGAATAATCTGAATGATATCATCTGTATCAGCATTCATAATTCATATTTCCTCCGATAGTACAATATTTGTTGGAGGATGTTTCTAGAACATCCTATATGAACGGAGGAAGAGAGAAAATGGAACGAGAAAGGGGTTGTTAAATATTCACCCCTCCATCCCTTAACCTGATTTAAACTATTGTTTGGCTATAATTGATATTTTATGGGTAGCGATTCTCAATGGTGCAGTAATGCTACGTCATGATATGGCAACGCCATAACCGTGTATTGTAATGTACAACTAACGCGCCGTTCGATTCGTTTTTGTCGCTGATTCTGACAAATAGCGGGATTGATTGCTTGGCGATATTGTGCACAATTTGATTTCGTTTTCATTAATTACATAAACCTCACACTTTGGTTTGTCACCGTTTTGTGTTATTGATTACTACATTATTATTAAGTACAGATATTTCCTATGATTTAACTATCTGTTGGTAGTCTTATTTTATTACAGTGGAACAGACTAATTTGTATTGGTATAGTGAATAGGACTATACAGTCAGAATTTGAAATTTTCTGTATAAGAAGTGAGATTTCATCACTGAAGTTTCATAGCTGAATGTTTTGAATTTGAGTCAGAATTGTTATTAAATTTTATCATTCAGAACACTCCATTCATAAACACGGATATAATCTATTCTAGTTTGAATTTGGAAGTAATTTCATATTCTATTTTCCAGAATCCATTATTGAATATTGTAACATAATATTTTGATATACATTCCATCAATTAAATTTCATCAATTCTAATTAAGATGGGTAATATCGCCCTTGTGGTGCCCCGTCCGATCGACTCTACTTTCATTCATGCCTCAATTGGGGAACTATGATTTTGTAACAAGTTCCGATGTTGATGAAAAACAAAATAATCGAAATTTCGATTAAACACAAGTAATAAGTGTGACTTTATGTGATTCGGTCACCTATAGATCTTTATATCATGAGGGCATTCAGAGATATCAGAGTTAGAGCTGGTTGTACCAAGTGATGATTAGTGAATTAAGCAAAAATTAGTCACTTAACTTGTTATCACCCTTGGATACATATGCTATTTTTGTAACTTAAGTAATGATTTACTAATGTATATTTAATCGTCAGTTGGTATAATCGGCTCTTAGTTGATCAAAAACCCCGCAAATCAATCAGATCACTTGATTGGATGATTTTATTGGTTATAAAATGGTCGGTTCTTCTATGTGTCGCCAGTTTTCATAATTCAGTTTATTTTTTCCGAGATTTCAGCATCTCGTATTCACATACAATCAACTATATAAGTCACTTTAAATCGTTAAGGGCCGGTATTACGAACCGATTGTTAGTGGATTAAGCAATAGTTAGCGGATTAATTTGTTATCACCCTTGGTTACATGTGATATTTTCGTACCTTCAACAGATAGTTAGTGGATTAGTACTTAACTAAGATTCGTAAAACCGGGCCTAAGTCAATTGATTACATATGAAAATGATTACAAGCTCATTATTCTTCAGTACATCCAAATGAGAGTACAAAACAATTAATTTTAATATGTATTAGATTGAGAAATGAGGTTTCCAAAAATTCCGCGCACAGAAATATAGTAATTAAAAAAAAATCAAAACACAAAATATGGTACTTCCACCAAAATATTCATTTTTCTGAATAGAGACTTGTTCCCTATAAGAGAGAAAATCTTTTATAGCACACCGGTTTTAAAAGCAATTTATTAAATTGTAATCCTATTACGGTGTTATTCGTTTTCCAAACTATGTCAATTTCAGCAAATTTATTCTAAACGCGTACATAATGAACAACTCCACGAAGCAAATGTTTTGTTAAATAATTAAGTCTCAAAGTTTCTCGGCTCGATTATTTTTCTTCTCAACAAACCGAACAAAGAACAGAGGGGGTTTATAAATAAGCAATGTATATAATAATCTCATTGTTAGCCAAGATGATTTTGTAATATTACCATAATAAATGACAATATGCAATTTAACGACCACTTATGAACGGTCGTGTTTCATTAATTCGAGATAACGTGAAGCGAGAGTGATAATTATAACAGTGTAGAAACATTGTGAAATTAATCTCATCTTTTTCAACATACTCATGATAATAGAATTTTATTATCAGTCCTCAATGTATCTTGTTTGAAATTACTTTCTGTTTATGATGAAATTTTGATTATACATTTTCTTAATTGATAATTATACATTTTGAGTGGTTCTTCAGCGCCTCTCATTCAACAACAAATTATAACAAGAAAATATCCCTTTCTGAAGAAATGAAACACTATAATTATCTATCCATTGTTATTTTAATAACCCAAGAAGATGACATAATAATTAGAGATTTCAGAAAGATTAAAAATATTTATCGTGAAATTAATTCAAATCGCTTCAAGAATGTGAACGCTTCTTTTATATTCAAGTATCATTATATATCAATCCAAACTTTGGTAATAGAAGTTCAAGTTAGGCTTATTTAAATCCCTAGAGATTTACCTAATTGACTCATAAAGATCCAAGTTCCTTGAAAATGTTATTTCATGTTTCGACTACTTTTGACTCGATGAGTTTCCTTCATATCAACGTCTCAATTCCAGGAATGCCAGAGGGTTCCCTTGTCTCCCTGTTTCACTTCAATATATTCCCTACTCATTTCCAGGAATAATATCCGAGTGGAACAATAGTTTCATTATGGTTATTGTTGGAATTACTTGATGTAATAAACTTAAATGGGTTACACTGGAATCAGTTATATGTTTTCAGAAACCTTGGTTTAGCGATTTGTTTCTTCGTGTATAGTCAAGTTTTATTGTTGACAATGATTTGAGACATGTCATTTCAGAATGGTCTAGTTTAATGAGCAGTCTCCAAGAAATTGATTCGATGTTCGACCTTATTTCTATTGGATCCGAATAACTTCAGTAGTAATTAGATGGACTAAATATTTAGTCGGTTCATGCTTATTATAACAATACAGTCCCGGTGGCTCAGTCAACTATCGCTAGCGGTGGAAACTGAAGTTACCTTTGGGCGTGAGTTCGAGTCATGCATAAGGCATGCATTTTTTGAAATGTCTTTCTATCTGTCACCACTTCATCGTTTCATTTTCATCCGATCATTCGTACCCCCGTCTAACTCATCTGTTTTGGGGGTCGTTAAAACATCAACACCAATTTCCAGTTACCATTCATTTCAGTGAAAAAAACGATTTCAAACTCCGATTTTATCCAAACTGGGATAAGTGGATATATACTGATGTTATTGTATGGATCATATATTATAAATGTACTTGGAGAACCCAGCATATAATATGTACGGTACAAGGTGAGCCAGATATTCATGAGTTACGTGAGAGAAATTGCAGCGAAACTTGATTTTGATACAGTTTATTCGAATTTCACAAGACTTGTTAAACAACCTCCGTCAGTATCGCCTTCACAATACCTCAAAATTGAAATTTTCTGTCAAAATGAAAATATTATCCCCATTTTTTCACATTTTTTTTTAACATCAGTATTTTCACAATTCCATTAATCGATTTCACAAAATATTATATAATATTCTGAGAAAACAGTTCGTTTGTTCCTGATAAATGCTATAGAAGTTGTTCATTGGTCACAAGATTGCAAATTATAGAAATTCAGTAGTAAGAAAACGTTATTTTGAATTTTTTTCAAATTCAAATTGTATCTCTCAAGTTACTTCAACATGTTTAATTCAGAATAATGATCGAGTCATGGTTTCGATGAGTTTCGAAATGTGTGAAATGTGATTTTTTTTTTCAGTCAATGTAATTATCATTTTTTATGTTACAATATCGAAATATAAAATATCTATAAGCCCACATAAATCTATATGAGCTCGATGACAATACATTACAATGTAAATTTCACATAATTATCAACAATATTATGTATTATTATAATCCCATTTCTTGATTTTCATAATCGCCGGGGACATTGAGTATATAGATAACCAGTAAAGTGCAAGACGGTGAAACAGACAAGTTCTCTTTCTACTCAAGTGTTGATTCTCCGCAAACAATCTGAAGAGGTGTTCGTTTGTTTGTTTGTTTGTTTTGCTCGAGTATATGTTTTGCTATAAGAAACACGCTGCATTCCTATATTTCATGCATGTTTCCTTCATCTTCGTACAGAACCGAGTTTCAAGAAGTTAAACATGACCTTTCACCTTATTTATCTCGCATCTAGGTGCGCGTAACTACCTTTGCGCACATTACGAGACCTGGTTGTCGATACAACTGTGTTGTTCTTCAAGTTAGAAGTTGATCTTTCTTCGTGGTTTGGTTTACCGGATTATATGCATAAGACTACGATTCATCATTGTGAAAATTATCACTGTAGATAATTATTTGGATAGAATTAAACTTGAAATAAACAGAACGTGAATGATGAAAACTGAACAATTAATTGGACGTGTAGGAAACTGAAAACTATGTTAGAGTTCGTACCGAATATAATCCTACAATATCTCAACATGCTAGACGTGTTTCTCCATAAAAATAAAGTACAAACTTATTCGTTCATTTATTCATAAATTACAGCTCTGGATCATTGATCCAGTGACAGTGGGTTATAAATAATCAGTCCTTAATCAGTCCTTATCAACAATGTTGATTTTAAGTGTATGTACAGTTTACTGAAGCAATACTAAATGTAAGTATGAGGCTGAATATATCGCGGAGAGAAATGAAAGCACGTTATATAGGCCCAGTAAAATTCGAGGAGTCAAGTAATCACCCTAGTAAAAATGTGAGTAGAAAAAAGTCAAATTCAAATTTGGATTCAACCTGGTTCCAGCGAGATAAAAAAAACAGGATGTCTTATGTCTCAATCAATGCCCAATAAGATTAATGATAATTGATTCATCATATTTTTTTCGTAAGATTATCAGATATTTCGAATTTTCTTCTTGATCTAGTCATTTTGATGAATAGATAATTGAATCACGTATATAAATCACGAAAGTAAATATATACCATGAAAATGAAACAGCAGTCATTGATAATTTCAGATGCAAACATCTGAGCCATCTGTGACAGTAATTGAAAGGATTCATGAATAAGTAAACTGAAGTTTTATATCGATGAATTTGTCAACAATTGTGCACCATATTAGCCTACAGTTTCCATACTATCATACGATACTTGCATATGTGCAATCCATTTAACAACTGGTTCGAACGCTCTATCTACAGATATGATGTCCAAGCCCTATATTTTCTATTGCTGTTATTCATGGAAAAATATTTAGAATATAAAATATTCATGCGAAATATGAAGAAGCAATACTGGTTATACTTCATCCGCATAATCTTTTCAACTCTGCGAATACTACATTCTAAAAAATGGGAATTGTTCATGCTGATTTTACAAAGTTGCAACCTTATAACTTATGTCAGAATTGTCAAAATTCCTCTTCTACTAAATTAACCAGAACCCACACCCTTCTATCAAGCCACTGATACATCACATCACCACCCTACCGGATCCCCACTCAACTAAAGCATTGTTCTCCAGAGAACGACGCGCCAAGATTCAACGTCGCGACGCCGCCTTATTTTAGCTCGTCGTTACCTATCGACAATTTTAACCGCGAGATTTGCTGCGAATATCTCTCGAGTGTGATGATCTGATTTTATCGATGGCGTGGATGGGAGGGGTATGGGAGGGGGAGGGAGGGAGGGGGAGGGGGAGGGAGGGAGGGGGAGGGGTGTACGAACACTATTATAGGAGGTTTGGTCTCTTGTAAACGATTTGTCTTATCGGGAGCTATCACGCGTAACGCATCAATAGACACCCAGCCTCCCCCCCCCTCCCCCCCCTCCCCCCCCAGGAGAAACCACGTGATATAGATGTCGCAGTTGAGCCGCATTGCCTGTTTACTTGAGCCGTAAAAACGGAATGCAGATAAAATCTGTTGTGTAAATAAGAAAACATCATTGTGTTTATATTGATCAGCTATTTATTTATATAATAGGGAGTGAATCCGTGTACTGTGCGGCGTTTTGCTTTGCCGTATTACGATCTGGAAGTCAGGTTGCTTCTTTTCAGTTTATATTCGGTTGTTATTCTATTACCTCTCTCTCATTTAGTTACCCACTATCAAACAGCCATTACCTTTCTATTTTAATGACTGTGGGTATACTTCACGCAATACAGTAGACGCACATGTGGACCTAAAATTGTTTTATGATGAATAACAATATGATATATAACATTTGCAAATACTTTCATGGGGTCATTATCCGATTATTATGATTGAGATTATTATCTGCTTTCTTGTATGATTTCATTTCTTACTTGAAACATCACAAATATGGATATGGCATCATGAAGACATTGTTCATACATATCATTAAAAATCTTCTACAAAATGCTGGCAAATGTATTATGATAACAGCTGTCGTATAAAATATTAATAAAACCTATTGATACATGAATTGCCTTGGAACGGAAAATTGATAACGAATATAAATGTGATGGGGGTTCATGGGACAACAAATTATCTGCCATTCTGGTCGGGTTAGTTTCCAAAAATGTCAGCTGTTCGATTTTCATTAGGTCCCGCCGTTTTGAATTGAAACATTCCCCTTTTATCACAGTATCCATGTCCATAATATACATACCTAGAACGAGCAGATATTTCTCACGGTGCATGAAGCATATCTACCTGAATAAACTAGCTGTTGGTGGGGTCGTTAGGCGAACAATAATAATAAACTGCATCCAGTTAATTGCAGGATAAAAAGTACAACGAAAATAATAATTTACCAGACGAGTACGAAGTCATCTGCATAAACTCAATAACGGTCCACATCAACAACGAAATGAAAACAGTATGCATATAATATATATATATGAATTATATATATATATATATATATATATATATATATATATATATATATATATATATATATATATATATATATATATTATATATATATTATATATATATATAATATCTTATATATGAAAAGCTTGTGTCACGTGTTAGAGGATGAACTTCTCCGAAACGGCGCGACCGAGTGTCGTGAAATTCCTTACGCACATTCGATAAGGGTGGTAGAAGGTCCTAAACTATACGAGATCTTCCGCCAAGCTTTCTCCTATGAGCAATATCCAAAAAATTGGCATTCCAAGGACAACACCAGTAATGGCGTTGTTCACTGACATTCACGGCGTTGCTCAATGTTACTCAACGTTACCCACCATTTACACGCTACACGCTAGGTTGCGTAACAACCAACATTCACTACAAATCACTTCGAAGGCAGAACAACGTTTGCCGAGTCAGCTAGTATAGGCCTATATATATATATATATATATATATATATATATATATATATATATATATATATATATATATATATATATATATATACACGCACATGCAGCGCAGTGGTTAACGCGCTCGCTTCATGTGATCCGGAAGACGGGGGGAATTTCGAACCCAGTTCGATCCCCGCCGCCGACCATCTTTACAGGGGTTTTTCATGGTTTCCCTCTGTAGTCTAGGCTAATGCCGGGATGGTTCCTGCAATAAGTCGGCCATGACCGCTTCATTCCCACTATCCTTCCCATTACCCAAGAACTTTCATCTCATCATCCCATCATCTCAATAATCATCCATCCGACGCCATTAGATCTTAGTTATCATAACAGTGCGTCGTTAAACCCAATATATATATAAAATATATATATATATATATATATATATATATATATATATATATATATATATATATATATATATATATATATATATATATATATATATATGAGAAATGATTATATGAAGAGGTATTTCAGTCGTTTATTTGAAATATTTATTCATTTATTGGATGCTATTCCAAATGAACGACTAAAATACCTCTAAATATAATCATTCCTCATAATATGAATCGTACAAGCCTACGTGAACAACATATATATATATATATATATATATATATATATATATATATATATATATATATATATATATATGTGTATGTGTGTGTGTGTGTGTGTGTTTATATACATACAATGAAGCAACTATCCGTGAAAATGTTCTCAATGAACAGCACATGCAATTAAACCAACGACTCTTCATCCGAATATTTGTGAAGTGTATCGTTATGATACAGTTTACATTCAAGTGCTAGTGGAGTAGGTCGCTCAGAGCGTTGTGCCCGCTATGTGTGCTTCGCTTATAACTCGTGTGCAAAGAGTATTAGACATCACCAATATAGAATATGTCATATTTTTCCTAGTGAATTATGAGGTACAAACTTTCGTAATTAGTAGTTCACATTTTGATGTTTGTAATTTTCAGTGTGACATGATGGAATAGTTTGGACTTATCATTGAGTATATCAGTTTGAAAAATACTACTTTTACGTTGACTCGAATGGTGAATTGAATTCCCTAATCGAAAACACATGCTCCGGTTTAGCTTCTATTATGAAATGGATACTATTTTTATATAATCATTCCTAATTTTCTATCTCTTATTTTTTTTTAGCAACATCGAAAATTGATATGAAATCATTGGTCCCCAATAAAGGCTATGATTGAATGTAGGATCGTTAGCACCACAAAAGCGATTTTTCTAACCCAAAAGTGAAAAATTCTAGTAAATCTATTCATATTTTCACGAAACATACCAACACGAACTTCTACTGCAATTCAGTAGAAATGTAAATGAATGTCTCATTAGTTCAACTAGGCGATGGCAGGATTGGTCATCGTTATATGAAATATTTCATAAACTTCACCTAAATTTGATTGAACACCGGCAATTTGGGTTGGAGTTGAATCATTTTTCCTTCAACATTCATATTCCATATATGAGAGAACATTTCAACGTTAAGTCTGGATGAAAAACACTCAACCACGAGAGTTTTTCAAATTTTCCAAATAGTTAAGAGTTGTGAAATTGAATATTCGCTGAGCTCTTCAAATATGTATAGGCATACACAATTTATGATTCCCTACACCATCATATTTTAGATATTTTATATTAAAAATATTAAAATTTAAACAATTATTTTATTAAATAGAAAAATTATCAATCTAAATTGATAAAGTGCCACATAATCATCAGTCTAGCACATTCCCTCTCCACAAAAACAATCAAGCACAAAGTATCTCATATATAACAAATTATTCTCCTACTTGCTGTCACATTGAACAGCGCTAGTACAGGTATAACGCCAAACCATTTCGAGTACTTGATGGTTAAGCAATGCATATTTAAACACAAACTTCACTCCTAACGCTATGTGAGAGCTTCAAAAAGCGTGCAATTGACACATAACATATAACCACCTTGGAAGATATATTGTATAACTGTTCCGTTGAAGATGACTTCACATTTAGACAAGATACCATGAACATAAATGGGTTACATAAAATATGGCGCAGTTACATTTGAAGATCATAAAAAAAAAAACTGGCGAGATAAAATGTCAACAGCCATAATTTTCGTCTGGCTAAACATTCGACGAATAAACATTTTCACTGCCAAAAACATATAGATCTATAGATATGAATTTATCGTTATAAGAAAACTTCGTTGTCGAATCACGAAACTTTTTTTCAACTTTTAATAATTGTTCACGAATTTGTTTTCATTCCAATGATAATGATATAGATGGTTTTCAATTCCATGTCACACAATAGAATACCTTAATATCATGTTGTATTGATTGAAGTCTTCGATATCTCTCTCATAATGAGTTATACGATGTCTTAAAACCGTCGAAAAATGTGGGGATAACCGCGCCCTTGCTCCAGGAGGAATAACATGACTCTATTCCTCCGAAATTCCGTGACTTCACGCAAGGTCAGGAATATAGGGACTGTAGGGACTTCTCTCCGTATCCACCTCTTTCACGTTACTTCCACCCTTTTCGAATGAAATATTAGGGGTGGTTAAAATAGTAGAACATTTCCATGTCAAAGTAGAAACTAATTAAACTTTATGAAACATATATAGGTCAATGTGATTCCATCGTCATCGTTATCGTGATGGAATAAGAATATTTCCACATTACAAATTTGAATCGAAAAAGCTATCTAAATATCAATTCTTGGTTCATTGATACTGGAGAGATAACCCACATTACGAAATTCTAATATAAGATGACAGTGGATTTATATAGAATATCCATTAAAATTATTTACGTAATTTTAGGAACATCAAAAAATAAATTGAAATAATTATTCGTTTGATAAGATACATGATCAATTTCCAGTAGGTCTAATTGGGCTACATAATTCGGTGAGATTTTATTCAAATTGTCAAGATTTTGATGACATGATGGTCTGAATATTGAAATGTTAACTATTGAGGCGGAATTCAGTATTCATATTTGTTAAACATAATTCCAAATTTGTATACACAAGAATCATTATGTAAGTACTAGTATATCGTACATCTATATATCTATTATATATAATCTAATATTATAGACTAAAATATAATTATATATTATTATATGATTATAATAATATAATTAATATATCTAATCTATATTATGAATTATATAAATTTTAATTTATAATATGTTGATAAAATGATACTATGATAATTCAGTGTTTTTTAATATAAACCAATAGAATATTATACTATTTATATTTCAATATAATATAAGGCTACGTTTCACGTCTATGCGCTTTCTCAAGCTATTAAAATCATAAATAACATGATATTACTATTTAGATATTAATATTTAGTTGTATATTTATTAGATTTTTTAATAGCTTTGAAAGCGGCATAGTTAATCATTCATATTATATAATATACATAGTATATATATCTATGTGTATATTAAAACGACTTGAATTATCATAAGTATTCATTTTATCACATATATCGTAAGCTACAGATAATATATATATATATATATATATATATATATATATATATATATATATATATATATATATATATATATATATATATATATATATATATATATATATATATACATATATATTGGCCTACGTATGTGTGCATTCATTCAAGTATAGGAAAATGTGGAATATAAAACATCTTTCCTGATGACTGTATTATTTTACTTGTTAACTTTTATACGGTAATTTATTATTCTTCACGTTTTCTTGTAACTATTTCACAATATTTAGAGTCAAGAAACTTCGTGTTAAGCTATAAAAGTTTCTCAAGTTATTACCATAGAATTCTTTGGTCCATGTTATTACGGGAGATAAGGGTATTAATTTATACTGCTGCTATCTATGTGAACGAGTCAACAACCGGGTACAACTATGCAAGCTGTAGGTCAACCGAATCGCCCAAATGAGTATGTAGATTGTTTCAAAATTATAGGCTTATATCAAGTAACAAATGACGAACAATCGTTACCATAGCAACAAAGTAAACTGCATTTACTTTGCAGTTCCTGGTGCATTCTTGGGGTGCATTCCTGTACGAGTTAATCCGATTTTAGTGAAGATAATACCGAAAAACAGAAGAAAAGCGGTATTATCCTATATCAACAGCCCATACACAGCCACCTTTAATTCTGGGTTTAAGTTAATACTGGGTTTATCTTGTACAGGAATGCCCCCCAGGTGAACTACCAAACATGCTGATTGGTCAATTCCAACTGGTGCACATTGTTGTCTGTGTCTTTCAACAATGGGTGACGTCATTTTACAAAAGCCTATTACTAACTAACAGACATAGATGTGATTTTTTTTTCTTCTATTCGCTAATTTAGCCCAATTATTTTCAATTTGATCGACGATATGACATTCATGATACGGATAGTTGCGATTTTTGTCCCAACTCCGAAAAATTAAATTGATTCAGATCAAATCTTTTTAACTTGCTCAGGCATTCATCATCATTCACTCCCGCATATGATATGGGTTTCCATATATATAAGTTATCTATATATATATATATATATATATATATATATATATATATATATATATATATATATATATATATATTCTCAGGTGATGCCGCATGGAGGAAAGTGCAACCTTTTCGAAACGTCGCGAACATCGTCCCAAGAGGCACTGCTTTACCATAACCGGTAAGTGGCAAAACCGTAAGACCTAATATATCACAAAGTGCCACCAAAACATTCGTTTCCATATTATATATATATATATATATATATATATATATATATATATATATATATATATATATATATACATATATATAGGCCTATATAAATATATATATATATATATATATATATATATATATATATATATATATATATATATATATATATATATATATATATATATATATATATATATATATATATATTGGCATTGCGTGAGATGTCTTGGTAGTATATCTTTCATATAGGCCCATGATCATACCCCCAATTAACATAGCTAATGGTCAGGTCGTTGGTTGAATTAAAGCCGTAAATGAAATTTTATAACATTTGTGACGATCTGTTAACGTATGCATGAATATCACAGAAAAATTAAAGGTTATATTTCAAAGTTTGATTCCATCAAACGTTCTTAACTTCATGTGAACATATTGGAAATGGCGCACGACATTTCGCCTTTCCACCGTGTATATTTTGATTATAATTATTGATATGATATATTCAATTTTTGATATGTACAATATCTGTTATCAAATCCATTCACGATACATTCTATTCTATTCCTATATGAAGCCGTGTCCTGCCAGGATAGGTTCAAGTTGTGTATCTCAAAGATCTCAATAGACTGATTGTTTGCGTTCTACTAAAACGTGAATACTACGTTTAATTACTATCCCATCCACAACATCTACAAGCACTAGAGCTTTTTATCGAGCTAGTAAATACACCGCATCACGCCAACTACACATCGCGCTCTTTATTTCTCTCTCTTCTCTCATCTACCAAGTTTAATATAACAGATAACACACAATCTAATGAAATATGTGTTACAAATTGATAGCTGTTCTGCCTCAATTGTTTTGTTGCTAGAGGGTGGAGGTTAACAGAATGCTGGAAAACTAAAAGAAAATACTCTAGAGAGAGCTTTTCTTTTGATGAACTTATAGCTGGGTACCGGAAAATCGATCCGGAAAACAAACCGCGGTTTTCTTGTGTCTAGTATTGTGCAGGTAGTATCTTGATTTAGAATCTTGCGGAAAGAGTTCGTATTTTGAAAAAGTGAGCACAGGTTCGTGGTAGTATCGCATATATGTAGAGAAAACGTTGTAATAATTTTGATATATTGAATTATGTACATTCGACTAGGTGAACAAAATGGGGAATATCTAGTCTGTCTCAGTCAGTGGAGACGATTCTTCGACCAATGTGAGCTTGAGGGTTTCCTTTACGGTGATTTGTTCTCAAAATATATTATTCATTCATATTGAATGAGATTATGAATTATAATTGATCTTATATGTCCACACAATTAATTTTAACCACACTATTCGGATATTATTGTCAAAAAGGTATCAGTTAGAAAGGTGAAATTTGAAATAAGACTTGGGAAAATGTATGTGTATTGGGTCTACCAAACTAATGGGTAAGTCCACGTACACTAATTCTTTCTAATGGCCCATAGTTCATTGCGTCTATTTGAGAACCAGGACTGATGCCAATTTTGTATTAAATTTTGTATTCAATGATCTGGAAGCTTGTGAAATGGACTGATGCTCATTCTAAAATGAGTGGTTCAATTGTGTCTATGTCAGAGCATGAATAGGCTTCTGTCAAGTGACGTCACCCATTGTTGAAAGAGAGACACAACAATGCCCACCAGTTGGAATTGACCAATGAGAATGTTTGGTAGTTCTCCAGTTCACTTTGTTGCTGTGGTAACGATTGTTGGACATTTGCTACTTGACAGAAGCCTATGAGATCACAAGACCGTATCCCAATGTATATAGATTCTATTTGAAAAGCTTTACTTACCAATCGTAGCCAAACATTTGACTTCATGATTTGATTCTTCTCGTTCTGAAATCAAAAGAATCGTATTAAACGTGATGCAATCAGCAGGAATTACATGCATCAGTGAATTCAACCATTCAAGGCATGCATATGAGAGACGCGTGTATTGAGAGAGGAAAAATCGACGTTTGTATTTCATATTTTATGAATGTGATTTTCCGATTTGCACTCCATGACCAAAACCTCGTGAGATTATGAATGATCAGGCTTTCATTTGTCATTGATGTTTTTCATGCAATATGTTGACGATTGTAAATGGATTATGAATTGAGTGAATATTCAATTGAGAAAATCATTGTTACACAAAATGAACGCGTAGGAATATTCCTGGGAAAAATGATTTGGTATACACGTTCAGTTATTATATATATATATATATATATATATATATATATATATATATATATATAAGTAACTATTTATTATATAAATAATAATATCCATGAAATAGACCCAAAAGATGTCTTTATTTCCATATATATATATATATATATATATATATATATATATATATATATATATATATATATATATATATATATATATATATATATATATATATATATATATATATGTAGATTCTCGAACATTTTTCATCACTATACACTACTAATTAAAGTGTGTATGAAATAAAGTATCTCGACATAAACTACGAGCATATCATCATCATATAAAATAGTCACGACCTTTAATACATGATGCAAGTACTTGGTGGTATATCCCAGTTCCCCGACCAACCGATTCACTATAGCATGTGATTAATGACCAACACCACAGCACTACTAGGCCCCCTTCTCCGACATCCCATTCGAACCAAACTGTGCACAAATTAACACGACGCGCAGTTCCTAACAGTGTTGGCCCGAAGTTCGGCTCGCACGCTTTAGGATGGAAACTTACTTCAAGTAAACGTTGTCTGTGCAGCTAGCTAGCGAGATTAAACTTATATGTCCACTTCAACAAACTTGGGTATTTTCATTAAAACTCATGTTTTCACGCAGAGTCAAACTGATGAGAATTTATTGCTTCTCATATCTTATATATAATTATATGTATCCATATATTTATTTATATATATATATATCAAGCATATTTAGTCTAATTTCCGAGATCACCGATCACCGAGAGAAAGTTCAACATTTAATCCTATGAGAGAAAAAACATTCAAAAATCTAATAAAAATGCCAGCTCAGAACGGACGAATATGAAAAGAACTCGAATATTTATCACAATTATTCTTTCTTTCTAACTTTCTTATAATAATTCATAAAAAAAACTTTTAGAAACTATTTCTACGCTTTTAGTGAATCCGCCTGACATATAAACTGGTCTCCATTCTTGAATCAAATCGAGCGACTTTTCCTTCTCTAATAGATCGGAGTCGTCCAGTTGCTATAGTTACAACGCTCAATAACGTCCTGCTGGTAACGAAATAGGTGCTATTTAGTTACCAGCAGGGCGTTATTGAGCGTACATATGCTCACTCGAATATGCTCATAGAATTCAATGGAAATATATAAATATTGATATATCGATATTCAAATGATTTCATACTTATGATCTCGATGAAATAATATTTCTGATTTTCACTAGTGATAGAAGTATTTTTTAATATAAATAACTGTAACTAGAGTTCTTGGAATGAAAAGTTCCAGCTCGATATATAAATCACTTATTCAGATCAGTCTGAAAGAATTCAACATTTCTTGCGTTGACTGTTCGTGATCTTGTTTTCAAGGCAAGTTAAAATGAAAAGTTACATAAGGACAAGTTACAGAAAATTATGGTTCTTTCGATTTTTATTATAAATTTGTTCTTGATTTGCGATTAGATCACTTTCTTGAATTATCCAAAATATGTGATAACAATAATTTTTTCCTATGGAATACCCAAGTTTCATCTAACATATGATGCTTGCCAACTCATTAAGGCTAGATTCACGTATATTATTAATACATCCGGCTAATCTCCCAACGAAAACTGTTATTTTGTATTTTTTGAGAATGAATAAGATTGATTTCAAGCTACCTGTATAAGTGAAACTGAATAGAAATGGAACTGAATGGAATAGAAAACTGAAACTAGAACTGAAAGATTGATAACGAAACGACGTGCTACGAATTACTTTCTAATTACTTAAAATACGAAGTGTTTCGAGTTTTCCATGCCCGCCATTGTCACGGCCATCTTGTTCTCCACAGTACCCTAGCTGTCACTTGTCACTGACAGTGACTAAACCAAATAACACACGTGGTATGTACAAACACAATTCCCTAGCTCACAAAAACTAGTGATTAAATCACCATTCTCGTTCATTAATTAATTTTTTTTATTCTCAACTTACAATATACATTTGTCGGATTCCGTGAACTACCAGCATACCACGCTAATATAATAAAGTGTAATTATATATGTTGCTAGGGAAATGTTTCACATTCTTTCGGATAGTCTGAACAAATAACCATCTAAAACCTGAACGCTAGTGATTTCTAATTCGGAGATAATATTATTTCCACTGAACGTATATTGTTATGTGAATTTGAAAATAAAACTCAGATTGAAAGCTGAGAATGAAATATATTCGTATCCTTTTCGAAGAATCAATTCGATCTTATAAGCGGGCTCAATACATTCTGAGAACATGACGATTGATAAATTGACTGACTTTGGTTATTCTGTTATATCGGATAAAAAACGACAGAGGACACACGCTTTTCAGCTATATAGAATCTTCGATTTACAGTCCCTGCAAGTGATTGACAGCTTTTCCTTTACGTCTTTCAATTTTGGCAAACTTTTTCTTTTAGTCATTGTGTTAGCTAACATATAATAAGTCAATGCATATTGACGTATTGACAAGGAACTCAATGTCGCCTGTGATAAGTTTTTTCTTCTCGCAAGATCAACCAAAGTCTTGTCGAATGTGTATTGGTGTACGTGGACAAGTTGCTCTACTGTGTCTTTCTTACTATCTACCTCATCAAAGTGTATTGCATCATGAGTGGTCAGTATGTGGTCAAGGGAGATGAAATTGTCGGTTCGGATCTCAATTCCCAACCCACTCAATCTCCAATGACGGTCCCTGCGTGGTTAGAATCGGTGAACGAGTAAGAACTACGTCCCAGGGAATCGAGCGAGAGAGTAAATACTGACGGTAGAAACCGGGATAACCAACTTGCCGGTGGCGGTAAGGGTCTTCGTATATGTGGAATGCTTAAATAACTTATTGTTGATATTGAACGCAGTAAAAAAGAAAAACTCACGTACTGGCTTGTGGGCTATACCCGAAACTCTGACAAAGCAAAATCCTATCTCGTGTTTAGAAATCCTCGCCCGGCGATGAGATTTTCCAAGCTTGATCATTATATTTTATTGATAAGCCATTACCAAAACTGTTCAGAAGAATATAAACCCATCTTGATTTTTGTGAACCAATTGTTGTAGTATTTTCATTCTGGGGGTGTTCTAGCTAGTCAGTTCTCGATATAACACTACGATATCGGATATCGAAGCAACGCAATTTGATCGAGTAGTTCTCCCAGACTGAAATGGCTTCGTTTTACAGCAGACATAATATTGAGTAAGAGAAGGAAAAACAAGAAAACTCACTACGTTGATAAGCTGGACAAATGCCAAGCCGAACCGAACGTCCACCTTTTGAGTCATATTTTGTACGGGCCGGATGAGCTTGTTGTACCCTCTGAACAGATCTCTGACGAGCCTCTCCTCGTCTTCGGAACACCAGCCTGCAACGGAAACACAATTTACAATCAATTCAATCCTGAATCATTTTATTCATGCTTCTTGAATCTTGATACATAGCGATGCAACTCGATTTTTTTTTCTTCAATACTTTCACATATTTACATAGACATACGGTGACATTCAATTATGATTTCCACAAAGCCCTATGAGGACTCAACTGTGGGTTTCCAACTTGAATTATACACTGAAATGTGTCCTACTTCGTACACATATGTATAACGTCTATTTAATAATGATAATATTCAGTGATGAATGAGCAATATAATAATGTATATTGATAATAGAAATGGAGAATGATAGCAAAGTAATAATATACATGCATTACTTTTATAAATTGTGCAATTATGTTTCATATATTCCGAATGAAATTCAGAATCATACAATATAGAAGAAGAAACGGTTATAGATAAGAAAATTATAGAGTATAAAATAAGATGCAAGAAACCAGCGTCAGACAATGTGTGGTGTGCGGGCTGTCTAAGAAAAAAATTGTATAAAATCTATATAATTCACGAAGAAAACAAAAAAAGTGCAAAAACACCATCCATCATTTCCCGTTGCGTGCGCAACTTTAGCTTTTTTTAATGGACGACAACCAATCAGGCTTTAAGATAAGATACAATAGTATTCTATCAAGATTCGAAGAACATTGTCTTCGTTCCGAATAGTGGAATGAGGGTGTACTCGTTTAGAGAGATTTATTACTAGAACATCTTCTGTCAAGGATTGAATGGTTGCGTGCAAAATGTCAGTCTGCGATATCCTCTAAGCTAGAGTGATTTCTGTTTCTTAGTAGGCTTACGGATTCAGGACGAGATAGCTTGTTTGCAGCGTAACCGAATCACAAACCTTGACGTTCATTATGTAACATTTAATTTGATGTTATTTACGTCACGTTCAAAGGTAAGGGTTAATTGTGTTATAGGTATGGTTTATTGAGTTAGCAATACCGATGTGATTAAGGGGGTGCATGCACGGAGCTGGAGAAATTCATCGTAATTATTTTTTCAATGAACCAGTGTAATTGAGTGAGAAGTAAATCAACTCCAAGATAACGTCATGCTCTTTCATCAATGTGACATTTTATTTGTGTCAACTCAATCATTTTCACGATTAAAACGTCAACGTATATCAATAGTGTGATGAAATTCATTCACCGATCATCTTGAAACTGATTGAATCTAACTATTATCGGAACTAAACTAACAAATCGAAAATCGGAATTGGAATTGAAAATAACATCGGAAATTGATACAAAATCATTACTCCCTGATAAAAGCTATGGATGAAAGGTAGGATCGTTTGAACAGGGCACCACAAGGGCGATCTTAATACCCCACTTTCATTTGTCATATCATGAATAAATATAATTGATTGTCCTATTAATTGAAGGAAATTGAAAAATTATCCCGGAGTTGATATACTTCCCATTCATTTACACTGGTTTGTGAACATAGAAAAAATTAGTGAAAATGAATTTCTCTGGCACCGATAATGCATCCCCTCAAGGATTATTCTGGGTATGTAGAGAGGTTGTGTGTAACTTTACATTTTCACATACATGTTACTCGGTAGCAGAATAAACCAAGGTTTCAAGGGTGAGTGAATGACGGAGCCGAGTTTACTTGTCTGCAACGATTTTTAATAAAACACATTTGGAAGTCCTCCAAGGCGGAGTATTATGTATGATAGAAATGACTGAAATATTGAACAAGATTTACTTTACCGGCAAACACATTCTGAGAAATAAATACTTCCATAGAAAATTACGAATTCAACTCCAATTCAACTAACTTCAATGATTTACTCGAAGTATCATTTCAATACAAAGATACGTTCATAAACGAAGTTATACCATTTTGTATGCATGCTATGCAAACAATTTGACGAATTCATTCGTATCCTTTTTTAAGTGAAGAAATGTTTAATGTTTGAAATGGAAAACAAAGGGGAATTAGAAAGTACTGAAAACGAAATTGAGTTTACAGAAAGATTTCATTTGAGAAAAACTGATGAAAGAATGGTGTGTTGGGAAAGAGGAAGGGGGGAGGTAGGGGGGCTGAATCCCTGAGGGTAGTTCTAGACCCTATGGCTGTGAGCCAGAATGAGATATAAGAATGTGTGTGTGTGTGTATGTATGTTCGAGAGAGATGGAGTATTGATATGAGAAAGAAACAAACGGTTGGGGAAGAAACATGTTCATATTCGACTTGGGTGACAGATTCAACGTCCTCAACTGAGTCTGTCTTTCTCTCTCTCTCTCTCTCTTTCTCTCTCTTTCTCTCTCTCTCTCTCTCTTTCTATATCATATTTTCGTCCGAGTCTTGTCAGTCGTTCTCTTAAGCAAACAAAATGTTGTTTGTGATGTTGAAGAGGTAAGTTGACAGAAGCTCTTCGTCTATTATTTTTTTATTCTTTCGTGCTACTTCGTTGACTTCTAACAAAATGCCGAAGAAACAACCGTTTCGATGTAATGTTTATCAAATAAAATCAGGAATCAGGATTGCCGTACTACTGCTTTCCGAAACATTGAATTGATTTGCTCAGATTTATTTTATGCTCACAAAGTACAGAGTATGTACATATGTATGCATGGAAAGTAAAATAGTCGTACTTGGATATCTGCTGATTCGTTCCTCAAATCTTTCAGGATATTTAGTATAGAACTTGATCGTATTATGAATGCCTCTCGATTCGGATACACAATTAACCGTGGTATCATCTCGATATTTACGCTTTAATTACTCATATTTGATGAAGAAAATATATTCGTTGATAGCTTTATTGATCTGCATGATAATTTACATGTATTAATTGAGTGTAATGATATAATAATAGGAATTATCATCGAATGTAATAATAAGTGATAATGATAGTAAAATAAGAACTTGACCAACCTTCATCAATGGTCCGTAAGTTGTCATGTAGTAATGAGAAATATAAATGTGACTTGATGGAATCTATATGCGTGTATATAATTGCTTTCCTTGAAGTACAATACAGAATCTAACTCTTCATTAATGTTTGGTGGTGGAACTTACAGTTATATCCATATATCTCTTCATTCTCAGATATGACTGAATTCTTACTAGATGATATGGTTACCCGAAAATAGTTGCCACTTGAAATTATGCATTTCTTACTAGCGGCATGATTCAAAAAAAATCCACTAATGACAATTTATGCAGAACTGAATTAATATTCTTCTCGTTGTCGACTATTTACAGGTATACGTGATGACTATGCTTCTTCAGGCCAATAATTGATTTTGCGAAATTCAATTATTATTTCCGACCTTCTTTCATGGATCATTTCCATGGGTTCTTTCATGGATCTTATAATTGTATCATCTCGTCGAAGAGAATTCTTATATAATTTCTGTTTGTATATACAATATTCAATATTGATCATAGTCATGACTTGAAAAAATTATTTCATTCATATATTCGTTCTGTTATTGATCATGCACTTTAAGGGGACCCTGCTGGGGAGAATTAACATGTAAATATAGCAAACTTTAGGAACACATAGTTCAGAAACGGTCGAATGAATTGAATTGAATTATTTTTATTAATTTTGATTGAAGTGTTAGCTATAACATTGACCTGTCTGAGTTTTGTGATATTATTATTTATTCTAAACCAAATTTTCTTATAAATGTCTGTAAAAAAAAAAAAAAAATACCACGTTTTGACATGGATTTTTTTTTTTAATCTCTAGTTTAGATGGGACATATCTGAATGAGGTCAAATTCATGCAAAATATATGTTCCTAAAGTCATGAAATTGTTATTTCTTGCAAACAAGCTTCGAAGTTGGAAGTTATAATTTTGAATATTAAGTAATTGTCATTAGATTTGTTGACACGGAGGATGATGAAATAATTATTTTCATGACCTATTTATTCGAATATGCGCATGAAATAAATTTATTAGAAATCAGAAAATCACGAAGAAAAATGATCTCAAAAAAAAAAAAATTGAAAAAATTACATTTTTTGCCGACAGGGTCCCCTTAACAGAATAACAGTCTGCCGACCAATAACATAATTTCACACATAATATACCAAGCTGTTTGTTTAATTGGTGCAATATTAAATCCTCGTTAAGTTATTATGACAAGCAAGCAGAGTACACGCTATATATACACATGCTGGCACAAAGCTTAAATTGCTCAATGTGTAATTAATATGGTAATATGCGGTTAAAGCATGGTGAAGATCTTAAATTAACATTATTTTCCATCAAATGGATTGCCAGCCAGGCTACCATACGTACAACAACGTGCTATGCACATATTTAGTAGATTCATCTCTGGGAATTTGTGTGATGTACATCGTGTGTAGAAATTATTATTCATTGTCAATCGGATTAAAAGATGGTAATTTGAGTACAATATAATTATTCATGATATTTCATTTTTTTTTCAATAAGATGAGCGATAAAGAAGACACATTTAGGGAGTTTTGTCTGTATGTTTGTTTCTTCGTTTATTATTTGTTATTTGTGTATATGTATAAGCACAGATTGGATGATTGGATTGATCAACATGAAACCTCAATCTTCAAAAACATTATAATTTCCACTGAACATACATTTAATTGATGTATAAATTGACGTACACATTATTACGAGTTTTCATTGATACCTGACCAGCCATTTCGGAGAAAATGATCATTTGATGATTATGTTTTCATCAAATGGCTAAAAAAGTGTTCTTGCTTTCACGGCTTTGTACACTCGAGAGATTTCACCAAGATGTCTCAAGTACTAGGCCTATATTTCGCATAAGTCAAGGTGTGCAGAGTTTTCAAGTAGTCTCATTACACATATCTCACTCATCTCACAACACATACTGCCTTCGCTCAGTTACCGACCATAGTTCATAACATTGTATTGAACAAGCCAGCTATACACCGAAATCTTATTGTCGAGGATTAGAGCTAATTTACAGCTGGGGTCTGGAATAAATTGAGATTTGAATGATATAGATGTTCTTAAAATCCTATCAAGTTTGAAATCCGTAAGACGTGACTTGAATTCTGATTCTATGAACAGTTGATATTCTGACTGGAACGGCCGGATGCATAGCATTTGAATATATAATTGCCACCCTGATTCGAGTTTGTCTCATCAATTATGTAACATTAAATCTGTCTGCCTATTCGAACCCATCAACCATTCTAATTCTTACTTTCTTGAAATAATCATCGAGCCCAGCTTTCAAATGTTAATTGAAAGAATTTTCAATATATGGATGTTATGATACTGTGAATTCTTTGTTAACAGAAACCATTCCAATTTAGATTTGGGAAACAAAATTTCAGTTTTCAGAATTTTATAACGGATTTAGATTCAGAATTCTGATTCGGAAAGTATCATTTAGAACATTCCAATATGAATTAATTTATAATCTAATTATTTTCCAATATCAACATTGACATATCAGGTATATAGAATGTTGAATCAAATTATTGACAATGAAGCATATAATCAGTATCATTATTATTAATCTCAACCAATGGGAGGAAAGCTTTTTATTTCGTAATAGTCTCAATACAAGTGAGTTTCTAATTAAACGCAATAATGTGTGGTTAAGTGTACATTAAAACCCTGTTAGTTGGCACCCACCAAATTGGCTTTCCTTTTTTTGCCATTCACGCGGTTTTCTTATTTCGTCTTTATCGAACAGTTCGATACGAACCCAGCTCATTCGTCAACCAATGAATGGCTCGAATGACGAGAACGAAACGAAGAAGATCGAAATAAGAGATTGAAAGAAATTTATTGAAAGAATCGACACTGAAAAAAAAAGGAGAAAGGAAGGAAGGAAATTAAAGACAAGGGCTGCATTACTGTGTGCTAGCTTTTCTCGAAGATATAAATACATTTCGGGAGTAAAAGAGAACGCTAGATGGGCGTGGCAATATCGACCAGACGGTTCATACTACACATGATTCGCTATCCTCCTCTTTCTCTAAGTCTGGTACAGAGAGATCGCCGTCCTCTTCGAGAGGCAGGCAATCTGAAGATCATGTGTGTCACATCCTGATCCTGATCCTGATATCATCCTGATGATCAGTGGTCATCCTTGTGAGGACGGAGATTAGATTGAATATGTCTTAACAATGTTAAGAATTAGCGAGCAGTATACTTCAAAATCATGATTTTCATGTAAATAAATAAATTGTAGTTCTGAGAGTCAGTTTTGAGAATCTTGGCTGGAAAATTAAGCCAAGCCAAGCTAAGCTAAGCAGATTTGAAAATCTTAGCAGAGAACTTATTTTCAAATAACGACATTTTTGAATTTATTTAGAAAACCAATTGTGATTATTCTTGATTTGGAGCTAGTTTCACGGATCTTAGTCAAGAACTAAGCGGTTCGATAGTAACCCATGTAACCTAGGGTGATAACAAGTTAATCCGCTAACTATTTCTCGGTTTACTAACTATTAATTCGTAAAACTGGGCCTTAGTTACTGTTTATAAACATTTATTCTGTGTTTTTAATTACCAACATTAGAAATACGAATCAACACACAAATGAACTATACTTTATCTTAGACGCACCCACCGTAGCTAAGTCAACTGAAGTATCACTTTCGACACTGAGGTCACCCTTTTGGGCGTGAGCTCGAGTTCCACATGAGTAATGAGTTTCTGTGAACGTCCTTTCCATTAGTATTTCTTTTTTTCAAAGTTTCACAATCACATTCGTACCGTCATTATAGTACCCCTGAATAGCCTAGCTGTTGTTGAGGTTGCTGAACCAAAAAATCATCATTACTTCATCATGAAAGATCGATAGAAATATTACCGGCATGGAATTGTCTGAACATTCATTAGAATAAGTGATATACCAAGTTCAATATGATATTATTCTCTCGAGTGAATTTCCAAGTTGATCATATTGTGAATAAAACTACACTGCGAGAGTGAACTATTAAGGGGAGCAGGAAAGCCCTATAATGACAATGTTGAAATGTCAATTGTTGGTACACTTTTCTCAGAGCTCTCTCGAGTCAGAGAAACGGAACTCTTCGTGTGAGTATGCTAGATGGCATTTTTTCTGGAGCCAGAAATATTCTGCGTTCTGATTATTTCGAGCAATAACCAATTTTTATGACACATTTAAGCAAAAACTATTTCTCATTTTCGGATGAATTTGAAAAATCCGGATTTCCTATACCGTTAAAGCCTATGTGGAAAAGTCCAGCTATGCAATACCAAAATTGCAGAAAATACATGTATCCGTCCATGAATAACTATAGTTTCGAGGAATTGAATCGAAGAATTTGAAAAAAAATATATCGTTGGAAATTCAGAAAAACGATTTTTGTGGTGTTTAACGTACGTGCGGTTGCGGTCGTATAAAATGACGTCGAGACGACCACGTTACATTAAAATGCATCCTGAAGAAGATTTACTGACATTACACGCACTGAAATAAGACGACAATGTAGATACGCACTCCACGCATCATCTTTTGAAACGTCAGCTGTCAAATGTGCGTAGATTCTATTTGAGTTTGAATTCAAATTCTGAAAAAAATTATTATGTGATAGCTAGTGTATCCAGATCACCCATTATCAATTACTTCCATTTCTATTCTTTCCATATTGCTTTGATTGAACAGTTCGAAGTTAGTAATCACAGTTTTATTGAATTTAAACTTTTAATATATTATCCACTATAAATCAGTGAGGATTGATTTTCCTCAACTCATACGTAAAAATGTTATCATTATCACTTCACCTGCCTTTTTATTCTCAAGATTTTTCTATTTGAATAGTTAAATCTCCAAAAGTTCTCAAAACTTAAAAGTGTTTTCCCAACCTGGAGATTCCAAACAAGTAAAACCAACTCGTTTCAATTTTCCATCGCAATGCGATCTGGGGTTTCACAAATCTAAAAAGTATTACCTCAATTTGTTTTTGCATTTAGTAACAATCTTTTCTCATGCAATTTGTCACGATTTCGACTTTCATCAAAGTGTCTTAACTCCCAGGTTTGTTTTCGTGATTCCTTTTCTTGTTCGATTAGGCGGTGGAGTAATGGTTTTGGGGTGGGGTTTTTCGGAAGGGGATTCAAGAGTTGGAGTTGGTTGAATAGAAGGCCCAAGTGCCGAAATAAAAGTTTTCCGAACTTTGTGAGTCGTGACCAAAGCTGAAACACGTCCTATTATGACGCAAGTTACTGAGTTTGAGATGTGTCAGTTCCCTCCCTCTTCACCTCTTCACCACCCCCCCCCCCCCCCCGAAACCACCCTCTTCTTCACACTATTCCCCTACAAACACCTACATCAAGTTCCTGCTGATCCTTGCTTGTTTTCAGCCCTATTGAATTCTTGTATCATTAATTAATGGTGTTCAATGTCACTTTCTGGGACAGTTCTGACAGATACAACATAACCATTGTGGTCAGCAAAAAGGGAATAGGGTTATCATTCTAGAAACTATCTGGTTAGATCGTTGAGATATTATCTTGTTATGTAAAAAGTTCATTATATATACTTTATATCAGAGGACTTAATAACACTGACACTAGATTTCAACGAATAATTCATTTCTAAAATTGTAGAGAAAACTAAAAATCATCGTCTAAATTTCAGGAATGTTTTCATTTGTTCTTCAGAAGTGTATGCCGGAATAAAGTATACTCGGCTATGTTACATGGGCTTCAGGGTGATTTTGAGCGGATGATTGTAAATGTGGTCAGGGTTCGAAACTCAACTCCATGTTACACAACCGATCGCGTATACTTTATTCCATTATGCGCTCTTCAGGCGATAAGGTAAGCCGAAACTCAAATTCAAAATCCTCAAACTATACTTCTAAATATCGAAACTATTCATTCTGATCAAATTAGCCTCTGATATGAAAATATCCTCTCCCTCCAGACTTATACAGAGTTTGCGAACAATCATCGCCCTGATGTGATTCATTGATCCAGAACCCAGATGAGAAACTATCACCGTACGAACATTTTTGCTATAATCAATTTGAACGCATTTCTTTATCTGTCCGAGGCAGATACTCGTGCATGCTGAGAAACATGGGATAAAATCTCCAGTAACACTTGGGTGAAAGCTGAAACTGACCATCAACTCGTGCAAAAAACATGGAAACATGTGAATGCTCGGCCATTTTCATCATGAACCTATGAGAAAAACAAGTCTCCGGATCTCGTCCCTCTTTTTTACTCTCAAAAGTGTCAACAAAAAGATTCCTGGGCAGGATTTATTGTTATCGTTGAAATAATCGATACGACAGTCTCTAAAGTTATGAACGAACGAAAGATTGAAATTGAATTCATCGATTAAATAATATATTGCGAGGAGAAATGTCCGTTTTGTCGTTGAAATAATCGATACGACAGTCTCTAAAGTTATGAACGAACGAAAGATTGAAATTGAATTCATCGATTAAATAATATATTGCGAGGAGAAATGTCCGTTTTGTCAGACTTGGTTTATTCTTTGTTTCGCATTGTCAATAAAATACTTGAATCATGATATTTATCTAAATAACAAATTCACAAATACTTTAATCAAATTTCACCTAATGGAAATGAATGAGGTTAATTGAAATTGAATTCATCGATTAAATGATATATTGCAAGGAGAAATCTCCGTTTTGTAAGACTTCACATTATCAATAAAATACTTTGATCATGATATTTCAAAGAATAATAAATTCACAAACACTTTAATACAAATTCACATAATGGAAATGAATGAGGTCAATTTTTATGATATTTCAAGTTTCTCTCACGAGCCTGGATAAGAGATATGAACAACTTCTTCAGATATGTTATCCTACCGTACGATAGGAGTACTAACGGAACTTAAGTGAAATTGGTCTACTGAGTATAAAACAAATCACCAGCGAATGATAAAATAATATTCCCAAATTCTGAAATGTAAGTGGCCAGCTTTACGAATGTAACTCTATAAATTATTCCAAACAAATATTATGATAGCATTTCTCAAACCGATTCTGATGATTATGGTTTTTAATTGTTTCTCGATGACGTTATTTATTAACATTTTCAAAATCATTTTCGACATTTTCTGTTACGAATAAAATGACTCTCCCCAATACTTATTGAGTATTATATTATTTCAGTACTACCACTTCACTCATAAATATTTTCCATTCCAATTCTCAATCCACAAAATATGTCATCACATACGGAAAATCTGCGTGTCATGATTCTCAGTCGTGCATGCCATCCACATGGCAGTTGTTTCGACATCTGTCAACAGTGAACGTATGTATTCAGGTGGTGATTGAACCGACGTCTACGGTCCAGGGGGCCGTTTAGTTAGTAGGTCACTCACAGGCCATACGTGGCGTGGCGACGTGGGTGGCAATGACGCCTATCACAGTGCGACCCAGCGATCTTTCAGCACAAGCGAGCGGTGCGAATAAAGAACGCTGATTGAGGTAGAGTGCGAGAGAGAGAGAGGTGGGAGAGGAAAAGAGAAGAGACGGAGAGAAGTTCGTGTGAGGTAGATATAGAAGCAGGAGATGATTCAGCGAGAGAGAGGGAAGAGGAAGAGGAAAAGAGAGAGGAGATGAAGAAGAGAGAGCGTGTAAGGTAGAGATAGAAGCAGAAACAGGAGAGGAGTCAGCGAGAGAGTGAGGAGAGGGAGGAAGAGAGAATCGGGTCAACTGTTAGGCTGAGTAAGGCAGGAATAGAGAGAAGAGGATAAAATAGGGGTATAGAGAGAGAAAAGGAGAGAAATTAGAAGAAAAGAATGATACAGCATATAGGGAGAGACAGAGTAAGAGAGAGAGAGAGAGAGAGAGAGAGAGAGAGAGAGAGAGAAGGAGAGAGAGAGAAGGATAGCGGTATGAAGAAAAGAATGGTACAGGAATATATGGAAAGACAGAATAAGAGAGAGTGAGGGAGGCAGAAAGAGAGAGATAGAGAGAAAGAAAGAGAGAGAGATACAGAGAGAGAGAGTGAGTGAGAGGGTAGTTCGCGCGTGTGTGAGAGGATGTAAACAGGTAATTTATTGACTGTCACATAGAAATTAAGCACCCTTTCCTTCCTCCTGCATCAATGGTTTGTAGTGGCGCGAAATTAGCTAGGCGTAAGGTTTATTGAAACTAGCTGTTAAAGGCTTGATATATATAGACGTGTATTCACTGTTTACAGTTACGATTCTGACCGGTTAACGGACAATATGCATAATACGCTGTCAACTGTTCATACATAATCCGAACTCCGGTTACGACGCAGTCGCAATTTACTACACTCGCACTCACTACGGTCGTGTTTGTACGTAAGTCAACAATGTTTTTTAGTCTTATCAATATTCGATGCGACAGACAAATTAGGATTGAGCCAAACACACGCATGTTGATATCATCCACTTTGAACTAAGTCTCTTAGGCACTCTTGTACACTTCTTTCCATACAGCAGATGTGAAGTTTATCATAATACAATACGGAAGAAAAACAAAAAATATTAGTGAAATATTAGCTTGAATTGGTATAATCAGGCCTTAATCTACCAATTGAAGGTCGTGGCCCATTAGGACTTCATCCAAGCATTTGCTTCGAGGACTGTGGGCCAATATAACGAAGAAATGATGGAAAAGTGAGAAGTGTTTGTCAGAAGTGTGTGGTTTGTGAAGACGAAACTCGGTCCTCCGAATAACGATTCAGCGCATAAGTGACTGATAATACAGTCTTAATGCGTCTTCAGTCTCCGTAGAGCAAAACGTTCACGCCAGGGTGATTTCTCAGATACCATCTATCATAAAACCCGAACCGTGCAAGATACATAATCAACAAACAATTTTATGATGCAAACAATATTTTTCGAAAATCCCAATGAGGCAAATTTATAATAACAAATATGTGGACAGATCAGCTGTATATAGGAGCTCTCATTCGATATTTTTGTCATCAATTTTCACCTCACAGCGTAGGCCCTACCGTTATACACAAATAACGCGTCACATATCGCGGATGTTTATCATGGATCGACATTATTTCAAGAGACTTCTCTGCACGGTGTGAAGTAATTATGTTCATCCAGAAAGTCACTGCGATGCGATCAAATATGTTACGTTGACACTAAAAATGTAACGCTGAGGACAGGTCCTTCTTAAGTATTAAGTATCAGGTATTGTAATTATAGAACATAATGAGCTGTCAGGTTTAAGATATAAGTAAGATAATTATCATAATTTACAATATTATAATTATATACTTATTCTTCTTTTATTTTGATTTCATCATCAAACAATGTTTCTTTGTTTTTGAACGTTCTTCTGTATTCGTTTTGAAACGGTTCGCCTTACATCTTTAACTTGTAAAATATGTAGATTATAATGGGTGTAATAAATTTGCATTTCACTGCCTTGCCTTTACGACCCAAAAAGCAATACTCATGGGCATTTTTTTACTTCACAATTTCTACGTTGTAAAAATGGAGGAAATAAAAAAATATTTCTATTGTCTAGCTTTATTTTGAAACCACCAGACTTCAGTTTCTTCTTCATTTTACATTATATCGAGTCTATGCAAATATAAGGCATCTAAGCCACACATTGTTATGCGGATATATGTGCGTTCAAAGCTGGGACTTATATCGTTCGCTGTATTTTAAAGAATATTAATGGTTCCATGACTTTTATGTCCATTTGAATTAGTCATTGAGACTGAAGACGAGAAACTGTATTAATTTGTTTTGGTTCAGTTTTTAATTTATCTATTGTATGAGGTCAAGTACATAATAGTGAGTGAAAATAATCTAATATCATATTTATAATACTACGTGAATGTATTCTAGGTTCTGAATATATTAATTGTTTCAAATTTTCATTATGAGGTATACAGAATCAGGTCTAGTCTGAAAATAGGAAGAATGATTGATAATAAACCACGAAATAACAAAACAAACGGCAATTTGGATACATAATGTGATAGATATGGAGGAAGTAAGGAATTAGAATTGTGGGAATACGGAAAATGAACAAGAAAAAAAGGAAAATGTCGGTAATGAGTTCAAAAATTCCTTTCGATCAGTACAAATGATGGAATGTTCATTACTCATTGATTGTGGGGTCATTAGCCCGGAAGTTATCAGTAAATTATTTCATTCACAGTTTGTTAGATGAAATACATGATAGTTATGGTAATGAAAATGGTTGAATGATAATTCTTGTTATTTATTTGAGGGTGGTAAGATGACGGTTCGGAATATTTCTCCCAGCCTTTCTCCGCAGCTCAGTCAACTGAGGCTTCGCTTCAGAAACTGAAGTCTCTGTTTAGCATGAGTTCGAGTTCCTCATTAGACATGAGATTTTCTGAACCTCCTTTCACTTATAATCACTTCATAGTTTCACTATCACTCGTTCATTCGTATCCCCGGTTGACCCAGCTGTTGGTGGGGGCGTTGGAAAAATACTAATCAATCAGATTATATCTTGTCATTAGCCTCTGGGAAAACAATAACTCTGTGTCGATGTAATATGCAATGTAAATAAATATCCACTAATAAAGGTAATGAAGCGGCCAACAATGTTAGAAACAATCAAAACACTTGATATTCATCACATTTTATTTCAAGGAATGAAAATAAGAGGTAATACAAGTTGATACGTTTCCTCGATTTCATAATTTACAACCGTAAACTTGTTAGAGAATCAACTTCAGTGAATTTAATTCGAAAATAATTGCAGATTTAATGTTATTATTAGGGTTTTATTTCAAGGGTTGAAACGAGTAGCTTGCCAGTAGAAAGATAAAAACAACCCTTGCTTCTTGTAATAGGCATCAAAACTTGCACACTTTTACCATTAATTTAAACCTATTATAGCTCCGCTGTTTTATATTCATTGGATCTCAAATAAGATAAGACTTCGTTTAAAAAAGAATGAGGGAACATCTTTCAGTTAAGTCAGGGCAGGTTCAACAATCACTTGTCAAGATGCTAACTAGAAAATATAATATGCTTCGGTTTTAAGCGGATTTCAAAGAGGGTTTGATCTGGTGTATTTTTATTCCTTTTTATTGTTGTTGATTACAAGTAGAGTTGATATCGGGTGCTACTATTGGCATGCTAGTTTTATTCTGAAATCAAATATATAATACGAGGAATATATTTCGATTATTTTAAGAAAATATTAGAATCATTTCCGGGAATTAGATTGAGCCAATTGTCTTCCGAAATTGAAAATATTTTGAAAGGAGAATAAATTAGAACCTGTTCAGCCGGTGTCCAACTGATGATTAGTGAATTGAGGCAAAGTTAGCGAATTACCGTGTTTCTCAATCTTGATAACTTATATTATTTTCGTGCCCAAATCAATAATTAACGGAACAACATTTAATTATCACTTGGCCCATTTCTTAGGAACCGTATATTCTTAGTAGCCGACCGACTCTTAAAATTTTTGATCGATAAGACAATTTATTCATTTGAATATCTTATTATTTTTTTATTCGAAAACCAATGTAATTATACTGTTACATGCAATATATTTTGAGAAATTTGTGAAATCGAGATGTTAGAGTAATGAATCACTTTTTAAAACTAAGGAATGATGGTAATGAGAAAACAATAATAACGAAAAATCGTTTTTGACACTTCACTGGAATTTAATAAATGAATGCAATCCGACACATGTGATCATTAAAAAGAGGCCGAGAATAATTCCACTCGATAATCACAATTTTGGTAATAATTCAACGCGAGAGAAAAATCAAATGATTATCAAAACACAATGCAAGTAGAATGAGAACTTGTGTATATTTGTTGTATCTGTTACATCATACATTATTTTCCTAGATTATTATTTATAATAAACCATATTAACTTTAACGAGAGTTGAAATAATTCAACTGGATAAATTCTATCCAGGTTCAAATGACGGATCGACATGCGTCGTCGCATCACATCAACATCTATTATATATCTCAAACAATTAAACAATTAACTTCATAACCAATTACAAACATAAACGAATATCAGTTATATGATAGAGAAATTAATTTGTCAGTACCATCGAGTAGAAATACCAGCCAATAGGTTATGGTTCACGTGCATGATGAACTCGTATGAATACGTAATATTATTCACTCTGGAAAGAAGTTATGGAAGTTATCATTTGAGAGATCAGGATAGATAGAGAATATAGGACCATATTGGAGAATGAAAAATATATTTTGTTCATCTCAGATATTCTATTTTCGAAACGAATTATTATAGTGTTTTGGATCATCGTGAACGCATATTTATATTATATAAATAAATATATATTTTCATATATATATATATATATATATATATATATTATATAAAAAAGATATCCATGAAAATACCCAAAATGTGTCTTTAAACCATTATACGCATCATGGAAAAGAAAGTTTAAAAACATCTATATATATATATATATATATATATATATATATATCTATATATATATATATATATATATATATATGTATATATATATTTATTTATTTATATATATATATATATATATATATATTTATTGGAAAATTTAGAAAATATTCGGTTTCTCTTACATATTCTGATTATTGAAACCAAAATGTTATATTTTCAGTAGGAAATTATCTACCTGGTGATGGCATAATACTCCATGAAGGAACGGTGGTATTATTACATAAGTTATCCCCCATAACCCTTCACAAGATAGTACAATTGTAACCCTCAGCCCCGAGTATATATTCTCGCATGTCAAAACAATAGGCATAACAAGATTTATTTCACAAAGTTGAACTACTACTAAGGTGGAATGAGATTTAATATAAACGATTTATATCCAAACACGGTAAACATTATATATATATATATATATATATATATATATATATATATATATATATATAACTCTGACCCCCGAACTTCGTTGATTTTCTGCTATCCGAAGTAGCACGTGACTGTTTTGAAGAGGCCTCTCACATATTTAGACAGAGCAAGGCAAACGGGCGAGATCATAAAACAAATAAAACGTTAAACTTTAGCTTCTATAACAAAGGGAGAAAAAAAGTATATATATATATATATATATATATAGTAATGGTGGAAAGTGTAAACGAGGAAATAAATCTCATAGAAGGTTTTGTCCGAAGTGAGCTCAAAACGGTAAACACCTTCATTGCTGTAGCCATCACCAAATGGTAACCGATCCATATAACCCAGGATTGGAAGAGTTCCAAAATTCAATATTTTCGCAAGTAATGCGATGGAGATTTGTCAAACGAAACGATGGAGTATGTAAAAGAGATGGTAGAGGCCTGATAGGAAGATTCACTCATGACTCATTCAAGTGATGCCTCTGATTATGAAGTTTAGTTTTGCAAGGACTAATTGATGTTATTGATTACATTCAGTTTGATCATGGCGGAACTCGATGATGATTATGATGATTATTGTTTGCTTAACGACCCCACCAACAGCTGGATTATACGGGGGTACGATTGAGCAGGTGATTATGAAATCATGCAGTAATTAAGACGTTCACAAAAACCTATGCATTATGCAGGACTCGAACCAACGCCCAACGGTTACTTCAGTTTCTGAAGCGGTGCCTCAACTGACTGAGCTTCCGAGGGCGGCTGGAGGAACTCGATGTATTATATAAATATATATATATATATATATATATATATATATATATATATATATATATATATATATATATATGAATGACATGGTGAATGTCTTGAGGGCTAATTATTGTTGTCAACAACTCATTTTGCGAATTACCCTCCTGTGAAACTGTTGGTGGTTCGAGAAGAAATAACTTCTCACTCGACGTTTCGAACAGCTTCGGCTGGTTATCTTCTGGAGCCGTTTCGTTCGTGAACTGGGGTTATATCGATTATTCCATCCCGCTTCACGAACGAGACTACTCCAGAAGATAGCCAGCCGAAGCTGTTCGAAACGTCGAGAGAAAAAGGTACGTCTCCAAAAACCTGATATTCCTCTCAACTGTCTCTCAAGAACTCCTGCATATTCTTTGCAGGAAAACTAGAAAGAAAACCTAGTACGTATAATGATATTGTTTTTTTAAATTGAGAAAATGATATCCAGTTTTCTCCCGAAACAGGAAAATGAATATCGTCATCGTTATTATTCGTTGAAAATCAGTTTTGAGGTTGTGATGTCCTTTACCAGTTTCAAGTTTCGACATTGTATACTTTACTTATAACTAAGTAAGCAATTCTTTGTACAAAACAAAATGTACACACTCTAAAAATGTTAGAATCTTGGAATCATTGAAGCCGAATAAAAACACTTTCAAAAAGTAATTCAACGTTCAAATACTACTTGTGATATTACAATTTTGTTCGTAGATAACGAGGTTAACGACAATGACAACATTTTGATACACTTCGCATATCAACTTGTTAGAGAGACATCTCACAATAACGTTCAGAAGTTATTGGTAGTAAATATAATGAAGTGCGTACTTATATGATGCGAGTTGTATCCGAGTTATGAGGCTTATAAAGGCTGTCCTTTCATACTTTACCATCCCCTATTCCGTACGAACTTACTGTAGTGAGATATGAAGACTCGTCACACATTGTGTAGGTCTACTTGAGAAAAATCGAAGATTTTGAATTGAATCGAAATCAATATTGATTAGGTTGTTAGAGATGGTATCAAATTTTGATGAGGAACATAATACAGCAGTTTAAATATTCTCGATTCTCAGTGAATGACAAAAATTAGATGAAATCTATTCTTGAATTTGAATCGAAATATTTTCAATTAAATAATATGTAACATTTCTTTTTTCATTTTCTTTGATATTGTATCTACAATATTTTTATGAGTTCAATTTTGAAATGATTTTAACGGCATGAGTTGTATTTATAAATTGGATACCTATTCTGTAGCATCAATTGGATTGTTTGACCGATTTTAAACTCCAACGTGTTTTAATTTCAGCCTCGTCATCGTCTATTATAATTTATTTTATCAAAGATCTTGTACCTCTCATGTTAACTAATTTACACCGTCTATCAGCATCATGACAATACTTTTTCCTTTTCTAAAATAGCGTTGTATGTTAGAAGAGATGAATAGTTATTTTATTAGTCGAGTCTC